>JADMLL010000009.1:2852916-3305590 GCA_016920875.1 Columbicola columbae | reverse complement strand
CACCGAATTTCTCACTTTTACCGTAAAATATATTTCATGTGTATCATGCGACCTTTAGATTTCAACCAGATTTAGCCAGACTCTCATGAATTAGCCAGTAAATGTAATAAATGAGATAGATATATGTGTAGGTAAAAGTGATAAATTCTCAACGAGTATTCATAATCAATAACTAAGCTAGGTAAAAGTGAGAAATTATTGAATATTTTTCACTTTTACTGGCTAGTTTATGAAATCCCCAACTTTTATGGGAATAAAAATTTTCCTCAGGCTGAGTTGTATATTTTATAAACTCGCCGGTAAGAGTAATAAATACTCAGTGTCACTTCTACAAATCTTACTTGGTGATTATGATAATCGGCGGAGATTGTATATATATTTGTCTGATTTATTACTTTTACCGTAAGTGGGGTTACTTATTAGAACCGACAATGTTTGTATAAATGGTTGGTCCAATCCGCGTGGATTTTTACGAGTCTGTAACAAAATCTTGGAGAGAGAGACCATCCCCAACAGCAAAAAGGCAGCCCCCGCCCGCCCTCCTCCAGGTGTTTCAAAAAACGGAAATCAAAAGAAGGTCCACAACCCGGATGGCTCTGCTAATTTGCTTTAATGGCGGTGTCATCTGCTCGCTTTCTGTCGGTTGAGGAAGTGAGTTCTGCAGGTGGTTTCCTTCCTCCTCCCTCTGTACCCTCAACCTTCCGTTTTGGTGTCTTCAGACTCAATGGAAACTCTTTTCACAACCTCCCCCTTCCCCACCTGCCACTAATTATCGGCTATTAATCCCGGAAACAATGGTGCGCCATTTTTTTCTTTAAATTTTTAAAAACCTCTTCCTCCAGAATGACTCCTGGTTTTATTTCCGGTTCAACGCCTTGTTTCCGGTCGTGAATTTCATTTTGAAACATCTTCCTCAAACTTATGTCTTTCCCCTCGTTAGGCAAATCTTTTTATCAGTTATTATCTATTGTCTTCTGTAAGTTGTTTTGTTTTTATCCATATATATAAACAATCACTCTGGTATTATCTATTGTTTATCTACTACCAAGAGAACCTGACCGACTGAAGCGAACCTGACGACAAGTTTTGTTCCCTCAACTCAACCTCATCAAGACGTTTCAAAAATTAAATGAATACCAGAATAAATTTATCTACGTCACCAAGGTCTTATTTATCTATTAATATATATTTTGCACCCAAAATTTAATAGATAAAAATGACTCAAACCAACTCCAAAAATGCAAAACCTTTCCTCGTTTCACCCATCATTCCACTCCTGAACCAATCACAGTTTATCTGGACTCTATCTAATCCAGTTTAAACAGATAAATAAAAGAGAGATTATTTAAAACAACCGTGTAGATAAAATAAATCAATGAATGTTTTCAAGACATTTCAACAAATAAATAAATGAATACTATGTTAAATTTATTTGTATTATCTAAATCAAAGTTATCTATATATTATGAACGAAGAATTAAACAGATAGAGACAAGGCTTAATACCCCTCCCCCAAAACAACAAACCTTAATATCAACTTATAAACCAACCTCAATCAGAATTTATCTAAAACAATGTAAACGGATAGATAAAAGAGGAGTCACGTGTGGATAAAACAAGCAAATCAACATCATCAAAACATTTCAACAGGAATGAGCTAAGAATTCGGTTTAAGGGTGTTCGTTTCTGTTTTGTCTATGAAATTTGGAGTAAATATGAATGAAATGACTACTAGACAAACGTTATCTACATTATGTACTCACAATTTACCTAATATTATCTAACAAAAAAATCAGTTGATAGAAGAAGGAAGCAAACTCCCAGGAACTCCAAACTCATTCCGATCGCCATTCAAGACATCCACTAGTTTGAATCACACTTTATCTACATAATCTTACAGGCAGATAATACCATCAAAATGACGTTCACAGATAATAACAGAAACCAACCTCCCACAAACTGAGTCCTAACTTCATTCTACTCATCCTCCTCCCGTCATAAACCAATTTTAATCACGGTTTATCTACAAAAAAATCTAACTGGTATATAAAACAGATAAATTGAAGATTAGTTAACATGCGAGTGTAGATAAAACAAGAAACTATATAAATAAATAAGAGGAAATATTAATGAACAGATTTTTTGGAGGTCTGACTATTTCAACACTACCCACACTAGACAGGAGATATTATCTAGTTTGTGGTTCCTTTCCAATTTCATCAGCTACAATTAGCAGGAATGGTGTAATTGTTGTACAAAATGATCTAACAGATAACGCTCATCAAACTTCTATTGTCTGAAGTTTTGAGGGAAACGCTTTTTCGTTTCCCTGTTTCGCAGTCACTCATCCATCAGACAACACCTTCGTCTTCGTTTATCTATGTGTGTCACTGTCTGAAAATTTTTTTTGGCAGATACACAAGACGACAGAAGAAGGGGGGTCTTAAATTGAGAGAAAGTTATCTAAGTAAAAAAGAAGAAATATTTATGAAACGAGTTATCCAGTTAAGTGTGCAATACTTATGAAATACGTTCTTTTTTAAATTGTGCAATATTTTTGAAATGACTTATCCACAAAAGTATTCGTATACGAATGAATTACCATTCCTTTCATAAATATTGCACACTTTCAACGTGATTTCATTTCATAATTAATCCGATGTTTCACGAAAAACTCGTTTCAAAAATTCTGCACACTCGTAAGGCTTTATTTAAGGGAACATCCTCGAATTCTTTATTCTAAAAAGTGTGCAATATTTTCGAAATGAGCTATTCACAAAAGTATTCGTTTGAGAACGAATTTCTATCTTTTTCATAAATACTGCACACATTCAACGTCATTCTGTTTCATCATTGACTCACTATTTCCCGAAGAATTCATTTCAAAACTTCTGCACACTCGTGGGGGTTATTTTAATGAAGAGTTTATGACATATAAAACGAAAGATTGTGCAGTATTTATGAAATGAATTATTTTTGGGTTGGGTTTTTTAATTTCGATGTGAAAGCAAGGTGAAAGTGTGCAATATTTATGAAGTGACTTATTGACAAAAGTGTTCACTCGAGAATCCATTCTTATTTCTTTCATAAATACTGCACACTTTCATCTCATCCTTCTTCATAATCAGTTCACTATTTTAGAAAGAACTCGTTTCAAAAATCTTGCACATTCACAGGAGGCACAGCTTTGAATTCTTAGTTCAAAAATGTGCACTATTTATGAAATACGTTCTTCTTCTAATTGTGCAATATTTTTGAAATGAGTTATTCACAGTAGTATTCGTATAAGAGTGAATTTCCATTTCTTTCATAAATACTGCACACTGTCAACGTGATTTTATTCCATAATTAATTCGATGATTTAAGAACAACTCGTTTCATAAGTATTGCACACTTGTAGGGATTTATTTTATCAGAAGCGCACACTTTCGTGATCAGTTAATATACGAAAGGAAATTTTGGAAAAAGTGTGCAGTATTTATGAAATAAAATAGTCATAGGGTTCTTTAATTTGGATTCGAAAGCAAGGTGAAAGTGTGCAATATTTATGAAAGAGATAGAAACATTCTCGATTGCGTAATGATTTTCTAAGATATGGGAACGACACAACCTAATTTTGAATTTGATTGCAAGAAACAGACAAAGCAGAAAGTCCATCGTTAACACACGTAGGTCTAGTGCCACGACAGAAATTTGTTTTCTCTAAGACAATTTCCCTGTCACCAAGTTGCTAAAATGCCATCGTTCCGTTAACGACAACATCAAATTACGGCCTTTTCGATTAAAACAGACCAAAGGTGCTTGTTTTCGTAATCGGATTTCGAACCTGACGTACCTGAATTGTGAAATCGAAACCGACATTAATCATCGACAGCAATGTTTTAAACCGCAATTAAGTGTTTTTCCTCCCTTTCGTGTCGTCGTTGTTGCAACCTGCTACGAACAAAGGAGAAGAACACAGACACACACACATGGCTGTGAAACCTGCTTCGATCCCGGGATTTCGGGGAGAAGCACCTGGCCAGGTTCGGCACAATTAATTCAGAGAAGGGGATGGGGGCGGTTTGGAGGGGTAGGGGGTTCAGAGGTATCGTTTTAATTTAACGAAAACTGAAATACTGCGCATTTTTATTTTTTATTTTTCACGACTTGCGCAGGTGCTTTCTTCTTCTGGTAACCACCACCGGGTTTCTCATTCTGATGTGTGACCCTGTTATCTGTGTGCACGGGTACTATTACCAGACAGTAACCAATCACTCGGTACCATTAATTTGAATTTATCCGTCGAAAAAAAAAAGTTCGGAGGAATTTTGAAAGACAGACAGACAACCACCTACATTCGTTTACAAGTCGGAACATGTGCACGTCACAAGAAGAGATTTTAACATCTTCCTTCCAAATTCTGCAGCTTTTTTTTTATGTTGTTGGATTTTTCGTTAATTGACTCATAACTTATTTCAAGATGGTGAAAAGGCGAGCAGGACAGGTGTCAATAACATGAACAGACAAACAGACAGACAGTTGAGCAAACAAGTCAACCGACACATCCAAGAGCAAAAGAGATGTATATACAGTATATCAATTATAATTAAACAGATATACATGGTGCGTGGTATATATCACACACACACGACAGCAAAATTTTTATGTCAACGCAACCGTTCGTTCCCTTTCAGACTTATATCGACCCCCCCGGCGAACGGTGTTGACGTTCCCTTGCAAAACCGAACCCAACACCTAATCAATCATCACACGTCCCCTAAGTTTTCCTCCAATCCTGTCAGCGAATTCTAAGCAGAGTTTTGACCACAACCGGAAGTTATTCTCATCCTACCTATCCACCTGATTTCCGGTTTCCACGACCCATTTTTCGTTTCCCTGCAAAATTCAGACCGATCAGAGGAATAACCGGAAGTAACAGCCCATCGAATTCATTTCCAGTTTCTGAAACCAACGCTGAATCATCATGCTGAAAAGTGTGCATTATTTATGAAAAAAAAATACAAAGTCGTTTGTAGACAAATAATTTCGTCAATCACACATTTTAAACACATTCGAATTTGTTTCTGCTTCTTTCATAAGTATTGCACACTTTCACCTTGCTTTCAAATCCAAATTAAAGAACCCTATGACCATTTCATTTCATAAATACTGCACACTTTTTCCAAAATTTCGTTTCGTATATAACGAATGTGTGTGCTTCTGATAAAATAAATCCCTACAAGTGTGCAATATTTTTGAAACGAGTTCTTCGTAAATTATCGGATTAATTATGGAATAAAATCACGTTGACAGTGTGCAGTATTTATGAAAGAAATGGAAATTCACTCGTATACGAATACTACTGTGAATAACTCATTTCAAAAATATTGCACAATTAGAAGAAGAAAAACGTATTTCATAAATAGTGCACATTTTTTGAAATAAAGAATTCGAAGCTGTGCCCTCAAATACAGTCCTGTGAATGTGCAAGATTTTTGAAACGAGTTCTTTCTAAAATAGTGAACTGATTATAAAGCAGGATGAGGTCGAAGTGTGCAGTATTTATGAAAAATAGGAATGGATTCTCGAGTGAACACTTTGTCAATAAGTCATTTCATAAATATTGCACACTTTTTGAACTAAAGAACTCGACGCTGTGCTCTTAAAAAAATTCGTAAGAGTGTGCAATATTTTGAAACGAGTTCTTCATAAATTATAAAATAAAATGACTTTGAGAGTGTGCAGTATTTATGAGAAAAAAACAGGAATCCATTCGTAAACAAATACTTTTGTGAATAAATCGTTTCAAAATCATTGCACACTATGAAAAATGAAATCTTTCATAAATAGTGCACACTTTTGTTTAATGAAGACTTCGAAGCATTGTCTTTTAGTTTTTCTGTGTTAGGAATTACTTGATAATCAGGTTCGACAGCGTACCTGGGCTTATTCGAGCTGATTCTCTGCTGAAAGAAAGCTAAGCTCGTATGGATAATCTTTTCCTCTTTCTGGACCAAGAATGTTTCTTAGTATCCCTCATTCCTTCGGTGCATGTCTTTCTAGAAGCGAGCACTAAACACTCCTCTGCATCTTTATCTAAGACGCTACTACCTGTGCTGTTGTACCTAAGTTCGCCATCTGTGAGTCGGGTTCTCAGTTATAATCTTTATCTCCTCTTTCCAAAGACTCTATGAACCTCACTTTCAACGAAATCGAACTTCCCTCTCCCCTCCAACCCCCAAGTATAGATATAATCAATAGATAATCAACAGATAAATAAAATTAGATAAGATAGGAGTTCATAGATAAAACGGCAGGTTAATTCAATTAAACACATTTAATTATACACATTGAGACTTCGTTTTACGCAATAGATAATTTTGATTTCAGCGGCGTTTTGTACCCCACCAAATTAGTAACTATAACAGATAATTAGATAATTATAATAGTTAAGGAAAATAGCAAATTATTAATTAGAATCGTTTTTGAAAATGACGGATGATTGGAAGAGGAAAAGAAATTTGTAACAAGTGTGATGGAAAGGAGGCAAACCACCTCGTCCTCCTCTTCCTCCGTTCGTGAGTAGATTATCTTCTATCAGATATTAAAGTCGCCTTATTAAGGCCGCGACAAATAATGAATTATGGCGATTGTGTGTCGGCCGTCAATGGTCAAAACTTCACAGACAATTATTCAAACGAGAGCTTGATGGCGCCAAAACCTGAACCACGCGCTGGCATTAATCACTCAAGGACTCATCGACGACTGCACAAACAAAAACGCATATGGACACCCGATTTCTCTCTCTCTCTCTCTCTCTTGTTCTTGTTCTCTCTCTTTGATTCTTATTCTTTATATTTTCTCTATATCGTTTATATTTTTGCAATCACTCTCTGTCTTTCTTTCTGTCCTTCTTATTTTCTCTTGCCGCTCATCTCATTTTCATTGTCTTTTCTTCTCTTTTTAAAATTCATTTCCTCTTTTCTTTCTCTCATTTTTCTTTTTGTTCTCTCTCTCTCTCTCTCCCATTTTCATTTGATCTCATTTTTATTTTCGTTCTCTCTCTCTCATCTTCCATCTTCTCATTTTCTCTTTCACCTTTTCCTCTCTTTTCTCATTTTCTTTTTCTTCTCTCTCTCTCTCCTTCTTATTATCGTTTTCTCTTTCATTTTCATTCTCATCCAATTTTTCTTTTTCTCTCTCTCCTTCTTATTCTCGTTCTCTCTTTGATTATTATTCTTCCTTCTTTCTATTCTATATCATATTTTTGCCTTCACTCTTTCTGTCTCTTGTTCTTATTTATTCTTATTTTCTCTGTTTCTCTCTGTTTATTCATTTTCTTCCTTTTCCTCTTTTTGTTTTTGACATTTTTCTCTCTCTCTCTTATTCTCGTTAATATTTTCTTCCTTCGCCATAGCTGATATCTTTTCATCTCTTGTTCGTTTTCTTTGTTACTATCATCTCTCTCTTTCTTGTTCGTTCTCTTTCTTGATTCCTATTTCATTTGATCTTATTTTTACTTTCGTTCTCTCTCTCTCTCTCTGTTTCCCTCTCCTCCACTTAATAACTTTTTTTCATCTTTCTTCTATTCTATGTTCTTTCTTCTAACTCGTTTCTTGTTCTTTTCTCTCTTTTCTCATCGATCGTTTTCTTTTCTCTTCGATTTTCTTGATTTCTCTCCTTTCGTTTTATTCTTTCTTTTTCCATCTTATTTATATTTTTGCGTTCTCCCTCTATCTTCTTATTCTCTTCTCTCTCTCACCATTCTTCCTTCTTCATTCTCAATTTTCTTCTCATTTCCTTCATTTTGACTTTATTTCTCTATCTCATTCATTTTAATTGTTGTTTTCGTTTTCTCTCTTTCTTTGACTCTCTTTCTTACTCTTGTCATTCTCTCTTATTCTTATTTTCGTTGTTTTTCTCCCTGTTATCCTCCTTATTCCTCTCTCTATCTCACATTCTAATCCTCGTTTTCTCTTGTTGATTCTCAATATTCCCCTTCTCTCTCTCTCTTTGTCTGCATCTATATTCGAGTTTTTTCCCCAAAAATTTTTTATTCCAATCATCTCACCTTTTCCTTTCCACTTTTCAGGTTTTTAAAAATTTGACGTTCAATTTGTCGATTTCTTTTGATTGATTTCATTCCAACCAAAAAACGAACAAACCCACAAAAAAACCAAAATGAGTTATTTAGTAATCAAACTAACTTCCTGGTGTCTTGTTTGTGTAACATTCAAAACCCACGCCAATTTCATCCGGGTTCGGATCAAAAAAACAAAACAAAAAATTCGCGAAACAAAAACAGGTTTGCGAGGAAAACCCGTTAAGTAAAAAACCCGATCGTAAAACAAAAAGTAGACAAACTCGAGAGGGAACAAAGACATAATCGCGAGAGGAGGCAGAAAAAAGCGGAAACGAAGAAGATAGTTGTACAGACAGAGTTTAATAAAACCGGAAGAAGACAAATCCAAGGTCACACAAAGAATACCAACCGAGTCATAGATAAAAGGACGACACTACCGATAGGACAAAACCCAAAGACAGAAGAAACCTTTTCGATTTGGTTGCAGTCTAGTCGACCCCGTATCCTCACGAATCATCCGAATAAGTCAACTACAACAACAACAAAGATCAGAAAGCAATTAAGCAAAACTACAAAAGAAGGATGTTTAAATAAGGTAACGAGAAAAGAGGGCAACAAGTCCAACAAAAGGTTCCACGAACAAGAGAACGATGACGTATATAGTCAACAAACGCAAGGCTAACACGTACAAAGCACCGTAAAAGCTTGAGTTAGGTACGTGTTATAAATGGCAAGGAGGCACCTACAAAACAGGGAACGAGAGAGAGGCAGACAGGGATTGGCATCCGATCGGATGATATATCCCCCAAAGGACCGGTGCTTCACCACCCGGATACCTGTTCCGGGAAGGAGGAGGAGGAGGGAGACGGGAATCGTCACCAACATCAAAATCACCATCCGCCATTTTGTTTTCGTGTCTGATAATCGTGCCAAATTGTTAGCTTCCTCGATTGCCTGGATGACCTTGGAAAACGGCGAAATTTAAATTGGTTAAATTCTTTCATTGTCATTGGAAGCTTTCGTGACCACACCACCATCACCCGGACATGCTACTACTATCTCCACCATCAGAGAAGGCGGTTACCTTGTGCCTGTCTGCGGATGACGTGAAAGCTTTTTTTGTTGTGTTCAAATGAAAATCGAAGCCCTCATTTCGAAAGCAGCCCTCATATCCCACTCCTCCTCTTCTCAAAAAAACGATGGCCACCTTCACCCCACCGCCCTCTTCGAAAGGTGTTTCCCGTTCCCGTGATTTAAAAATTCGTGGGGCCCACCCACTCCCCCTTGAAACCGACAAAGACACATCCCCGATTCTCGTTTCGGTTTACTAATTAACACCATCCCTGTCCTCGCCTCTTCTCGCCCTCTCACCCCCTGTGTCCCTCATCGACCGTGGGAATAGGATGTCTTTATCAGCCTCCTCTCTCTCTTTCACTCTTTTTGGGGCCCTAATCGTCGGTTAAGAATTCGTGATGGCTTAGGGTTGATTGTTAGACGTTTGTCTTCGGTTTTGTCTATGATTCTTGTCTTTGTCTATTGTCTAATTGTTGTTTTCACTTTTTATCTGGTCTGTGTCTCTGTTTTTGAGTTTATCTTCACTCTCACTTTTTCATTTTTCTATTTGTCTCCTTCCTCATCTCTTCTTTTTGTTTGTATTTATCACTCGTCTTGCATTCTCTATATTTCTTCTCTTTCTCTCCTTTCCTCTTCTTTTTTCTTCTTTTCCATTTTTACTTTCTCCAGTCTTTCCTTCTTTCTTCTGTTTTTCTCTGTCTTATTTTCACCTTTTCTCTTTCTCCCAATCTTCTCCTTCCTTCTTCTCTCCCTTTCTCTGCTTCATCTTTTTATTTGTCTTTATTTGCTTTCTTTCTTCCCTTCTCATGCATCTGTACTTGTATTCTGTCTCTGACCCTCTTCTGTATCTTTTCTCTTCTATCTCCGTCTTTCTCCTTCGCTATTGATTTCCTCAAATCCGTTTCCTTCTCAACAATCTCTATCAAGATCCCTCAAACATCCCTCAAAACCCAACAACCCAATTGGGAAATTCGGCAACATCCATTTCACACACACACAACCAACCGTTTATATCCTAACTAACCAGCCAGGTTCACATACCTGTGAATCTCACTCGTCTATTGTTACATGAATGCACACACAAAAAGAAGTCAAGAAGTACCCAGTGGTGTGAGAGGGGTAAGGAGAGAGAGGGAAACACAAATCGTAATTTTAAAATCCAAAACAGGTGCTTCGAGGGTGAACTGGTCACAAAAGAAGTCATCCTCAAATTACTTCCAAAGGCACCGTGAAAAAGAAAGAAGGAAAAAAAATAAGAAACCAGGTACAGGTGCTACCTTTCAGGCGCAGACAGGTGGACGACCAAATTCTCCCAACTACTCTTGAGTAATAAACCATATTTTGATCCAATTAAAAAATCCTTCACGAGGAAAAGGGTTGAAATCGTTTTCGAAAAAAATTGTTTCGCTTTCAGGTTTCAAAACTCCTCACCTGGTTTCGTTAATCAATTTTTTTGTTTGTTTATTTGTTTGTTTCGAAATCACAAAAAACCAAAATCACGCCGCCAAAAACCAAAAAAACAAACAAAAAACCAAATTTCCACGACCAGAACCATTGTTCGTTCACTCATTCACCCTTCCAACCTGTTCCAAATCCGTTATCCCCCACCGGAAATCGATTTCCCGGAAACAGACTTCGTTTTCGCTAGCACCTATTCATGTCTTCTTCCACGATCCCGCGCTTTTTCTGATATTCAAAATCAAATTCCCATTTAAAGCCACTCATCGCATCTTTTGACATTTTTCGAGGACGCAACGACCAAAAAAATTTTTTTTGAGAGTGACACCGGAAGAGGAGCGCGGGGGGCGGGGGAGAGAGAATTTTGGCGCGGATTTTGTTTTCATTTCATTGATTAATACATTTTTTGTTGTTTTGCCTCTGTTTTATTTTGGTGACAGTGACATTTTTTTTGTAAGAGACGAATTGAACGGTGACGGTTTTGTCTAAAAGAAGGCGGTGGTGGTGGTGGTGGGGTTGAGCTGTTTGAATAAACAGACGTTCGTCGAGGGAGTGTGTGTCAGCCGGGGATGAATTAAAAAAAAAACAAAAAAACTTTGTGTTCAGGGGTGGATTTTTTAATTTAATCGTAATAAGGGTGAGAAAGAGTCACCACATGGCGCACGATGATTGGGAAGGTGGCTTAAACGGGAGGGATACAATTGGAGATGTGGACTGAGGGATTAGAAGCATGACTGAAAGCTTAATTGAATCGAAAGAAGAAGGAGGAGGAAGAATCAGATAACTAATTAAGCCCAGAAGCAACTACCAACCCCCTCCTCCCCCAAAAAATAGAGAACCAAGAAGAGGAGCCTCCCTTCGAGAGAAAAACGACAAGAGACAAGCACCTAGACAATCAATTAGGCCAAAACAATGAAAATTTAACAGATAAATGGAAGAAGAAACAAATAGACAACAAATTAAACCCAAAAGAATAGATAACCAAGTCAAACAAAAGGAACTGGATAATCAGACGAGAAGGGGACAAACTAGAGAGAGTAATGAGGTGCTAGAAAACTGACAATCAATCAGGCCAGAAGAGGTAAAGCAAATAAATAACAAAGTCAAATGAAAGGAACTAGATAAATAATTAAGCCAAAAGAGAAAGAGATATTAAATAATATTATATAATCGATTGAGCAAAGAGAAAAACAACTGGATAACTGAGTAGAAGAAGAGAGAAGTATTTAGATAACCAATTAAGTGAAGAGAAGAATGGCAACTAGATAACCAATTACCAAATAGACAACCGATCGAGTCTAACGAAACTATATAAGCAACCAAACCGAAAGTATCTTTCAAGAACTTGACACTTCTATCCAAACCAGAACCCCAAAGTTCAAAAACTCACCCCTAGAAGAAGAAAAGCGGTTGAACACACGATCCCAAAATCACAAAATAGAAAGACGCGAGAAGAGAAGATGGGACGACTAGGGAAGAGATTTAATGAGTCATGGAGTTAGATAGAGAGACAGGTCGTTATCTGAGAACATAAAACCAAGAGGCGCCCGGGCCAGTCATTTGTATCCAGTCAACCGTCTTCTCAGGGAAGACTAACTTCCACCCCCAGCCACCACCACCCCCAAACCCCCGACTCTTACCCATCCATCTCCTCTTGATTCCCTTTCTACTCTTCCAAGAAACAAGTGAACCCATTTGCAACGTGTGTTCTGTGTGTGGGTCGAAATGTGTCAAAAATTAGGGTAGGAAATGAGGATGTTGAACAGATGTCGGAAGGGAAGGAGGAAGAGAGACATAAAAGAGAAAAGAGACCGCAGATCGATTAACTTAATGCCTCCACGGTTCGCCATCCGGTTTCTTCCTCTTCTTCGTGGTCTTCCAACTCCCGAACCCAACCTCAGGCTTGTTGTTAATGAGCTGCGGATGGAGTTCCCACCCACATCGGACAACACCAAGACTCCTTCTTCTTCTTGTCTTCAATTAATTAGGCATCCAAGGGAAACGGTCAGGCTGGCGGCTAATTAAAAGTCTAACCAGCAGTCCGACGGTCTGTCTTAGTCCCTTCCCACTCCTTCATCTTCTCCCAGAGGTCATCATCAGTCTCTGCTATTCTTTCTTACTGCTTTCCTCCCATTTCCACGACCGTCTTCTTCCTAATTTTCATTTCCGTTGCCCATCCCTCTTACTCACCTCCCAAATCGCTATTGAGCCCACTTGACTTCGAGGGAGGTGAATTTCATTTTGAAAACCAGAAACGACGATCCCCACATCCATCATCGCTTTTACGACTCACTTCCGCTTCATCAACCCCCCAAACCAAAGGAGGCTGTGGTGGTTGTCGATCCTCTCTCTCTCTCTGTCTTTCTTCTCTGGAATTCTCCAGTTGGCCTTCCACTTGTTGCTCCCGGATCACCCCCGAAATCTCAGTTTTCCGTTCCTCAACCTCCTCTCACCATTCCACAACCTTCCAACCGTCAATAAAACGTGCGGAATTCCCGAAGGAAGTAATTACGGGAAATAATTCTCCGGAACTCGGGGGAGTGGGAGGAAGGGCTATTGCGTAATCAAATTTCTTTGAAAAGCTCCGGAAACAGAATCGAAATTCAATTATCGCGCTAAAATACCCTCAATCAACCTCCTCTCTTCTCCTTCCACGTCCTCCCTCTACCTCCCCATTAACTTGGGCTATTTTCGTTTCTCTTTCTCTCTCTCTCTCATTCTCTCCCTTCACAATTTTCCATTAAAACAAAAATGCGTGTGTTGTGCGTGTGTGAGGAAGTTTATTTTTGGGTGTCATGTGTTGTCGGCAGAAGAATTATTTTCAATCGATGGAACCGGAAACGGAAAACGATTCCGTTAGGTTTTTGGTAACCAAATGCACACATCGTGCGACTTGATGGTGTCTTCGTCCGCTCACGTTTTTTATTTCGCGATTTCCTCTCTTCAACCTCATTCTTTCAAAACTTACACATCCAACTCACTCGTACCTGAAAACCTAAAAAAAAATCTGCAATTATTGGTACACACTCCGATGACACTCTCTCCTCGGTAATAACCCGACAATTTCAAAATCTAAAGAGATTGATGTCAACGTAAATGTTAGAACGGAGGAGACGGGAGGGAAGGAGGAAGAGTCTCAATCACCCTCATACCTGAACCTGGATTCTAAATGTCTTTTCTCACGGTTTTCAACATCCGCGCAATGTCTTTTCCTTCGTTTTCTTCTAAAACCCGTCAATTTTTTTCGTAATTTATTGCCTTTTCACTCGTGATCACTTTCCTCTTCTTCGCCACTTTCGTAACCGTCGTGTCAACCGTCTCGGGTCGGGTATCCAAACTCTCCAAGGACGAATGATGTAAAAGGTTATCAACATTAAGGTGAAACGTGTGATTTACAAACACGTTGAAACGAGTCGTTTGACTAATTAACAACAGAAAATGTTTACGAGTTGCGACAGAAGCCGAAGGAGGTGAGGTGGAGGGTAGTAAAACGACCAAGGAAACCAAAAGACGGACAAAGAACACAACAAACCTCAACCAAACGATCAAAACCCACGAGGGACACGACCAACAGGGGGTGTTTTGGGGGGATCACCACTGGCACCTTAAAACCTCCCCAAAGCAAAATCCGAAAGGGAAATGAAAAAAAGGAAGGAAAACGGGTCATTCGAATCATTCGACCGAGGTTAAGAGAGAAGAAATTGGTGAGAAACGTTGGCGTCAGAACTGTTTGGGGGTCACTCCAAGGGGTCCAACTCGTTTATGCCGACCAGAAAAGAATCGGACACCGAGCCGTCATGTTTAGCTTATGTGAAACAGGTAAAGTGGAATTGAAATGGCGTCTCGACTCCTGGCCAGTGACAGGTTTTTTAGACGTTTACAGATGTTCCATCGAGACGATTATCAGGTGGATCTTTAACTTATTTTTATGGCGTCATCTTAACATTTTTAACTAAAAAGGAATCTCTTTATTGTAGATGGATACTTTCAGTACCGTAACCAGAAATGGTTTCGTTTTTTTCCTTTTCCTCATGACGACTTCCAACGACCGGCATCTGAATTTATTACGGATTCCTCACTCGTCCTTAACTCAATCTCTGGACTGTTATTCATTCTATCATTCAGGTTTAATAAAATAATTAAATGACGTGGCAGTAGAATAACTTCAAACTTGGTAAACATTTCCTGTGGAGTGATTAAAAGATCCAAACCCTCACGACACAATAGGACAATTCGGATAGGTTACAACACACAAAAGATTTTAAACGATTCACGTGGCAGCAGAACAATTACAAAATGTTAACTTATTCACGCAAAAATCCGACAGTTGTTTCGTGGCAGTAGAACAGCTTCAAACTTAGAAAACGTTTCCGGTCGAGTAATTAAAAGATCCAATCACAGCACGATAGAATTCAGGTGGGTTACAAGACTTAAGGTATTTGAAATGATTCACGTGGCAGCAGAGCAATTATCAAATTTTAACTTATTCACTCAAAGAAAGAATAATCCGAAAGTTGTTTCGTGGCAGTAGAACAGCTTTAAGCTCAGAAAACAATTCCTACAGACTAATTAGAACATTCAAAGCCCTCACGACACAACAGGACAATTCGGGTAGGTTACAACACACAAAAAATTTTAAACAATTCACGTGGCAGCAGACATATTATAAAATTTTAAATTGTTCATGCAAAGAAAGAATAATCCGAAAGTAGTTTCATGGCAGTAGAACAACTCTAAGCCTTAAAAACAATTTACCATCAAATGCTGAATGATTTACGTGGCACAAGAATGAACGCAAGATTCGAAAACACTTACTTGGCGGTAGAACAATTCAAAGCCTCAAGATAATTTCCATGACAATAAATACACAGAACAATTTAAATAAGGTTTAATAAGGTTTACAATAATTTACGTGGCAGGAGAATTTGTAAGCACTTACTTAACAATACAACAATCCGAAACTTTGAAAGGATCGATAGAAAATTTCGACAATTCTGAATCACTTCCTTAGAAGTAGGATAGTTTCAAGCTTTGAAAGGTTTTAAGTAACAGTAGCCACGATTCGAAGATCTGAAAGGATTTACGTGATATTAGAATAATTCGAAAGTTTAAAAAAAGTGGTAGTAGAAAATTCCAAGACTCATAAAATCGTTCAGGACAAAAAGTGTTCTAAAGTTTCAAAAGCATTTACTATGATAAGATAAACAATTTAGGTGGCAGAAGAGTAAGATAAAGATTCGATATAATTTAACGTGGCTGTATAGCAGTGTTTATATTTATTTATGAGTCATAGATTCGGAAGAACTTACGTGGCTGCAGAATAATCGCAAGATCTCAATTTATGCCACACTACAACGATTTGACGTGGTAGTAACACAAAAAGCTTCAAATAAATTCACATGATAGGAGAAGAGAATAAATTTTGTAAGAATTTACGTGGCATTAGAACTATTAAAAGGACTAGAAGGAGTTTTAGCAGTTTTGAAAGAAAATCTGAATCGATGTCAGCACTGTTGGTAAACTATGTTTATTACCCGTATCAGGACGTTGTAAAGTTGGCAAAACTGTTATTTCGAGTTACGGTTTTATTAGTTTTATGTTGCCAAGTCAGGTTCTGATTCTATTTCAACCATGTAAGCAGTCGCGGAGTCAGACTAAGCATCCACAACACAAAATTAAAACGATTAGCCATCCCAACAGAAGACGCAAAAGCGCAAAACACAAAACACCATGAGGCCAACCCAGGTCTACAAACTAAGTGTGATTTCACACCCTTACAGTTCGCTTCCCTCTCAACCCCCCCGCTCCTCACAGAATCGCACATCAGGGATTTAATTAATCAAAGAACTAAAAACCATTCGACCATGGTACCCGACAACCGCAACCCTTTTCCAAGAGAAGAAAGGCGAACAACAGCAACAACAGGACTTTGAAGTCGTCTGTCCATTTCGAACCCTTTTGGTCAACTAGCCTGAAGGGTTACGGGTTTCGACCCTTGAAAATCTAAAAACGGAAATGGTGACCGTTCATCCGAAGAACTCATTTCGTTTAATCACACGGAATTTGGGGGGATGGGATGGGGGTCGCTCCCACACAGACGCAGAAGGTTTTACTTCCAGCAAAACAGGTTCAAAACATGTTGCATCCCCCCTTGCGACAGAAGATAAATTTTTTTGGGGGATGTATCGAGATGATGGAATGGCCTCGGGGTCTGTAGAGCCCAGATGGTTCGCCGATGTGACTTGGATATGTGTTATGTGCGTGTGTGTAAAGTGGAAAGTTGAGAAGCTGAGCTCCTTTGTTGAGCATTCATGTGGAACTGAGCGATGCGACGACTCGGCGCCATCCTTAAAGAATCAGCCAATAATTCGTCTGAAAAACTATTCGATCTGCCATATTCGAACGAGACTCAAAAACCCTCCACCTCCCTATCTAAACATGACTCGTCTAAGTCTTCTTACGTTTCCGAAAACTTTTTGAATCTAGGCTCGCAAAGCTCTTTCTCTCTGAGCTTTTTCCTTCTCTTCCTCTTCCTCTTCATAGATGATTTATCAAGTTACAGATGCGGTTGAGAAACGCATATTTGACCACCCGGTTGATTCTCATTGCCAGGTCATGACACGTTCGCTGGGGAAAAGGGGGCAACGGAGTCGACAGATGATGAGTGAATGGAAATCCTTCCGGAAACCTTGTTTTCATCATCCACCTTTCCTTCATTTTTTTTGTTGGTTGTTGTTATCGGATGAACACCTTGCGGAACCAGACCGAACAACGTTCTTCCTGCCTTCCGGAAGCCTTGACTTTTGGTCAATGGATGTTTCTTACTCTAATTCTGGTTCTGGTCGGCTAATCAAGGTAGTTTGCCCTCCCTCCAGCTTGTTTCAATTATCCTGACCTGTTTTTTCGATACGTTTTAATCATATCGTAGGTTCTTCACTTCCGGTTTTGGTGACTGCTGGAGTTTGGTTCATTAAATTCTTCTTTTTCTGGGTTCTTCTTTGAATGAACTTCTCTTGCATTTCTTGAGTTTCTTCTTTCGTTACATCTTTTCTTGTTATAGAAATCTTTGGACAAAAACGGTGGCAAGCTTTCCAACACTCCCAAAGAGGAAGAAAGAAAGAGGAAATAGAGAAAACAAGAGAAAGACAGAGAGAAAAAGAAGGAAAGAGGGTTAGATAAAGAGCCAAAAGGGAAAGAGACAGGGGTGAAAAGATAGAAAGGAGAAAATAGGAGGAAGAAGAGGCAAAAAAGGAGAAAACGAGAGGAGAAGACGAAGAGAAGGAGAAAAAGAAAGAAAAGGAGAGGAAAGATTAATAAAATAAAGAGCGAAAGAAACGGAAGAAGAGAAATATTAAGAGAAAGACGAAAAGAAGACGAAGGAAAGACAAAAACGATAAAAGAAAGAAGGAATAAAGAAACGAGAGAGGAAGAGCGACACAGGAGGAAGAGAGAGACCCGGACCAAAATCTGGACCAAAACATCTCGCAAATTCATTTTTATTTTTAATTCCTCAAAACAATACCCCGTCCGTCATCCCTCCTCCTCCTCCATCTCCCAGTGATGACACAAATCTTTCACATATCAAAAGAGAAACCCGAGGGGCACATCAGGGAGAAAACAGACCCACGTGACTTGGACAGAAAGTAATTAAGAGACAAAAAGCGGGCGGGGGTATTAACAATCTATTATTAAAAATACAACAACAGATGAAGAAGAAGAGGAGGAGGAAGAGGACGGCGGTGTCCAAACATCTGGCACCGATTCGACCACTTGTCCACGTAATGAGACAATTCGGATAATGGCGCCTATTAACTGCAGAAAAACCAGGAGTTCAGGGCCGGTTCTTCGCATTTCGAAGCCAATAAATCTCTCTCAGTCTTCTGGGAACGGAATGTCGACTCCTTGGCATCGGACTCTTGCTCACCGCCTTTGAGTAAATCGAGGGAAAGAAAAAATTTTTTTTTTAGTCGGTGTAGTAGTCACACTAATTGTATGTCGTCTGAAAATCGAAATTGACGTTTTCGTTTGTTTGTTTTGACTTTCCGTTTTCGAAAAAAATCCCACAAATGTAGGACACAAAAACTCTAAATTTCGTCTGTCACGGTCATTCGTAGCGGCGACGGCGGACATCGGTCAGTCTTTTTCGAGTGGTTTACTTTTTGAGAGAGAGAAAAACGCGCCTAAACAAAAATTTTTATAACTCGAAAAATGTAGGACATTTCAAAACAAAATTTATTTCCATAAGTGATGATTATTCATTTTGCCGTGGCGCCAGACGACTTGTTTCGCGTCTCTCTCTCTCTCTACTTCTCCTGATAAGCGAAACTCATCTTCATCCCCGTTGACTGCTGCGCCCTTTTCAACCCTTCACCACCCTTCATGCTTCCTTGTTTTTATCATTCACCCGAATCCACTTCCATCTTGGCACTTTTCCACGATTAAAGCCCTCCTCCTCTCTCACTCTTCTGCTTTTATACGATTTTTAATTTTATCCCTTTTTCTATGCGACTTTGCAAAACGAGGAAAACTATTCCCTTGAAATGACAAAACTGTCGTCCTGTCGTTGGTAGGAGAGAGGAAAGGAAGTTGATTTGGCACTCATTAAAGCCGGTTTTGGAGGCTGTAGCTGTACCACCCTGTTTTTATAATGTTCCTTCCAGGCCTTGACCTTTTTTGTTTGGCTTTCCTACCAGCATTCCCTGTTGGTGTCGTACTTGTTTAGGTCATGTGAACTGCCCAAAGCGATAATCTAAATTCAATTTTTGTGTACTGAACGTCAACCTGTATCCCTATTTTCATCCATAACATCTTCCACGACATCCTCCTACTCTTGAGTCCCCCGCGTCATTCACACGGCCACGTGACTAGTCTCCTAAAATAATTCACGACAGTCAGTAACAAGACAAGACAACTGAGAAAGGTGGCGAAAGAATAAATTCGACGATGAGAAGACGACAGTAAAATCCAAAACGAAAATAACATCAAACAACAACAACATTCATCAAGCACATTCATCTCCTTCTAGTCCCACGTCACACTCACGGCGATTTGACACCGTTCTTGGAAAGATTTTAATGAAAAAACAAGATGACACCGATTAATTACACAGATAACCTAATAACTGGTTCGATGAACCTGAATCTCCACACCCACCCAAACACCCCGCTGACAAAAATCCTTTTTTATTTGCAGAATAATTCCAGAAACACGTTTTTACATTATCGTATGTGCCAATTCGACCTCGAAAGGAAATCCGAGAAGAAGAAGATGGATGGTAGGATTAAACGATATATGATAATCCCGTGTGATTACCAAAGTGAATCCAGGGCGAGAACGAGGCCAAAGTGAAAAATCACCTGGGGAGTGAAAGTATTCCAAGACTACCAAAACGAAAAGAGAGAGAGAGAGCAAGATTATGAAAATGGCGTTAACAAGATGCACCGATGCGGGAAAGAAAAGCAGAAAAAGGTCGGCAAGTGTCATTTTAGATAAGTCAAGGCAGTCCGAAGTTGGATTGTTTGTTTGTGTACCATAGTCATCCTCCCACCCTCATCCAAAGCGGCCCACTTAACAATAGACAGGAGAAGGAAGAGACGAACAGACAGACAGACAGCCCTCACTCCGGCACTGAAATAACATCGGTTGCGACAGGTGACACTGACAACAACGGTGTCAACTAGGCCAAGTCCTCGACTGTCTTCTCCGTTCGTCACGGAAAGTTTCGAAATCTCGGTCGCGAGGGACGTGATGACGCGCTCTCACTTCCCGCACGGGGGATCCAGATGTCTCGAATCAGCCACAAAAACAGGAAAAAACGGGATTTGTGTTCCCACGTCATCACGACAATAAGGCGGAAATCAGACACACCAAACGCGCGTGACAATCACCCGAACCAGGCACCCGAAAGAAAGGACACCAATAACGCCAATTACGCATCTTTTAATTATTACAAACACACACACCAGGAGGAGGAAGAAGAAGACAAAGGAAAGCACGCGACCTCACAATCCCTCCTTTAATTATTCATAAACGTGACGATAGATACAACTATTAGAAAAAAGCCAGAAACCGTTTCCGCTTTTACCAAAACCGGAAATGTAATTCAACCATAAAACAGCAGTCGCGTGGCATGTGCGAACCGTTAAAAACCCGATGTTTATCAATTATTCTAGACAAAAAATGAGCGACACCTTTTTGAATTATTATTATCATTATCAGAGTCACTTCCTAATTCCTCAATTAGGTTTTTGGAATGTTGTTGAAGTAGGAAGACGAGTCTGTTCATGTCCAAGGGTCGTTTCAGTCCAAACTAAGCCACCTGACCACCACGTGAGACGACGATTTAATGACTCCTGCTAAATTCTTCTTCAATATCCTTCCAACAATTATTATTATTATCACTTTTAGGCCTATGATGTATGACGTCATCACTTATATCACCAGAGTACTGCTAGTTCTTTCCAAAAAAATTTTATTGACAATTTAGAAAAATAAAATGAATAAACTAAGCTTAGCTTTCCATTAAAGAAATTAGCGAATCAATTAGTTCCTGTTTTGGACACTACGCGGCGCTTTAATCATACTTGTAAAATTGGCGCTAGATTTAAATTCCCCGACAATACGCATCCACATAATACACAACACTGGAACTCCTCTTTGGTCTTCGTCTGCTCTAAAACCATCGACAGCTATTTAGAGTTCAATCTATTTGAGCTTCAAATTTTTCTTTGGTACTAAAACGACCTAACGTGCAATACTTTTGAAATGAGTTCTTGTTAAAAATGTGTAATGGAAAACTCGACTCAAAAAGTGTGCATTACTTATGAAACTAAATTCTCACGATAATATGGGTTAATTATTTGGAAAAGTCGTTTCCACATAGTGTGCAGTATTTTTGAAATGAGATACATTCCTTGAAAGAGTTCTTACCATTAGTGTTGAACGAAATCCGCACAAAAGTGTGCATTATTTATGAAATAAAACCTTCGTGAGGGTGTGCATTACTTATGAAAGAAGTCCTTTGCGACAATGTGCATTATTTTTGAAACGAAAATTTCTCGACACTGTGCATCACTTATAAAATGACATCTCGTACCTGCAGGTTTTAAAATTTCAAAACCATATCCGGAAAGAGTTAAAGGGGAAACCACGACAGAAACTGACAGAAGACAAGCAAACAGGTGGAAAATTAAAATGCAGACGACGATTATGACGACAAGGAGGAGAGGCGTGCGAGTGAGATGGGTCGATAAGCAGATGGCAAGATGGGCAGATGCAAAACAGGGAACACGAACTCCGCCGAAAATAAAAATTCATGAAAACCTGGATTCGGTTAAAGGATTATCTCAATCGCGATACCTGTGTCACATTTTAAGGTATTCAGACCACCCGCTGGAAATTTTGTTCCTTTGACAAAGAAAAACAATTCGAAAGTGGCGCCACGAGACGAGTCAAAATTTCACAAAAGCCTTCAAGGCACAGACCCAGAGAAGGAGAGAGAGAGACAGGCGCTGGGGGTGTATATCGAGGCTATAATAAGAGGAAACCGCAGGACCGTGCGTGAACGACCAAAGGTAACCAACCCTTAAGCAACCCTCAGAATGCGTGGGAATGCCCAAAAGGTTACCTCAAAAATATTTCGGGTGAACCTTTTGAGGGAAAACCCCCTGAGCCAGAGAGGATGATTTTCATGTGCCGATAATTAAACGAAAAAAAGGTTTCAGGTTCGACATGAATTTCTGCCTTCGGGGTGCAGACAGGGGTGATGGTTTGTACCTTGTAAACCATTTCAAAAATTTTTATTATCCCCACCCCCCACCCCACCTCCAATCTTCTAGGAAGTGGAGTAACCCGTGGTGAAAGCATCCCTTAGCTACCCCTCCACCTTCCCTCTAAACCTGAAGAGATGTGAAGCAGAAGTCGCATACTACCCTTCCGGCTAAATACTTCAAAACTTCATAGCAATCAAATTAATCGAAACGTAAACACATCTACCCGTGTTATTTCAATGACACACGACGTCTTCTTAGATTTCACACATCAATGACCAAAATTTAAATAAGATGATGGACTTGCTGATTTCGTTTTAATGGAGTCACCCTTCTTTTTACACTAAGCAATGCATTATTTGTGAGACAAATTTTCATTAAAGTGTGCAATATTTATGAAATGAAATTCTCGCGGTAGTGAGTCATTTGTTTATGAAACGGGTTCTTCACAATAGTGTGCAGTACTTCTGAAAAGAGTCTCACATAAAATCCTGTGTTTCTACTTAAAAAATAAAGTTCTCATGAGAGTGTGCATTACTTTTGAAAGAAGCCCTTTGTAAAAATGGTTTTCGTTACAAATATGAAAGCATGGCATTCTCACCACACAGACGTGTGCAATACTTATGAAATATATCCTTTTAAAAAGAGTGAATCACGTATGAAAGAACTGTGTGCATTACTTTTGGGAAAAAAATTATCTCGCCAGTGTGAATTACTTATGAAATGAAACACACCAAAAATTGTGCAATACTTATGAAACATAATATTCATTAGAGCTTGCATCACTCATGAAAGTCTTTCTAAAGCGTGCAATAATTATGAAATGGGTCTTGTCAAAAATTTGAAATGGAAGCGTAAACCTAGGAAACTGTGCATTACTTTTGAAAGGAAACTTCGTGACAGTGTGCACTGCTTATAAAATGAAACTCTTACGAGAGTGTGAAGAGAAATTTGTGTTGACAAAGCATAATCTTCGATATGGTGTGCAATATTTATGAAATGACTTTTGAATTAATTTTTTGATCACCTCGTTAATAAATTCCTGGGGCAGTCCGCCATCAAATAAATAAATAAAATCGGTAATTAATTAAATTAATGAAACAGGCCAACAATTGTAGTTTTGGGTTCCGATTATGCTAAGTCATGGTGGTGTGATGTTGGGGGTACGTTCTGGACGATACCTGAAAATTTGGAATCAGACCACAGGCAGTCAGTTATAACCAGTGGCCGGTTTATGAAAAAATTAAAAACGAAACTACCTGACAGGAACACTTAGGTTTGCAGGTGCACGCTTGACCTTGTTTTACACTTTTCGACGTGAAACTGCCACAGGAATTAGCCTAATCATGTTCAACAGGTACGGGCCGCCCTTATTTCATTTGTTTTGATGAGAATCGAGATTTATGTTCCATGATCGTCTCCTCTCCTTTCAAATCTAACAATTAACTCATTTATATTCAGGATCACTCATACTTTGAGCCCTCCTCCCCCTCCCATGACTGGTCGAACCTTAAAAACCATTTCAGGTACCCGAGTCTTCGTTTCTGTTTCTTCGAATACCATTACCACCGTTGGTGATGAAGGTCAGGTTTCAAATTGATGTGTTGAGTGATGTGGTTGTCGTCTGCAATGCCCTCATCCACTACTACTACCCCTTCCCCGAACCTCCTCCACGATTTCGCACACGGATTTTTTGTGAGAAAATTCCAGGTACGAAAAATTTTTGTTTTACCCGGCGGGCCATCGTGTCACCCGTGATCAGTCGTAATTTGCACGTTTAAACCTGAGAATTAGGCGATTCGGAATTCGAGAGGATACCTGAGAAACACTTCCGGAGAGGAGGAAGTGGGACTAGTGGGAGGAGGAGGAATAGCGCATGCCTGAACCTGAACGTGGAAACCTGACCCGGAACGTCGGCGGTAGACCGTGAAAACGAATCTGGATTCCCAGAGGGAGGAGGTGAGGTGGGTGAGGAAGGGAAGAAGACCAAACCTAGATAGACAATTTATAGACTATTTCACTCACTCTGACCTTTCTTGTTTTGCATCTGTGTGAACTTTTCACTTCCGGTTTGTAAACCTTCCTTCCTACACTGTTTCCTGGTTCGCAATTAGATCGCAGGTGAATGATCCGTATCAACCGCCCATATGTTGCTTACTTTTCCATCACTTCCGGTTTTTTAATTTCCCGACGGATAAAATTCGCTTCTTTTGAAACGAGCTCTTTCTAAACGTATATAGTCCCTTTACACCCTTCTCTCCTCTCAATACCACCCTCAGAATAAATTTTCACGAGTCAGCAAATCCAGGGGCTATGACTCTTGACAAAACTCTAATCACGCTTTTGAAAAACGAAACGTGGACAAAAAAAAAACGAAAATAAAAATGGAACAATGACGAACCTTGAAAAGAAGAGAAGCGTGTGACAGAAAGGAGTGAAAGAAGTGGGAACAAAATCCCAAAATCCTTAAAACGCCCCTTCACCCCCGGCCCCAAACTCATTTTTTCACTGCAATTTCAAAACAATATTAAAGAATCGACCGTGACAAAATTCCCAAATGAGCTTTTCCCCTCCCACATTCTCCACAATGTGGACACGTGTCGGATTACTTGCCAACACGTGCTATTAATATATACACATAAACTTCCATTTTCGGTTTTCCGATTTTTAATTCCGTTCACAATTCCCCCCCCTTCCCCTGCGCCTCTCCCAAAATAAAAAAAAAATGAGGCCCACTTCCGATCGATCAAACCGCCCACTCAAAACGAAACAAAAAAAAATTTAGAGAATGCTAATTACGGTCCTGATTCAGAAGTACCCCCGTAAACGCTATAATGAAATTAATAATGGAATCCATTTTCTCAAAGAAAGTCGGATCCACCTGTGTTCACCCCCGAGAGAATGACACCACCTCGAATGAGGTTGGAAGCACAGGTACCCTCATCTCTCACAGGTTCAGGTATACTGATCGAAATCACACGTGGAAGCATCCAAATCGATATCCGTTTAAAAAGGGGGAAACGTGGTCGGTTTCCTCTCGACTGGGTCATCCACCCAATTTTGACCCACCCGCCGCCATCTTGATCTATCACCGACTTCATTTCCTC
The DNA here is from genome assembly GCA_016920875.1 of Columbicola columbae. NCBI lineage: Eukaryota > Metazoa > Arthropoda > Insecta > Psocodea > Philopteridae > Columbicola > Columbicola columbae. The sequence continues at coordinate 3,280,118 of JADMLL010000009.1, read as the reverse complement.
TCCTAGACTAAGACAGACGTTTATGTATACCTTCGTTTCATAAGTGTTGCACACTTTGACAAAAGAACTCATTTTATAAACAACGCAAAGCAAAAAACAGTTCATTTCATAAGTATTGCACACTGAAACGAACTCATTCCAAAAGATGTGAACGCTTTTCGTGACTTATTCGTCTCATAAATATTGCACAGTCATGTAAAGAGCGCGCTTGTAGAGGATTCACATTTTTGTATAGGAATCATTTCAAAAGTCCTGCACACTCTCATATGGAATTCATTTGTAAAGTGATCCGCTCGTTTTATAAGAAAGTTTCAGAAATAATGCACAATCGTTTGAAAAATTTATTCCATTAATCCTGCACACTTTTTACAAATAATTCATTTCATAAATACTGCACACTTTTAAGAAGTGTACTTCATTTGTGAAATGATTTAACCCACTAAAAGTGTCCAGTATTTATGGAATGAATTATTTGTAGAAATTGTGCATTATATATGAAATGACCCCTCCGCTGATAGTAGTCTTTCTAAAGTAAGTTACTCTCTCAAAGTTACTCATTTCATAAATACTGCACACTCTCAGTGTGTTAAATCATTTAAATAAAAATGCACACCTCCTTGAAAGTGTGCAGTACTTAAGGAATGAGTTATTTGTAGAAAGTGTGCATTATTTATGAAATAAGACCCTTGTGCGAGTGTAGATTATTTTGGAAAAAAAAATTTTTCATACATGTGTGCATTATTTATGAAATGATTTCATTCACTAGAAGTGTGCAGTATTTATGGGATGAGTTGTTTATGAAAAGTGTGCAATATTTATGAAATAAGTTCCTCATGAGAGTGTACCTTACATTCGAACGACTACTATTAAAGGAAAATCATTTCAAAAATAATGCACACTTTCTACAAATAAGTCATTCCATAAGTACTGCACACTTTCAGTGGGTTAAATCATCTCTTGAAAAATGCACACCTCTACGAAAGTGTGCAGTACTTATGGAATGAGATGATTCGCCCATATATCAGTCTTCCGAAAGTAAGGTACACTCTCACGAGGAACTTATTTCACAAATATTGCACACTTTTCATAAACAACTCATCCCATAAGTACTGCACACTTCTAATGAACGAAACCATTTCATAAATAATGCACACACAAACGAAAAATTTTTATCCACTGTCATAAAGGACTTATTTCATAAATAATGCACACGTCTATGCAAAATCCTGATTTATTACCACGAGGACAATGTCTCGATGGAAATTTAAAACCCCGATCGAGGCCACCTGGCAGTAGAATGAAGATAGACAGGAGGAGTAGGAGGTGGTGGAGGGAGGAAGAGACAGGCGCCTATGGATGACACCTCCATAAACCACTCTCAAATACCTGTGCACTAGTTACTATTCATTCAAGAAGGAAACAAAAGGCAGCAACAAAAGAAGAAAAAAATCGATTCGCGGTTTTCAAAAGCGGAAATAACTTTCAAACACAAGGAAAAAAATGCGTCCGTCTGTCTGTCTGTCTGTCGCGACCATTATCCTTTTACATCAAATAAAAAGGAGAAGAAGACGAAGGAAAACATTTTAAAAGGGGGCCTTTGTGTTCTTCAAAAATGTGGAAAAATAGCAAATTATGGGATTTCACACAAAAGGATTTCTTTTCACGAGCATGAAACGAGTGTTATGGGAGTCAGGTACCCACTTGAAAGAACAAAAGAGGAGGAGGAGGAAGGTGTTTTGGTGGTGGTGGCGGTGGCGGTGGTGGGAAGAGAGGCTCTTAAGGTATTTTAGTTGCTCTCGTGTCATAAAAATGATAAGTTGTCATAGAGACTCCGAAGGAACGGGATTTTCATCCGCTTTAAATGTGTTACTCTCTCAGAAGACTTGTTAGCTTGTTCGAAAGTTAGGAACTAGGGCCTACCCATGTTAGTTTCATCAAATTTCCCAGTCAGCTAACCGGAATTAAGAAGAAAACCTACGGCAGTCTCACTTCCGGGATGGTTCACCCAGCCAAAATCGGCAATTATACGTCCCCTTAACTACCACCAACTCCTCACTAACTGTGTGATACTCCACATTAGCACACAACACCAAAGACAGCAGCTCCTGTTGACTAAGACTAATATAAAGAGAAGACACTGCCATCTTTCTGCGAGAAAGAGTCCACAAACGAACCGATAAAGCAGAAGAAAAGTCAGGAAAATAAAAATTAGACTAAAAGTGTGCAGTATTTATGAAACAAGTTGGTTCATACAAGTGTGCATTATTTATGAAACAAACCCTTTCCAGTGTGCATTAATTATGAGATGGGTTCTTCGTAAAAGTGTGCAATACTTATGAAACAAATAATTCCTAAAAACCAAACAATTTTTCTAAGGATCTATTTTGAGTGTGCATTATTTATGAAATGAGCTCCGTAATGTGCATTTATTTTGAAAACAAGTTTTTAGTGTGCATTATTTATGAAACGAAACCATCATAAAAGAGCGGATTGGGTTACACAAACATTTTTGAGCGTGTGTAATACTTTTGACATGGTTTCTTGGTAAAAGCGCGAATCGTTTATGAGTGTGCAATATTTATGAAACGAATAATTCATAAAAATCATTAAAATTTTCTTTTTATGACCTATTCCCGGTGTGCAGTATTTTTGAAATGAATTTTACATGAGATTGTACGATATTTTTGAAATTAGTTCTTTATTGAAGTGTGCAAAATTTTTGAAATGAATGACTTGAATGATGTACTGTGAATTACAATGAGAGTGTGCAAAATTTATGAAATTTTTAACTGAAGGAAATGTGCAATATTTATGAAATGAATCCTTCCAGAAATTGTGAATCATCTCTGAAAATGGATTCTTCATGATAATGTGCAATATTTATGAAACGTATTCATAATTACAAAAAAAGTGTGCATTAATTATGAAAAATGTTCTTGCCCGTTTGCCTTAGTTATGAAATAATGTCTCTTTTAATGTGCATTATTTATGAAACAAACCTTTTCCAATGGGAATTAATTATGAGATGGGTTCTTCGTAAAAGTGTGCAATACTTACGAAATGATTTCTACGCAAAATCCTGATTCATCTATAAATGCACTGTATACATAAAACCGTGCAATATTTATGAAACGACTAATTCATAAAAAGCGGCCAAATCCTTTTTAAATTGGATCATTCCAGTGTGCAGTACTTTTGAAATGAACTGTTTTTCGCGTTGGGTTGTTTATAAAATGAACTCTTTTCCCTGTGCATTATTTATGAAATAAACACTTCCCAGTGTGCATTATTTATGAGATAGGCTCTTTGTAAAATGTGTGCAGAACTTATGAAACGAACCAACACCCAATATGGGTTGAGGACAAGATGCCAGGGATGGCGGGAGGTAGTGTGGATGAGCCAATCGAGAAGAAACCGTACCAGAGAGCTCTGCATAAAAGTTGTGCAATATTTATGAGAAAAAAAGACAGGCAAATATTTAAAAAAAAATAGAACGAAACACACACAGCCATCTAGATAAGTTGTAATGACGGCGGTGTGAGGTTTGACGTTTAGATTTGTTGCGGATACACATCCCACGTCTAATAAAAAAGGTATTTTCAGGTGTTGTAGGCGCCAGGGCCACAAGTTGAGACGACCCCATATTCTGTCGCCTTTGAACCGAGTGCATCCCATTGTGGTTCTTTTATAAATCGGATTCACTGCACACAACAACACCATTTTCATTTTTAAATATTTCTTTTGGCGTTTTATTTATTACACCGACTCCTGTGAAATGGATTTCCCTTCCTCGTAGCACTCAAGTTGAAATCAAAAAAAGGTTAAAAGAGTTCAGGTAGTTTCTATTTACGACCTCCGAGTTGACAATCCCTCTAATTAATTAATCATTACATAATACGAATGGGCTGCTTGTTTTGAAAGTGGCGTAAGTCCATTTTTTTAACCCAAGATATCACTTAATTGGTTAGTAAGATTGACCAGCCGTAAGGCGTAGCCATGGTGTGGCGATTGATTATAAAAGTGGTATAACTCCTATTTCCAACATCCTATATAGTTTCCACAGACGTTTTATTATTCTCATCACAGGGTTGTTATACACATATATTATAAATCGTTACTCAAAATGAAAGCTAAATATCAAAGATACCCCCCTCCACCCTATCTTCCTCATTGCCCCGTTTAATCATCCTACTGCCAGATGGCTTCGATGGGGGTTAAGAAAATATCCGTCGAGACATTGTATTGGGGGTAATAAATCAGGCTTTCCATCGACGTGTGCATTATTTATGAAATAAATCCCTTGTAAGAGTGTAAATTATTTTGGAAAAATTGTTCATATATGTGTGCATTATTTATGAAATGATTTTATTCACTAGAAGTGTGCACTATTTAGGGATGAGTTGTTTATGAAAAGTGTGCATCATTTATGAAATAAGTTCCTCGTGAGAGTGTACTACATTCGAAAGACTACTATTAGGGAAAAATCATTTCATAAATAATGCACACTTTTATGAACAACTCATTCCATAAGTACTGCACACTTTCGTAGAGGTGCGCATTTTTCAAGAGATGATTTAACCCACTGAAAGTGTGCAGTACTTATGGTATGAGTTATTTGTAGAAAACTGTGCATTATTTATGAAATGACACCTCCTCCCCCCAATAATAGTCTTCCGAGAGTAAGGTACACTCTCACGAGGAACTTATTTCATAAATAATGCACACTTTTATGAACAACTCATTCCATAAGTATTACACACTTTCATTGAGGTGTGCATTTTTCACAAAATAATTTAACCACAAAAAGTGTGCAGTACTTATGGAATGAGTTATTTGTAGAAAGTGTGCATTATTTATGAAATGAACCCCTCATATATAAGTCTTTCGAATGTAAGGTACACTCTCACGAGGAACTTATTTCATAAATAATGCACACTTTAAAACAAGTCATTCCATAAGTACTGCACACTTTCAGTGGGTTAAATCATCTCTTGAAAATGCGCACCTCTACGAAAGTGTGCGGTACTTATGGAATGAGTTGTTAATAAAAGTGTGCATTATTTATGAAATAAGTTTCGCGTGAGAGTACTTTCGAAAGGCTTTTCATAGAAATTTGCATTTTTATGAAATAATATCGCCTACTAAAAGTGTGCAGTACTTATGGAATGTGTTCCTCTGCGAGAATACCTTACTTTCGAAAGACTACTATTGGAGGGAAATCATTTCATAAATAATGCACACTTTCTACAAATAATTCATTCCATAAGTTCTGTACACATTTAGTTCATAAAAAAATGCACAATTCTATGAAAGTGTGCAGTATTTATGAAATTAATTCCTCATAAAAGGCGGATTACGTTACAAATGAATTCCTAACGAGAGCGTGCAATACTTTTGAAAATACTCCTAGATACAAAGCAAATTGTCTACATTTATGCTCTGTGCATGTGCAATATTTATGAGACGAATAAACTGAAATTTTGAAAGGGTGGTCTTGGTGTCCTTATTTAACGATGCCGAACCCATTACAGTAACACGTACAACAGCACTGAGCAATTATCACCTATTCATCACAAACACGGAAATGAAATTTTTATAAAAGTGTGCATTATTTATGAAATGAATTCATCTTCAAGGTGTGTATTACCTCTGAAACGGATTTCGGTCAGATGTGTGCATTTTTATGAAATGAAGCCTTCCTCACGTATGTTTGCTTTTAAAAAAACGTTTTCGAGTAAGGTGTGCAATATTTTTGAAATGATTTCTGTGCAAAAATTAAATCTTTATTAACACGTGTAGTTCCTCGTAAAATGAATTACGTATAAAACTGTGCATTATTTATGAAATAAAATTAACCACCAAATGGGGAATAAATACTTATTCTGTGAAACGAGCAATTTATACGAATTGAGTGAATACATACTTGTGCAATATTTATGAAATGAATCACCCGCGAAAGCGCTCATCATACACGACGAAGACCACATATGGAACAACTGCAATATTTCATGTTTCATAAAGCAACAGTATTATTCAAGAGAGAAACTCAATGATTTTAACTGAGTGATTTTAACATGAAAGTGGTATAAGTCAATTTGGGATCCCCCAAACCTCCAGTCAGAAGCAATTCAACCAATTTAATTATTGACTGACATGACAAATTAGTATAAATACTGCTCAGCATGACATGAGTCATTTGCAAAGCTTTAAACTCACAACAAAAAAGCGGAGTTTAAACTTAGATCACTTTAAAAATAAACGGTTCCATATTAGAACCGTATAGAACGTATGAAAGAACTTGTTTTAAAAATAACTTACCGGAACGAGTTTTCGGAAGCCATTGATATGCCATCAAAAACAAAATAAAAATTTTTCAACTTTTAAAATTATTTTCTTATTAATCGTTATAAAATAAAACACAATCGGTTTTGTGGATCATTAAAAACATTAAACAACACACACGCACATTCTACTACGATTCATAAAACCCGAAATAAAACAAGAAAACTATTTCCTTCTAATCACAGATAAAAGTGGTAAAGTTGTCAGATTTGTTGAGGTTATGTCTAAACGTAGGTTTTCAAATCTCCGACGGGATAAATGTCATTTAAACAAAACTATTTCCGATCAATCGGATTTACGACTTCATCGAATTAGGATTTATTTTATTAAACTTTTTTTTAACCAATACAAACAGGAGCGAATCAAGTTGAATATTGAATAATCAACTCCAAAAATTTTTCTCTTTTTCTTTCATTACCCGGTTTTTTACAGACGCTGATTATTTTCCTGCCACGATTTTTTCGTAAAGGGTTTCAAACTCTAACGGCTTGGCCGCCATGATGCTTTTTTCTTTGACATATTTTTTAGTTATTTTTGATTTGACAACAATTCGGGGATGATTTTGAAATTCAGGAAAGGCACTAAATCCTCTTAAGTTAAGTATTTGACAATTTAAATTCTGATTTATAGTAAATTTTGTTGTAGGTTGTATTTTTTCCTAATGGGTCTAATTGCTATTATTTTAATTCTAAACAATTTAAGATTTTTGGGATCAAATATGGAATACACAGTTGCACGGCACAAACACAAACACACTACAAGTATTTGCACCAAAACAAACACAACACTGTAGCTGTTATTGTTTGAAACTTAAGAAATTGGACGTCATTCACCTAACCGCTGTGGGCACCTATAGTGAACTGAGTAACTACTGCCACGCAACCTTGCTTCTTGGAGGGAACGAATTTGTATGCTGTAGACAACAAAATGGCGGGATTGGTGGTTTGACATGTTTAAATTCAAGTTTTTAAAAGTCAGGAGAAGGTTAGAGGTTTATGGTGATACTGGTACTGTTCTTTGTTGGGTAATAATTTTTGATATACAAATGGCTAGTCTGAAGACATATTCTACATACCATAGTAGTGTTAGTAGTTAAAGACAGAATACGAAGTACAGATATGGTTAAGAACAACAACATTCCATTGTCTTAGTCAAATTTGATTATAACAAGTCTTAAGTAAATAAAATTATCTTAAAATAGTAGTTAATCCAAGGATATAATGAACCTAGAGAAGCCAACAATACAGATAAGTATATGTTTACCCAAGTGGCTTCAAGTTAAAACCCCTCCCCTGGAAGTTTCTTAATAAATACTTGAGAAGGGTGACTCAGTTGGCTCCTTCCTCAAACTCAAAACTATGTGTAAAGCAAATACCAACAAATCCTGAAGCACTGGGAGTGACCAGGGATAAATACCACAAAGAACAAGCAAAAGAATTGTAATTAAGGACTCTTGTTGCTTAGAATTGTTAGCACAACACCTAATTCGAGGTTACTAAAGCCTTGTGACAAATAAAACACAAACAATAGACCACAATAATCAAAAGAAAAGTGAGATGATGGGGTGGAACATAACAAAAACATTATCAACTTGAAATCAGGCTGTATTAGGAAAGTCTTAAAAACGAAGAATTCAAAAAAGGGGATGAAAACAAAAAAACGAAATCAGTTTAACAATTAGTTTATATATCTTATTAATTAATATACATAATTCAATACCAATTTTCTTTTTTTATTTACATTTATGTAATTAAACTAAACAAAAATTAAAAATTCATAGTTATCATACCCTAATCATGTAAACAAATAATTTGTCAGACTTCAATGGTAATAGCAATTAATACAGTGACAGAAGAGAGGAGGTGTTTTCACCATATTCATAAATCTCAATAGATTGAAAAGTGACACCTGGTTCTAACAATTTACTAACCCCACCATTCCTCTCTCTAAGTTGTGAATAACTGCATCTTACTGAGTTCAACATACTGAAATAGTTTCGACTGATACTCTTTGTGTGAGAATTTACAAACACCAAAAGACGAATCATAAAACAGAAAAATGTTGAGGAAAATACAGCCAAACCAGCTTCCAGATCGTTTTGAGGAAATTATTGTTTCATTACAGCATATAAAAATAAATTTTTATAATTTTATACCTAAGAGATGAGTTTAAGAAAAATTTAACTGATTAAAGTGAGTGTTAGGGGTCAATAATGGCACATTTCAAGTCGTTTAATAATGGGTCTATGTGCTCCTCTAGAGATAGTATATGTCCTGTGTTACTGTCTTTGGATGCTATGAATGTGATCACCATTGGTAATTTATTGATTTGAACAACTTGATGATTTGTATAAATAGATATCACTAATTTATTTTTACCTAGACCCAGTTTGCTTCCTTGATCTGTCGCCTTACCAAATGTCGAAATGAAACTTGGTCTCATGGCATAGTCTGGTGCTTTGTTGGTTGCGACTGAAAAATTTTGATTAAAAAAAACATTTTTAGTACAGCAGTGATAATCTATATTCTAGCCATATCAATTAGCTTATCAAACAAGGAAATGAGTTAAATATAAAAAAGTTTCTGAGGTACAAATTTAGACCTAACACCTACCATCTAGGATTGGTACTCCATCCCTATCAGTGATTAGAATACAAAACAATCCATCAACTTTCCCCAATAGGAGAAATAAATATTTTTTCATTTCCTGAAAAGGAAAAGATATATAAATACTAAGAAAGAATTTCGTTAAAGGTGATTGATTAATACAAAATCATTATTTCGGTTAAAATAAAATCAAAATTTTCATAAATCGACTGTAAGATAAGGTTTATTTGACAAAACCGATGACTGCACTCTATTTAAAGTTGTTTCAAACTTATAAGCTATTAAAACATAAACACCGGTTATAGTTATTGTGAAATAAATCGAGATTTAGTGGGATAAATTTACCTCAACCATTTTAAAAATAAATTTTTCCTAGAACTTTCAGATTAAAAACAAAGCAACGTCGCCATATTGTGGTGACTGTCAAAATTCCATGAGGGAAGGCTGTGTCTAAAGCCACGATGGAAATGTTCACGCCATTTGAACCAACCGCTATTAATGGTTTTTCAATTCAGTTCCTTAGGACCGGGAAAACTGTTTATTTGACTTTTCACACCCCTAATCCACCTTTTTTGTCATTCAAATTGTTTGTTAGTCGAATATAAACCAATAAGGATGTCTTTAACTAAAAAAGAAGGCAAAAAGAGTTGAGTAAATTCTTTCTTCCAAAAATTGTTTCACGCCACGAACATCTTCAAATCACAGATAAACAAACTGGTTCTGAGATGTGTGCAGTTTTATTGAAAAAGTTCTCGCTAAGTGTGCATCATTTTTGAAATGAGTAATACCTGGTAAGGGTGATTTTCGTTAGAAAACGTATCTTCTCGAAATGCTGGCTTCTAGGCTTTGGTGAGAAAGGGTAGAAATATTCACCATTAGTCTGACTTTGACCGTTTCTGAGGTGGAAGAGCTTAACATAGCACAAAATGCCTAGGAATGAAGACATAAATCATACAAGGGGGTCACAGTCAAATCAAATTGTATTTCCTCTGAAGCTCAAGACTGGGTATGAGGTGCTTGTCACATACTCCAATCTTTCAACAAGATTCGCAGGTGATACCCACCTTCAGGGAGGCTTACAATGACACACTCAAAAAGGTGTTGTTGAAACAGCGTGGCCCACAGCTGACCGAAATAAAAAAAAAATTCAATTTAAAAAACCAAGGAGAAAAAAAGAGTATATCGACAAGTATCATACAATCACGGAATAAATAAATTTAAAAAGAAAATTTACAGCTTCAATTTACACTTCTCAAATCTTTGACTAACTTAATCTACTCAGACTTGAAATTGATGACTTTGACACAAATACATTTGACTAAAAATAATTCCAAGCATTCATTTGTATATCTCACTGACTTAACGGGTAAAAATTATCACTTCATAAAAATGACTTTAAAAATGGAAGGACCCCCTCCCTTCCCTTCTCGATTAATTGTTAATGTTCGACGCTGACTGTTTCACTGAAACTGAATCTGACTGAAACGGCGACGATGACGACTGATCGCCGGTCAACGAGCCCGTGTAAAACATTTGAGGTAAGCTCTCCCCGTAGTAAATTTTATTATTGCTGGCTAAAGCTTCGTATTTCTTTAATTCTAAGTATTCTTTGGTTAGTAGTAAAGCGTTCGCAGCCGCTTCCTGTTGAGCTTTGTAGAAATCCGCATCTGCTTTGCTTTTCTGCCTAGCCAGGTGTATCTCATCTGAAAAGATCAACAACCAGATCGATTAAATCTCTTTTCCCGCCAGTACTGACATGTTACTTTAGTGCCTCCTTTTATCTTATTTCATTTTTGTATATTTTATCTACTCATTTACTGATCAATTTTATTTTATTTACTTGTGTTCATTATTTTATTATTTATTTGTTCATTTTGGCTTTATTTTCTTGTCTATTTTATTTTATCTACTGTTCTATTGATCCATTTTATTTTTAACAACTTATTTATTGATGTACAATATATTTGAAATTATTTATTTATTCGTGTGTTTTGTTTTATTAACTTAAATACACCCATACCTCCTTTACGGCCTGGATACGTTCCACGAAAGTTGGGAGTAAAACGAATCAAGTATACAAATTCATACAAATTCAATGAGATATGTTCCAAATTTGTGAAAAATGTAACAGGGTCTCTCATTCAAAATGCATTTTATCTCATTTAAATAAAAATGCACACATAACAAGTACATAGATATATACTATTTACTTATCTACTTATATACTTTGTTGTCTATCGTATCCTATTTACTTTCTGTCGATCTATTTAATATTATTACTTATTTGTTTATCTATTTGGCAATACTTATTTATTTATTTATTGATCTATATTTTTATATATTACAGTCTAACTGTAACTACTAGGATGTGAGGAGTAAGACCAGACATTATTCTTATTGTGGTTGACATATTTTGCCTAGCACAACTCTCCCCGAAAACTTTACAAAATACAAAACCAGTCAAGGGATTGGCTACCCTGACACACTCCACAGGAGGGACTGTTGCCTAGCTCTTATTCTCATGTTGGATGGATATAACAATAACAACAGATGAATCGATTACCTTCAATCATAGATATTTTCTGAAAAGACTCTTTTTCCATGATCTTTTGATCGAATTGGATTTTGGCCACTTGAGCTTCCTTCTCTGCTTGAATTATGGCTTTCTTCCTATCGGTTTCCGCGTCTTTTTCCACGACTTTTTGATGCTGCACGGATATGAGTAATTTTGTCTTTTCAGACTCCCTGTCGAACAACAAAAGTCAGACAAACTTTATTCATGTTCATTGGTTTGTAGTTTTATGGCTGAAAATTTTTCCCAACCAAAATTTTTTTTGAACCGAGAAAGAATTTAATTCTTAAGGAAAACATGAAACTCACTCAAATGAGGTAAACAAATAATTTATGAAATGAGTCAGATTGACTCAGTATTTCAATCTACTTTAAACTACAAACGATAAGTGTTGTGTAAAAAACGATGACGTCACAGATGGATGATTACTAGTTCTGAGTTTGAGTCAACACCACAAAAATGATTCCTCGAACACTTTCTACCAACTTCTTCAAATCACTGCAGCACTTGTGACTTATTCACCAGCAAAGTTTGACTCAAATCATAATAATCAACTTGCAAACAATGATACAAATTTATAATCAGACTCACATGATTTCATATCCCTTTCGAATGGATTCAGGGATCTTAGGCTTGGTCACACGAACCGCTTGGACATACAGACCAGGCGCCATTTCGTTTAGATCCCTCTGAAGCGAATTCTTGAGGAATTCGTCAATCTGATCGAAAAGGTCTATGTACACCTCATGGAGGGTGTGTCTACTGCAAAACTGATTCAACTCGTGGTGGATTTTGTTGAATATTAAAGCTCTGTCATAATCAGCTGTGTAATTCTTAACAATGTCATAGACGGCTCCGGGTGAGAGAATGTTGACAACCTCAATTCTGTCAAAATAGATGAGAACACCTCCACTCGTTCCACATGGAACATTCTTCACTTCATCTGTTTGGAGTGTTACTTGAACTGCACGAAAAGATGTGATGAATGGAATCATCATGTGGTACCCTGGCTGACTTATATTGGATAACAAAGCTCCACCCTGAAAGAGAAAAGCAGAGAAGGGAATCAGAGCCTGAAACCTAAATCCACAAACATGTCATAAATTCACAACCCCTCTTGAAACAAACTCTTCAGTTAATCCTAAGCTTTAACCAAAGTCCCAATGACTTGCTCTCCTTTTTATTTAATTTCAATTGACCCCCTGTTTATTTCAAAAGTAATGCACATTTCTATCAAGGCTTTATTTCATAAATAATGCACAATTGTAGTTAATCTCAAAAATGCTTCAGCTTTTTATTTTTAATTCATTTGAAACGAAACACATTTTCGAAGAACTCAATTCATAAAAAATGCACAGTGCTGGAGGAATGTGTTTCAAAAGTTCTGCACACTCTTTTGGAAAACTTAAAAAGTTAATTAAATTATTAATGACATAATTAAGTAAATAATTTATTTTCTAAACGATACAGGATCTTTAAGAGACCCTTTTTCAAAAGTAATGCACACTTTTGGCTTTATTTCTTTCATAAATATTGCACATTTTTCTCACAATCTCATTTCATAAAGAGTGCACACGAACAAGGAATTCATTTCAAGTATACTGCACACTTTTATGACAAATTCATCTGCTTTATTGAAAACGAACCTAAAACCTAAACATAGTGATAGTTGACTTGATATCCAACAGCCTTCAATACTTGAAACCTTTCTTGATACACACATCATAAATCTTGAGAGAGGTAATCAATTTCATTCAAAACTTGATGAAACAATTGCAATCGAATACTCACTCTGTAATAGACTCCAACATGTCCTTCTTCTAGTTTATGAAGAGAGTAACCCATCATTAAGACACCAGTTCCCAAGAAGCCGAATAATATAAACAAACCATCTGGCATGATGGCAAGCTGAAAACTAAAATTGACAAATATTCTTCAACATGATAATGTTTAGACTTTGTGTTGCTGCAAAACGTAACAAATACTTTGAACAATTAATGAAGTAGAAAATCTTTTTACTTCAACATTGAAGGGAATAATTTTGAATGACAAAAACCGCCATTTTTAATAAAAAGTTTCTTATTCACAATTTCTAAATGAATTTGTTATTTAATCAAAGAAATGAGTCTGGGAGTTGGTTACACAACCATCCACTTCTTGGAACAACCTTGAAAGGGGGATGAAGAAAACTGATCACTGAAGTGTTGGTTCAGAACTGTATTTAAGTGATTAAATCAAAAAAATTTAAGAGAAGAACATTTCTTTAAATCAATAACACAAAAATACAACATATTAGGCAATGAAAGAGTGATATTTTCCCTCAATTAGTAATATCAAAGAAACACCGACAGGATTTTAGCAACAGGCAGATATCTAATGGCTGAGAGAGAAGACAACAAGAAATCAAAAACCAAAACGCGATTCAAAATTTAAACTTATGCTGTATCAAAAATCTCTGTAACTAATTTAAATTAATTAACAGTTAAGAAAAATTAAACAATTTTAACTCACCGACTGAAGCACCTACAAACTATTGGCACCAGCCAAAGATTGATCCCCCTGTTAGGGTTACCCAAATGATCCCAAAAAGACGTGGCACCAGCCAACGTTTTTAAAAAGTGAAGAGGCGTTAACGTTTAATGAAATAAACCCCAAAAATTTTTCATTTATTCATTTGTAAACTCTGTCGCAGTCAATTTAACATCACATTCCCACAAGAATAATGCGAATTTCGGTTTGAAATTTCTAAACCGAAAACACTACCAACAAACCAAACGGTTTTTCTCTTATGAATCCCAAAATCCCGATTCATAAAATTTGTTTTCATTCAAACTCTTTTTAAGTCGAAGGCTTTAAATTATAAACTAAAACTGAAAACAATTAATTCTTGCTTTTTAGATTTAAAAAGTTTAATAAATATAAAGCAGAACGAGAAATTAATTAATTAATCACGGAGATCGACATCGTGCAAGACCAAACGCCATGTTCTAATTTTTTTTAATTTTAAGAAGTGTGAATATATTATGTTTATTACATGAAATCAACAATCATCTTATAATTGAACATATTGTAACGGTTTTTCTTGAGTTAAAGAAAGCAGTGGAACCAACAAGGAGGTAAATTGTTTTTCTTTTTTGTTTAAAAAAGCAAAATAAAACCATTAAAATGAATAAATATACTATAATATAAAAAGAAAACTAACATTTATATAACTACAAAATGAGTCTTAAATTCAAAAATTAAAAAATTAGAAAAACTAGATTGACTTTTGGCAAGATACAACTGAACAAAAATCTGCAAATTTCAGGAAAAAAACCAAATCTTATCATCCACCATTTATATGGTTATCACAAAAACTTCATTAAATGATTGATTATTTTGTACTGGAATAAACACGTCAACTATTGATTTAATAAAATGGCAGGGCAGGGCAGGGCCACTTATAGGACCAAGTCTAGGTTTCGATAAGTTGTTTCAGAGCTGGAAGAGATTGTTGGCTTTGGAGCTTTGATATTCACATGTGGTAGTCTACTAGGAAGCACACTAGTAGTGACGTCATCAATATGGGGTTTGATTGGGTGAACGGCTTACTGGTCGTTTTTCTTCTGTTTGTTCTGACCCTGAACAGTTCTCGTGACAGTAGACATGCCATCGACGAATTTTGTTCGAAACAAAACGTTCGCATTGTTAAACATGCCATCTTTCAACGAGACTATGATAAACTGTGAGGTTTTGAAGTGAGACTTCAACATGATTCCGATGTTCTGGGTGTGTGAGAGATCCAGCGCAGCATCCACCTCGTCCAGGATGTATATGGGAGCCGGTTTGAACAGCAACATGGCTAGGATGAGTGACAGAGCGACGAGTGATCTCTGTCCACCGCTGAGCTCTCCCAAGCTCTCCTTCCACTTACCACCAAACCCTACGCGGAATTCCAGGCCCTCGAGGACTGTGAGACCCTCTAGTGGTTCCAATTTGGCAACGGCTCCTGGGAGCAAGGTGCTGAATATCGATGAGAAATCTCTGTTAACCTGAATCCACGCCTGTCTCAAAGCTTCCTTCTTCTTCTCGCCTAATTCCCTTATCACTTCCAAGATCTTCTTCTTGTCGTCTTCGACCTGTTGTCTCTTCTTCATCAGATCGTTGTACTGTTCTTCCGTCTTCGTTAACAAGTTCATGGCTTTTGTGTTTATGTTCTTGCCCAATTTGTCTTTCATTTCCTGCAGCTTTCCGATTCTCTTGCCAGCTTCTTGCGGATCTGTTTCGTTGAAATCGTAGATCCCGTTTTTCTGACCGAAGAACTGTTCCTCCTGTTCGATCCAGTCGTAGTTCTTGAGCAGTTCCGCGACTCTCCTCTTACATTCCCTCGATTCGTCCTTCAATCTCTCCAAATCCTGTTCCCGTTGTTTGATCTCCAACTCCAACTCTCTCGACTCCTTCACGATCTGATCCTTCCGCTGACTCGCCATCAAGATCTCCCTGTTCTTCTTGTTAATCGTCTCCTTTACGATCTTCAACTCGGACTGCATTCTCTTCACCTCCTCTCCGATTTCTCTCACTTCCTCTCCCAACTCCTTTTGATTTCCTTCCAGCTCTCTGATGGATTCTTGATGTTTCTCGATCTGTCCCGTGTTTGTTTCTATCGACTTTTTCAATTCTTCCACTTCCAGTTTCAGGCTGTCGTATTCATCAGCTCGTTTCTCTCTCTCTTTTCTACTTTGCTCTGATTTTTTCTTCAACAGTTTCACCTCGTTTTCTGCCTCCTTTAGCTGTCTTTCCCGATTTGTTTTAGCATTTTTCATTCTGGCCTGTATTTCCTGAACGTTTCTCCTCTCCCTCTTGATCGTTTCTTCGCATTCTCCTTGTCTCTCGGTCAACTCTTGAATTTTCTCCTTGAGAGCATTCACTTCTTCCTTACACTGATAGTGTGACGTTTTCTGGAGTCGTTCTCGGACGAGAGTCAATTCGTGACTCCTGAGATCCAGTTTCTGTTTCAGGGATTGATACTGTTCCGATTTCGACACGGATCTGTTGAGTTCTCTCTCGATTTCGTGCATCCTCGCTTCTTTTGATTCCAATTCTCGCGAAAGGTCTTTCATTCCTTGGATTTTCAAAAGGATGGGTTGAGTCTGTTGTCGAGCTCCTCCCGACAGAGTGCCTGACGGGTCGCACGTGTCTCCGTCGAGTGTCACGCATTTTTTTCATGATTTCTCGGTGGTAACATACCTGAAAAAAAAAAGATTGTTAAGGTGCCTGTCCTCAACTTCGAAACTCATTTCATAAATATTGCACGCTCTCAATTAATTTATTTCATACAAACCTTCTTAGCAACTTCCAAGTCACGACAAACAAAAGTCATTCCAAATACGTACTGCATGGCCGGCTCGAGAACAGGATCGTACCTGAGGAGAGACAAAGCAGGCCAGACATTTCCCCTCCCGGCGACGCTTTCAGCAAGTCTAACTGTCCTCTCATCGATCTTCCTACCGGTGATCTTATTCAAAGGAATGATCGTTGTTCTTCTCTCCAACTTTCCCCTGTCCAGGAGCTTCTTACTCGTGACGTCAGTGTCTACAACAACGTTGAAGAGCCTTCCTCCAGCTGTCTTCTCGATGGCTATGGCAAATTTCACATCGTGCAAATCGAACAATTTACAAACTAAACCATAAACAGAGTTCCTGTTGAAATTCGGTTCCGGATCCTGATACCTAAATCCGAGCCTGAGATCTTTAGATTCGATCAAATCTGACTTCTCTCTCAGGCTCCTGATGTCGAGTTTTAATTGTCTGTGATCCGCCTGTAGGCTTTCCATCGAAGAAGCGTCGAAACCTAAACCTGAGATCTGTTGTTCCAATTTTTTCACTTCCGTTTCCAGGTTTTCTAGTATTTTTCCATCTTTCCTAAAATCGCTTTCTGTCGTCTGCATTTCTGTCTGCTTTCTCTTCAAATCCGTCTTGCAGTGTTGGAGTTGAAGCTTACACTGTTCGATTTCAGTCCCTGCTTCAGCTATCTGCCTTTCTGCTTCCATTAATTTGTCTTGTAATGTTGCTTCCTTTCCTGCATCATCAGCAACCAGACCAGAACTCAATGCCTGAAACCTATTTTGAGCTTTCTCTAATTCGACTCTATCCCTCTCCTCCTCTTCAGCAAAACCTTGAAACACTGAATCAATCTTGGATAACTTTTGTGTTTTCGTTTTCAAAACATTCTCATCATCTCTTATGTTCTTCTCCAACTGTTTGATTTTCTTTTTCTCATCCTGAATGTTTTCTGTACACTGTTTCTGAGCACCCACTGATTTTGTTAACTGTTTCTCCTTCTCTCTTAACTGAGATTCAGCTTCTGTTAGCTTTCCCCCACTCTCTGCATCTTTTAATTTCTGCAGTTCACCAATCTGTTGATCGATTTGTATGATTTCTCTTTGACCATTATGTATGACTTGCTTTTTCGAATCTATTATTTCCTTTATTTTCTCAGCACTTTCACCTGCTTTCTCAGCTGTATGCTTACTTGACATATACTTCCAAGCGATAAATATCTTTTGCAAATGTTCTAATTCCCTTTCGATTTTTTTAAACTCCAAATACTGACCTCTTTCCTCTTTAAGTTTTGTTAGCTTTGGACTGATATCCTCATTGACAATTTGATCAATCTGAGCTAGTTTTGAATCTTTCTTTTCGAGTGTTTTTTCAGCTTGTTGCTTCTTTGATTCAAACATTCTTGTACCTGCTGCTTCTTCAATCATTGATAGAATTTCAAGTGGCTTCATGTTTAAAACTTTTGTTATCCTACCTTGCATAACTAAAAAATGTGGATTATTTACATTTAACTGAACGGAACAGAATAAGTCTTTGACTCTGTTGTTGGGAGCATTCAAACCGTTTATGAAATATTTATTTTTCCCGCCCATCACGACCTGTCTAGTAACCATAATTTCATCATAACTCTCGTAGCCCACGGGACTCTGTTCCTTATTGGAATTATCGAAGGTTATCGAAACGCTGGCTTTCGTGACGCCGGTTTGTCCCTGCTTGTAGACCAGATCTTGGAGGAGCGTAGCTCGAACCTGCCCAAGATTTTGTAACCCCAAAACAAAACAAATGGCATCAAGGATGTTTGATTTACCACTGCCATTTAGTCCCGTGATTGCATTAAACTCGCGATCGAATCCACTGATTTCGGTCCTTCGTCCGTACGATTTAAATCCGTCGATCACAATCGATTTGACATACATTTTTCATCAGAGTTCTGAACGGAGGACGAATGGTAAACACAAAATTGGCGGCATACACATAGCGTCCATGTTAACATCAACCGTCAAAGGAGCCCGACGTGGCGTCAGATTGGTATATTCAAGATGGCGGGGAGATTGTCGTGGCACTCTCTCCGTACGAAAATGCCGTCATCATTTGAATTTTTAATTTAGTTTTATTTACTTTAATTAACTATTATTTGTGGTTTGACGCGGGGAGTTAAACATGGCTAGACAACGACCAGATATTTTAGCTATTTTAAAAGATAATTATTTCACAATCGCCATTTTTGGTTGCATTTTATTAGCCGAATTATTTCCTTGGCTGGGCGCTCAAGGAGGTTACTGTCAAAATTTATTTACACAACAAACCTTTTTCTAACGGTTTTTAAATTTTCCAAATAACTTCCTACAACGATTTCATTTCAGGTCCACTCATTCCTGAGATAACAGTTAAATACCTGGCAGTGTCTGTTATATTTTATACATGTGGTTTAACAATCAAGTGGAAGGATTTGGCCAAAGCTGTGAAACAGGTTAAACTTCATGCCTTAATTCAAACATTTAGTTTTGTTTACATTCCATTATTTGTTCAATTATTTGTTTCACTTTACTCCAGTGTGTTTGAATTGAATACATGGATATCAAAAGGGTGAGTTTCTTCCAGTAGATGTTAACACTGTTTCGATTTAAATAATCAACTCAATGTGGTTTGGTAATGATTTCAAGGTTGGTGATTGTTGGTTGTATGCCACCGCCAGTTTCATCAGCAGTTATACTCACCCAGTCGATTGGAGGTAATGAAGCTGCAGCTGTTTTCAACTCAGCTTTGGGCAGTATTCTGGGAATTGTTGCAACTCCCCTTTTATTACTTATTTATGTAAGTGATTTGTTGTTAAGTTATGGATGCCAATGAAATCTGGAGAAAAATTAAAATTATCCTAATCATTTCAGGTTGGAATCAGTTCGACATTACCATTTTATAGAACAGTTCTTCTTTTGATCCAAACAATGTTCTTCCCTGTGATATTAGGACAAATCTCTCAGAGGTTATTGTGTCAAGACATTTTGTCAAGCATTCCGTTTTCCAAATTCGGACAGTTATCTCTTTTATTTATCATTTATACTTCTTTCTGTGATATGTTCATTCAAAATGATTTAGATTTTGATGCTAAAGTTGTTCTTGTGACTCTCTTGTTAGGTGAGCCAGAGATTTTTGTATGATTTAGACAGCTACTAGTCAGGGAAAATGTTTTTAAATTATTTTCATTTGTTTTTGGTTTTCAGTTGTTATAATTCAGATGTTTCTCATGTTCACCATTTTTAAGATATCTCTTCTATTCGGGAAGAAAATTTGTTTCTTCACGTCTCAAGATGTTATCGCGATTACTTTTTGTTCTACTCACAAATCGCTGACTTTAGGTTCGTATCTTGTAATTATTATCCTTTCTGTGAGTGTCATCTCTTGTGTGACAACTTGATTGTGTTGTTTGAAACTAAGACATTTTAGAAGAGTTTCATAGCGAAGATTGAGTAAAAAGAAAAATGGCGAGTTTCTTGAGGAAGGGGAGACTCAGTGGAACCAACTCATCAACTTGTAGTCCAAAACATGGATCCGCCATCTTTCTTTTTCCTCTAAATCTTGTTTTTTGAAAAGCTGACATTTTAGAATATGATGGTAATATGACTGAGACGCCAAAATTTAGTATCATCCTTTTGGGTGATGATTGTAACAAGGAAAGAAGGAAGGCTTGAATAGGAAGAATTAAGGGAATAAAAAATGGCGGTTTCTTGTTATTACTATTTGAAGAAAGGGAATGAAAGTCAAATAAAGTAACTCAGTAACCTATACAGAATACAGCTTTTTAGAGAGAGAAAGGGAAGTGGAGTCTTGAGGAAAAGGAGAGACAATAAGTTGAACTAACTTAATGGCTTGAATACAATCTAGAACAAGAGGCCGCCATCTTTCTTTTATGTCCAAAATGTTTCTTCTTCCTTTCACCCTCTGGTAATATTATCATCCCCAAAAAGATGATCTTAAACCTGTTTCAGTCACATCACCACACTCTTCTAAATTTTCAACGTTTCAAACAAATCTCAAAATAATATTTTTCATAAAATAAGATTTAGATAGCGAAGATGGGGGAGAAAAGAAAGATGGCGGCTTCTTGTTCTAGATTCTATTAAAGTCATTAAGTTAGTTTAGCTATCTTTCTTTATGTCCTCGCATTTATCAAATTAAGTATCGAGTTAAGCGAAGACTCTTGCTTTTGCAGGAATGCCGCTTTTGAAAACTCTCTACAGCGGATATTCTCATCTCTCTCATATTAGTTTGCCTCTTCTCATGTACCATCCAGTTCAACTGATATTAGGCGGGTTTTTAGTTCCGCACGCCCGAAAATGGATGAAAAATCATTCCAAATCATTAAGGTAAAAATTTCTTCTGACGTTTTTAGTTATAATTGAAACTGACCAATCACCCGGAGTCGGTCAATGTCATAATCTTGGCGAAAATTATTTTTCAGTTCTCACAAGAGACCATGATGACAGGAGAAATTAGAAATTCTGTCACCAGATGACGCTTTAATCTAACTACTGACACGACAAAAAGGTTCGTTAAGGTATTCATAAAAGGATGAAGATGCGCATCGATGGAAACTATTGGTTCTATTAACGTTTTGAGGATGGCATTTGTTTCAACGAGATCGTATGCCAATTGCGACTAGTACTCTCAGAGTGCGATAAATAGTCTCGTATAACGCGTGAGAGATACTTAGCATTTTAAATTTTATTTTATTGTATGGTTTGGAGAAGCCAATTACTTAAGCATCAAATTTTCTATTTGTCCTAAATCCTAATTCTGGATCTGTTTTTGTTTGAATTTGTCTTTTATAAGAAACTTTTTTATAAAATTTGTATTTTATTTACAAGAAACTTGCATTTGTTTACTAAAAAGCCTTTTTTGACTTTTTAAACTATTTTAACCCGAATTACCTGCCAAAACATCTACAGAATTGAGACACCATGTAGTTTTGCTTTTTCATTGAAGGAAATTTCATGGTAGGGTGCAGGGCCTATTTCCTACCTCCAAAAGTGGTGGAAGGGAGGGAAGTAAGAACAATGGAATTTAGAAATGACTAAGGGAAGCTTGCTGAAGGGTCAAGTGGCTTATGTCATTCAAGTCAACTTTGGCTATGAGGTTGGTCGAAAGGAAGAAAGTGATTTAGATGATCAGTCAGTCTGGAGGGAGTGTTTGAGAATCTGCTGATTTCCTCCTTTCAGTGGGATGGGTCACATTCCTTTGTATAATGGAGTTAGAGATGAAGCAGGGAACATTGGGTATGAATCACAGGAAACTTTTCAGGATTGTAGGTTAGAATTAGCAGAATAACCACATAACTGGATTGTGTGGGTCTAAATGGGTTTATGTGTAGGTTTGTAAATAAGGAGCCCATCCTCCTGACAGTCAGAGAAGTTTTCAACGAACAAACTAGTCTTGAACAGTAGAATCCACTACCCTTAACATACCTTTTCAAACCAAAAACACCAAAATGATTCAAATTAATGGATAAAAAGAAAAATATATAAAACTCCATTTTGTAAACAATTAACTTTATATGAAAAGTATAATCAGTTCTTTAAGGTACAGATCAAAATGACAATTATAAGACGACAAAAAAAAGCAAGAAATCAAGAAAATTTCATTGACAAAACCTTTAATAATATTCCACTGTCCCATTCTCGACCCCCCCAACCCACCCCCACCAAGACCATTAACACAAAAAACCTGACAAAACATCTCAACATGTCAATACTAACAAATTTCAAACTTTGATCTTCGATCACATTTAACCTCAACATCTTGATATAAAGGACAAATGACTACTAAGTTCAGAGATGTCTAAGACAATCCCCTTCCTTCCAACGAATAGAATTAGAGTGTTTCTGAAACCTTCTGAATTTGATCAGAGTGTCGAATTAAAAGGCAATAGTTTCAAAACGATTATGTCTCTTCATTCTTATGTTTGTTACTAATATAAATAAATAAAAACACCTTCCATCTTTCCAAGTATAACAGAGCCCTCAATAAGAGTCATTTCCCAGTCACAAACTTAAATATTTCTCACCAGAGAGAGAGACATCTTAACTAATGTATTTATGAGCAAGAAAGAAAACGAAAACCATTTCACATTAAACACTTTAAAATAACACTAACTACCCTCCCACCCATCCCCCCAATTTCCCCATCCAAAAGAAAAGAGAAAAACAAAAACTTAAAAATAACCGTCTTTATACAAATGAGATCCTTTCAAACGAATCCTTAAATTTATATCAATTCACAATTGTTTCGATTGTTCATTCATTTATTTATTTTTCTATTTTCATTTTAATTAAAAAAATACTGTATTGTCATTTTCACAAGCACACTCACACATTCGAACGCTTTCCTTTTTCTCTCCTCATTTTTACACGATCGCATTAATTACCTAATTTCAATTGAAAATTGGTAGAAAAAAAATTTTTTTTAGCATATACAAATTATAACTACCACCACTATTTAATTATCTATTTATTAAACGACACTGAACGGCTGGGGAATATATCTCTTTCGCAAGCAAAACCGAATCCCGAGGACAACAATCCAAAAACGACGCACACGAACATAATTCCGTTAACGGTTTTCTCGAGGTAGACGTATTTCTGAATAAAAACCGATTAAATAATTAATTTCTTGGTCCCACTTATGCAGATAACTCGATTATATCTCGTGAAGGAAACGATCAACAATAACCTCCTCTCCATCGGACGCAAAATAATCAAAAACTTAAATAAAATAAAAGAAAACAAACGAACCGGGAATCGGTGACGGTGTGCGAGACTCCATTCGACCAACAGAACCGGAAATGGCTCGTTTTTAACCCGCAGACGATCCCGCCATGTTCTCGTGCCACGCGTCTTGTTCCACAGACGAATCCAAGTCGAGTATCAACTGTTCGATGTTCGGTTTGGCGGTTGCATCATTTAAAAATGAATTCGCTACGTTTCTGTTGAAATTAACGCCTGGAAGTAAAAAATAAATAAATAAATAATCATTCAACATTTATAAACGAAATCGTAAACGAATCAAAACAAAAATTTTTACAACGATTAAACGACGCCATCTTGTTTTCATCATTTTGAACTTGGATACCTAACGGAATTTTTTATTTAATTTTATTTATAATTTCATTAATAGGGAGAACGTTAAATATATGAAATATTCTCTAAAACTGAGAGGTTTTGTATCAATAAAGATAAATTTTGAATTAAGTTTGGCCTTACAAATATTTTAAATGATGGGATTTTAGATTTAAGCAGTTGTAACCGTTACTCTTGGTAGAGTTAAACTTTTGACCCTAACCCCCAAATCGTTTCTCTTCCCAGTTGTTGTTTGTTTCATTTTTGGTTTATTAAACAATAATATAACACCCCATAAGAGCCAGACTCTTCTTTAAGGCCCTGGGTCTATCAAAAGGTGTACTATTATATTTCCTGTGAGGGGGGAAAATGGAAACTTACGTCAGTTTTTCCGTATGGTCATCAAAGTTTCCATGTAAGTAAGTGCACAAAGCAATGGATAACAGGGGAAATGTTGATTCTCGCTCATTCCCTTACCGTTTGAACAGCATTTTTCCCAATTTGCTACCAACGTTGATATAAACTGGAAAATACCGGGTAAGAGAGAGGATGTGAACAACCTCCCACACTTTTCTCTTTTAAATATTTTTGTTCTCTTAAACGATCCACTAATTTGGTTGTTTGGATACATCTAAACGAGGACACACAGGACCACTTAACAACACCAAGCGAAGGGGAAGAGTGAGAGCCATGTGCCTCATCCAACTGCTAAAAGTGGCAGCAGAAGGAAGTACGAAAACGATTTTGACACACAAACACCTCTCCCCCATTGCGATTAAGAAGTCCGGCGTTCGTCCGTGAAAATAAATAAATTCAAAATCTTACAAGACTAAAATTATAAAGATCATACACGATAATAATCGGAATAACGGATGTTCGGATCCCTTGATCTTAATCGTAGGAAATACCTCCTTAGTAGAGAATTAACTTTTTGAATTTTAGCTTCGGTCGAGTGAAGTTTTAAAGAGGAAAGCGACTGCAACGTTAAGTTACATCTGCCGTACAAAAATGCGGGGAAATGCGGGGAACTCGTTCCTAAATAATAAATCGACCATTTTTGAACAAAAAACGGAAGGACAACGAGATACAGAATCTCGAGCACGAGTTCGCTTACCCTGCTTTTGATAAAACAAAACGTAGGCGTTACAAAAATCTTCTTCCTGAGGTTTCTGCGCGGTGACCGTTTCGTCGTTGAACAGATGCCAGTCACCCGATTGAGGATTTTTCGCATATGCTGTGTAATGACCGGCAGAAGCTCCTGGAAATTAAACAAAAACAAAATCGATTTACAGATGTGACAAAACTTTTGGATAAGCCCAACTACATCTTAAACAAACGTGTCACCAGATGAGACATTTCCTTCATTCATTCGCAAAAATCCTAAACAAAACACAAACTTACCTCCGAAATGATTAACGCACGCATACAAATTATAGGGTTTCGAAGTCCCTTGTTGAATTCTAGAAGGTGGAACCAAAGTTAAACCGGTCAAAGGAAACGAAACTTTGTCGTCCAACTTGACGCTTGTATATTCGTGAAACACGAACCTGAAACCCCCCCAAAAAACAAACAAATTCAATTCAAATACTTTCATCCTCTACTAAATTTAAGTCCAAATTCAAATTCAACTTCATGAAACTCACCTCTTGAGATAAACTATTAAAAAGTCTGGATACCTCCAAACGGAAAGAGTTTTAGTCGCGCACTGATTCCTTTGACACGTCGGACAATACCAAGGATTGTGCTCGTCTAGGGTTTCACTACAAACATTTTAATAGCACTAATTAATTATTTAAAAATAAATAAAACAAATAATAGTCATGGAGATTATTTAAATATTTTATTCCTCATTAAAACGGCAAGTAACTGATTTTAAAAAGCTGTCAACGGGGTGATGTAACGGTTTTCGAAAAGGCCATCTTGGAACTTAGTACCAATTTTCACCGGTAGAGGTCTATTACGAAATTTTTCAATTGAAAGCTGACATTACTCCTTTTGGTCTCTAAATTTTAAATTTATTTATTTATACTTTCCTTGATAGTACAATCTCTAAACCGGAAGCTAAATTCTGAATGATTAATTAAGTAATTAAATTAAATAATTTGAGAGACGAATTTTAATGACTTCAACAGAGATACTCCATCAGTCTCACTTGGTGCCTACAACCACGCCTTTTCAATGGTGAACTGAAACCGATTTCTTATTACTGTCAAAAAGATACAAAACGCATCCCTTCAATAATACCAACCTTTCACTAAAAGCGTCCAAACAATCGTAGATGGACAACTGTTCTTGGCTCCGGAAATTTTTAAGACTGTGATGTTCTATAGCAGGGATTTCAACGACGGAACTAGTGAATCTAACAGCAAGGTTATCTCCCGTCTGTAGATTTATTTCCGAATCTTCTGATATTTTACATCCTTTACAGTGTACGGTATACATGCAACGAGAACAGTGATAACCCTAGAAACGAAACAGAACATGCGAGTTAGGTTAATAATAAGAATTCAAACACTCAAACCATGGTCTGGGACATTTTCCGACCGAGTTCATCCACTTCCGGTTTTTTTAAGACACTCACCTGACCATCAACTAAAACAATGGAATAACAATTGCTATACGGTATTAATTTCCCTACGATTTCGTACAATTCGGAACCTTTCAGTCTATTGGCCACTTTTATCAGGTGAGGATGACCGAACAGTTTTTGACACTTCTCGTTGTTGTTTCCTTCTCCTTCCACGTCCAACCGGAACAAGACGGGAATTTTTAACATTCTCACTGAGCTCCTCAGATCCGTGTTTCCATCCGCGACGACGAACACGTTTTTCGGGTCGACGAGCTCGTTACAAACAGGACATTTCATCAACCCGTTGTCTTCGCCTTCGTTGTAATGCTTGACTGATCTCTGAAAGAAAAACCAAGAAGGTAAGCAAAACCCTTTTTGAGATTGATGATTGGATGCTGATGGATTCTCCTCACCTCTATGCAACTATCACACAAAAAGCAGGAACATCCTTTGTGATTTTTCAATCCTTTTTCGACTTCTTCTAAGCATATCGCACAGCTTTTCCAATCATCCTTATCGCTCACGGTCAAATCCATCGGTTTGCTTTTCTCCATCGCCCAAGCATCTCCTCCTCCGTGGTGTTCTAAATGAGGACCGTAAACGACGGGTCCTATTTCTTGTGATTCGAAGCCAGTCGTATCTCGTGCTGACGCGTACGAAGACGTCGAGGACGATGACGCCGATGCCGACGCCAGCGACGATGACGAAGATTCCGAATCCTCTTTCAAATTATTATTTATTGTACTAGAAATGTTCGATTTGGATTCCGATTCACTCTGTCTCGAAATCCTTCGCGTTCCATCGACATTATTTAACTTAACAGTCTTATTACTTGACTCTAATTGAGGTCCCGGAATTAATTCCGGAGTTAAATCCAAAGGTTCGTTCGTTGCTGATTCCTTTGATGGTGTCGTCCCAGACGGTGCTGCTGACGCCGCAGTCCCTGGACCCGAATCATCGGGAATCTCGAAAGCGTAGATGCTTCTATGAGGATCCGACGTCCCCAAATATCGTATAAAAAGATTTTCATCCTGAAAACAACAAAATTTTGTTTATGTCTTCTCTCACGTCATTGAACTCCTCCCTCGTCCGGGTGCATACTCACCAAAATCCTCGCGATGTGATGATGCAACACTTCTGCTAACTCTAACGACATAGTTACATTTGCTTTCATAACTCTCCTCAGATGTTCTTTTATCTTAACTATTTTATCCTGTTTATTGAGAGTTAACAAAAACTTGGTCGGAGGATTCGAATTGGCAGGAACGAAAGTAACGCAGATTTGTTGCTCCATCGCATGGGGCAAAGGTACGGACAGGTACATGAACGGCTCGTACGTCGAGGAAACGTATCTGCATTCTGAGCAAACGACCTATTCACGAAACAACACGAAAATTAAAATCAAATTCCACATCCGCAAAAGAGCCACAATCTAAGGTCACTCAAAGACACTCACAGTGCTTTTGAACTGTCCTTGAAATGAATCTACGATGACGCTTTGATTATGTCCTAAATGTTTCTCCCATTGTTTATCCGCTTCTAAATCGTCGTCTAGATTAATGGGACTGTTCATGGCAGTGGCTCCGGAAAACTCTCCACTTGTCGCTCCGTCTTGATCTAATGTATTGCTATCGTCGCACAGTTTCCTCTCGTATTCCATTCGAAAATTCTTCTCCTTTTCTAAAGTATCTTCGAGCTTTGGAAAATTACAATTAACAAATTAATACATTAAAAACATAAACAAGACATCCTCAACACCACCACAATCTTATTTTTCATTTTTAAACAGTGACGGCTAACCTATGACCGGTGGGTCAGAAACTGACCTAAGAAAACTTTTTAAATAACCATGACACAAGGTTTTTGACTTATTAAGAAGCAAAAGGAAGACTATAGTATGAGTTTGAGTTTAGTTTTAATCCCGATTCAGGCGTTCTGACTACTCAATCATAGATCTTCTACTGAGAAGTAAAAGTTTTAAGGAAACAAGTAAACCTGACTACCCACCTCCTCTGTCAAAATCTTCTGTTTCATTCCCTCTACCACATTACACTCTCTCCTTCCCTATCACGATGTTACCACTAACCCAATAACCCATATCCTACCCATTCCAGACAAACCTTAGCCACCACTCTCTTAGAAGTTATATTCAAAGACACCACACCAAACCTCCCAGAGTCCCAAGTCCTTACCTTAAATCTTTTATTGTTACTATTATAAAAGGTTTCGAGTGTCAGGAATTCCTTTGCGCTTTCCGTGTGATCGTGTAACTTGTTAGTTTCTTTTATGCGTTTTACACTAACCTAAAAAAAAACAAACAAACGTGGTTTTAGAATCAGCCCGCCATTTTGGTTATTTCTATCCCCCTCATTTAGATTCAAAATTTTAGTATGCGACCCGCCCCCTCAACAGCCAAACTACCAACCGTTTTCCCGTCGAAATTGTGAAATTCCGTCAGATTAGGATTTTCCAATGCGTCTCGTCTCCTCGCGCTCTCGTATTTGGGGAATTTGTCCGAATCGAACACGATTTCGTTGTTGGCACCTTGTTCAGTCACTAAAACGTTCACGTTCGACGTTTTAGCGTCCTTTAATATGTCTTCATAACCGCGGAAACATTGCGGAATGTTATTTAACGAAGCTACTTCATTTTTTTCTAATTTAGACTTATCCGATTTACGTAGTGACTTCATCAAATCCTTCTTCAATGCGTTGTCCGATATTAGATTACTTCCGCTACTGTCCAACGTCGAACTTGAAGTAGTTTCATCGACTTGACTATCCGCTTCCATCGAACAAGACGCAGTCCCTAGAATTAAGAGTTTGATTATATACACTTCCAACACCTAGTCAGACTAGTAGGCATGTCAAAAAGACTCACCGACTACTCCTTCGCTTATCGAATCCATGGCTTCCCATAGAACGGAACTCCCCGCGTGGAAACTCTTGAACGGTTGTACGTCTTCCGGCAAAGGTCTGAGTCTTATCTGACTCGCGCCTATCGAACTTTCCGAACTGTGAGACGACGAAGACGCTTCGCATCTTAATCCGGCTATTGAGAGAGCCACCTGACTCTCGGAATCGTGATCGACGTTTTCCTGCATCGGATTTCTCGCCCCCGAAGAATCTCGATCCTCTTCGCATGTGCTGTGTGGCGTCATTGGATCGCCGATAAATCCGACACGTGACTCTTACTACTGGCCGTGTTTAGGAGTTCGTGAAGGCTACCGAGTACGAGGGCTAGAAACTCTTGACAGTCGTGCTGTCTGTAATCCTTGAACTGAGAGTGGTGAACGCCTAGCGCCTGGTGAAACTCCGTCGGTTTCACTTTACTGTATTTCCCGCTCCACACTTTGTGAAACAAATTTGTAAAATGAGTCGCTAATGAGTCTGGATTGGCAGTGTCCTCTGAGATTTGCTTCATGAAAAACTGAACCATCGTCGGAGTGTTTAACAAACACTGAAGACCGGAATTCATGAAGCAAGTGTTACCGAGATTGCAGAGTCCGCAGACACCTGGAGGCGATGGATCTGCAAAACAAAGATCGAATCGATAAACAAACGAAAGCACAAGAAAGCACGACGATGCCAACTTTCTCTTGAACTCGGCAACGGGTCAACGAACTTAACACCGGCGAACAAGCCAACATATGGTCAAGTTGGCGGAACGCCCAACGAATCGGAGGGAAAACCGGTTAACGGACCGCGAAAGAATAACTAAACAATCCTTCATTTTGTTCTGTATACATTTCAGACCTACTCAACACCCCTAACCAACCCTAACCAGTTTCAAACACCAAAATCTGAGTGACATTTGATTCATCCACCCCCTCTTCTACAATTTAGCTAACAACACCCCAAAGAGAAACATAGCAACCATAATCAACAATTAAACTCTCATACAACAGAAATTTAAAAGTTTCGAAAACAAAGTTACTACAGATCACACTACCATTCGATAAAAACAAAATCTCAATTTTATCATTTTTACCAACCACCCTCTCTTCCCCATCTAAAAAAATTAATTCAGCTAAGCACAAGAAACTGACTAAGCAAAAAAATAAGCAAAATAAAAAATCTTACTCAAAACATCTCCATTCTGGTCTGTACTAAACAAATATTCAAGGTCAGCATTAAAATTAGGACTCTCTGCAGGAGGTGGCACATGAATCTCATCATAGTTTGTACTACTCGGCAGAGGAATTACACCTAAATCAGTCTCACAAGGTGCTGAAAAATTTGCATCTTCTTCCCTGTAAAGAAATAAAATTTTAAATCGAATTTGAAAGGTGTCAGTAGAGTAAGAAACATAAGCCATTGACAGGATTTGTGGAATGTGATATTCAAGTTCATAACAGGAAAAGTCGCTTATTTCCAAGTGTGAATGTTTTTTTTTGTATGAATCAAGGTCAAAGTATTACATCTCCTCCTCTTCCCTTCTACTTCTACTCCATGTTTTAAGCCCAAATATGGTGATTTGAAAGGTTTGAGGTTAGGTTATGGACTTAATTCGATTTTTTCCTTTTTAAATAAGCAATAATTTTATTTTTATTATTTTTGCATATTCTGCATCCTGAGTATGAAAGTGACAACTACACATCTTCTTAATATATGGTTAAAGCATCTGACTGGCAAAGTTATAGTTGAGAGTTCGAGTCCCATCCATATTTTTGTTATTCCCAAGGATGAGAAACTGGTTTAAAATTAGTTGTGAGTATCTCAACCTGAAGTTAACTAAGAAACTAAAGAAGTTTGGTTAAATTAAAAAAGAAGCTAAAAAGGTTCAGTGTTTGTGAGTAAGTATTAACAAAAATGAGGTTTCATAAGATGTGAATTCGACATAAATCAACATATCAGAGGCCAGGTTTGAGCAAACAGTCAAAATGTCCGACAAACCAAACGAAAATTACAACTCAAGATATAAGAAGAGTTCCTTTCATAAATAATGCACACTGAGATGCACTTCTTTCATAATTAATGCACACTGTGATGTACTTCTTCCATAAATAATGCACAGTTTAAGGAATGACCAGCATGAGGAACATCATTTGAGTAATCAAAGCACCCAATGTACAAATAGTTGCAAATTCGAACCCCCTTCCACACTATTACCCTCAGCATAATAAACATCACCACAACCTAACCCAACTAACCAAAAATATGTCACAGATCCTCACATATATCAGGAAATATGTCACCAAAGAGAACAAAACAATCAATTTCCTCCTTTTTATGATTGAATGAAAAAAAAATTTAAAGAACATCAATACATACCAATTAATATCACAAGCATCTTCTATAGCCATTTCTTCTGCCCTATCACTTGGTGAATCACCAAATTCAGCTTCAGTAGGACTGCTAGGAAAAATCCTTCCTGCTTCAAAATCGTAATTTTCTTCTGATTCTCCAGCTCCTCCTTCTTTATTACCTAGTCTAGGTTCCAGTGTTTCCAATTGGTGAGACAGGTCCGACTCAGATTGATCCATTAACAAAATATCTGTATTCATAAAATAATGTTATTAATTAAAATCCAACAACTTATAATATATACCTCTTGTGTGTTTGCCTTTATCTTAAGTTTCATGAAAGTATAAAATACAATTTGAGAATCATTAGTGCTCTGGTCAGGTCCACAATTTTGGCGCACGATCTTAGAGGTTATATGGCTTAAATTTACATTCTCCCAAATAGCAGTGAATATTCAGAAGAAATACCAAATCAAAATATTGGATTCTGAGCAAACTGAACCTAAAATAACATTCACCTAGCCTATATTCTCCACTTGAATTCGATTCAGACTACAAACAATACCCAGAAATTATGTAATGCAATTTCTCTACTCTAACTCAATCTTCCTCAAAGTTCCATGAAAACATAACAAAATCCACGATTCCGACATCGTTTAATAACACGGAAACACCACTGACCATTTTTTTATTCAGAATAAACGACAAAGCGGCAGTTCAAAGCCACCGGCCGTGGCCTATTTTCAAAATCAAGAAAAAAATTTTTTTCTCATATTTACGGACACCAAATTTTTATATTTTCCCACGGCGAGGCTTACCTGGTTAAGAAATAATTATGAAATAAATTGGAGAGAGGAAGAAAAACCGCGAAACAATTAAAATACGAAAAGCCAAAACGAATTCAGCAACTTAACAATCCTACTACCAAAAAAAAATATTAAAATTCGGCAGACATTACTACGAAATCAAAATTATTCAGAACGGCAACCTTGTAGGAAATCTTAACAGGTGAATTTAACTTCCGTCGTAGCTCTAGACAAGCGGTGGAAAAAGGCGGGAAACGACCTCGTGTATACTCGAATCGCCAAACACTCAAAAAAAAAATTTCGGATTTGAATATTTTAAATATCAAACAAATCACCAAACCTTTAATTTAGTGGAAAACGAAACAAAATAAAAATCCGAAACCTTCGTTTCGAGAATGCTATTTATATTACGCTTGATTGATTTTCTATAAACAAAAGGTCAGGGGTTATAAATGATGTTATCGTGACAGATAATAAATGAGGGAGTGAGTGTGGATCAGCTAAAAAATGGCTTTTTATTATATTATCTCGTTTTTGTACAACAGAGTTTTAACCATGTTTCAATTTCTTAAACATTATTTGCCTTTTGAATTGTTATACATATGCTTGCTTCTGTCGCAGGTAATAACTTCGACTTTGTGTAAGCTGGAAGTTTGGTTTCTTTTAATCTATCTCAGAGTGGTGAGTATTAGATTGATTTTTAGTTTTTAATTAATAAAAATTAAATCTCTCTCTGATCATTACCAGTTACTTTTTCATTTGTGGGGAATAAAAATCTGTTGAGGTGAAAATGACTCATCTTTTTTAGAGAGGTTTCTTTTTGATTAGATTTACAAAAACTTTTTCCATCTTAAATCGAAAGTTCTCAAAAAAAAATTTTCTTTGAAATCGCACGCAGCCTAAGTATAGTAATTTTTTAGTTATAATTTCCCCCGGTAGATGTCTCTTTCTAAAAACAAAATGAAAGATGGCGAAAGTGACAGACCTGTACTCAATGAAAACCTAACGTTAAACGTGACAGTGCAAATGTTCTAAGAATAAATTAAGAAAATTTTTCTTTGGAAAAATAATGACCTTAGTGAAGGAGAACAGAATCACGTTATAATAAAAATTTTCTAATATCAATTGGTAGGTTGGAATTAATTTTTACGATAAGTCATCAATGAAATTTCCAAAATTTTGATAATTAAGTCAGTTTCTCAGGTGCTAATTATTTTTAAAACTGATCTCAAAGGTAACTTTTTTATGATGTCATTTTGTTTGTTTCAACTTTTACGTCAAAATAACGTGGAATTGGGTTGTTTTACTATTACGTTTTATTTCAGTTTTTATAGGAAAAAACTTTTTTTTGGAATTTAAGGAAAAATTATTCAGCCACCATGACAGGTAGATGGAGTTTAATTGCTAAGTAAATTAATTCTTTCTCTTTTGGTTGTGATAGAAATTATTATTTTTTGATAAATCAATATTGGCACATTGAAATTACCTGAGTGTTATTCTCAAGTGGTTTTCTTTCTTTCTGGGGGTTTTTATTTTACTGTTACTCAGGAGGAGGTTGGAAAGTATTCGGTTTGAAGGTTTTCTTCTTTTGATAAATCATCGAGTCATTGTTTGGAATTGTTTTTGAAAGAAAGTTTTCATCGAGTGTCAATCTTCTACTTCCCTGATGTTGGGAGTTTCTTCTTTTTTTAGTTCTTGATCAGTTCTGTGTAAGGATGTTGTAATCGTTGTAAAAAATTTTTTAGTGAAGTAGTATTAAGATGTTCTGAGTTATCAGTCTGATTTTAATTTCGTTTTAAATTGTGTGTGAAATTTATCAGGTGAGAACTGATAAAATTGTTTTATTTATAAATCAAGATTGGAGGGAGGAGAAAAAATTTTTTTATTATAAATCATCTAGGTAAAGTTCAAGGTGTCTGTCATCTGGGAATATTGATTCGAGTTAAGCCCCATGACACAGTAAAATACTTGTGTGCTGTTACTACCACATATTGAAGCTCCTTCACATCCTTCGGTTGTGGGTTTGGTTCATTACTTTGTCAGTAAGTTTCCACCTTGTGTTTGTCTTTGATTCGAGTTCTCACTTGTCTGATAAACAGATATGTAAAAGATTTTTAGTCTTTAGCTAGACGAAATAACAATCAGAAGTGTTAGGAAGTTGTAAAAAGATTAAAAATGACTGGCAAGGAATTTTGATAACTGTAACTGACTGTGGGCAGAGCTTGCGAATGATTTGAAGAGCTTTTACTCTGGGTAGGAGAAGTACGAGAGACAGACTATCTTGTTGTCACTTATGTGAGGTATGTTTGTAATTAAAGGTCTCAGAATAGTTGTCATGTGGAGAGGAGGAATAGGTACAGGGTTGGTGCTTTGTACTCTGAATACTCTTAATGTCAACGACTTGGGAAGTTGATTTTTAGCATATTCTACGACTTCCGGTTTATAAATGGAATGAAAAACTCATTGTTGATGGAGAATTGAATGTGAATTCAAAGGAGAGTGATGAAAGAGTTTAATTATTTTTCAATTTGAGCATAAAAGGGAGAACAGAAATGTCGGTTGTTAAAACAGTGTCAAAAAGTTGAAAACGGTTTTTGCTTTTGTGAGTCTTCAAAAAGAAGAAAGAAAGACGACAATCAAAAGACACTCACTCAAAAGACAATCGTAGAATGAAATTTAATCTCATCTTGATCTCATTTTTTAAAAATCATGTCACCATTTGTTCAGTTTTTGTTACTCTCGGCCATCTTTTGTGTTTCGGGTTTTGATTTTGGTGTTACGTGGGATTTTTCTTTTAAGGTTTTGAAGTCAGGTTTGGTCGTTTCCGCCTTCTAATATCATTCAAAAAAATTGTGCGCCATGTTTAGACTCTTAGCAGATTTTGGTGTCTTTAGCAGTCACGTGACCAAACGTATTTACGTTCTGAGTTTTTTATTGGCTGAGTCAAATTTTGTTCTGAATTATTTATAACACAATTACGTGAACGGAAATGTAATATCGTGCATACATGCTACGGTAAAAGTGATAAATTGGACGCATATATATATAATTCCCGGCGATTATTCATAATCACCGACTAAGTTTGGTTAATACACTCATACCTCGCTATACGGCCGCTCTTTATACGGCATTTCGCTATAACGGCCTTCTTCAATTTGGCACGTTTTCGATATACGGCTAAAATGTTTGATATAACGGCCAAAAATGTACTGGTACAGAGTTAATTTTCCGAAATTAGGCAAAAATTTTGATCAGAAATCTCGGCTTTGTTTATCATTAAACATCCTCCTTGAAGCCGATCCTGATGTCGAACGTAGCTATGACCAACAATATTGGACAATTTTTTAAAGCCAGGCCCATCCTTACCAGCAAAAAATGATGACCAGTGATCTTCAGTTTTATTTCTTCATCGTTCTGATCAAAGCCATTTTAAAATTATGTATGTATACATACACATATTTTATGTAACATGAAGTTGTTTCATTTTGTTTGTGGATTATTATTGGTCTGTTATTATTTTATGTACAAATCTATGTACTTGTTATGTATGTATTTGATTTAAACGAGATAAAATGCATTTTGAATGACAAACCATGTTACATTTTTACAAATTTGGAACTAATCTTACTGAATTTGTAATAGACACCTGATTCGTTACGGATTTTCGCTTTACGGCCAAGTTTCGTGGAACGATATTAATCGTAAACGAGGTATAGGTGTACAGCAAATTACTACCTATTTATCACATTTACCGGCTAGTTTATAAAATATCTAACTCGTAATCTGAGCAAACTTTTATGAAAGTCCCCATTTGAAATTGAGAATTTTAAAAACTACCCAGTAAATGTCATTAATATATGTTACCCTAAAGGGATAATTTTGGCAAATATATTTATACCTATACGACCTTTTATACTGCTTAGATTTTTCTGTAATTGTATACGTTATACCAAAGTAATAAATCGGTCTCATGTCTATATAATTATCTGCGATTATTCATAACCACCAACTAAACTCGGTTAATTAAATGGCTAAGATTCTGTGAATATGTATATATTCACATATATGTCCAAGCTACTTGGATCGCTTGTCTTTTGTCGGAAAAGAGACAGAAGCCAAATATGTGAGTAAACTTTTACTATTTTTCCCATTACGGATTGGAAATTTTAAAAAGTACCCGGTAAAGGTGATAAATACTCAGTAACATATATTAATCACACTTACTGGGTGGTGTATATAATCCCCAACTCCGAATGGGAAATTAAATAAAAGGTCCCTCAGATTATAAGATAGATATTTTATAAACTAGACGGTAAATTTGATAAATGTTTAGTAATTTGTCAAATTTACAAAGATCACTTGATGATTAATTAGTAGATCACTTGAATAATCGCCCGTTTTATCACCTTCACCGAAGCTTATATTTATCACATTTATCGGCTACTGTTTAAAATCTTCAAATAGTAATGTGGAATTTGATAAAAATTTGCTAAGATTACAATTTGGGTATTTATAAACTAGCCGGGAAAAGTGATAAATGTTCAGGAGTTTGTCACATTTACCAAGATTATTATAAACATAATATGATTGTATTTATATTCGCCCGATTTATCACTTTTACCGCCG
Source organism: Columbicola columbae (assembly GCA_016920875.1). Lineage (NCBI taxonomy): Eukaryota > Metazoa > Arthropoda > Insecta > Psocodea > Philopteridae > Columbicola > Columbicola columbae. The sequence goes on along the minus strand of JADMLL010000009.1, from coordinate 3,242,922 downwards.
AGTTTATAATATCCCCAACTCCTAATAAGGGCTTTAATAAAATTTTGCCCAGATTACGAGTCAGATATTTTATAAAATAGCCGGTAAAAGTGATAAATATTCAGTAATTTGTCGTGTTAACCAATCTTAGTTGGTGATTATGAATATTCGCTGGAGATTATATATATATGGGCCCGATTTATCACTTTTACCGTGCTATATATGTTAGGTGTAACTCACAGAACTGACATCATTTCCCGGTCCACCTATTAGAACATGGGTCAGTAATGATACCTTACAACAGGAGGAGAGGGATGTAGAAAGGATGAGAAAACAGAAAAATTTTTCGACAATTTGGGGGTCAAAATTGGGGATGTGTGGGTCGTCTAAAAGTTTTCTGGCATTGACTAGAAAGTTTCGAATTCTTATTTATACCCTTGTCAAACCTTCTCTCGACCAGACTGAGGTACGATGGTCTTGAGTAGTAATAGTGGACCTGTGACCAATGGGTTGGGGTTTGCTAAGTTGCTGAAGAAGTGATGCAGGTGAAACCAAAAGGGAAACTTAAACCTTTTTAGATGACTCCCAGAAAATGGGAAACCTGAGAAGAATTTTTGGTTCTGTACCCTTTCTACTCCACCCTGTCTCCCCTTCACTATCTTATTGGCCCAAATGGTGGCTTTGAAATATTTTTGAACACCAATCGAACCCCATTTTCAAGGAAAAAGTTCGTCATCACCTAGAACAATACTAAGAATAGTCTGGGAAGGAAAAGTTTTAAAAGTGAAAGAGAAGAGAAGGAAAGCAAAGAAGTTGGAGTTAGTAGGAAGAGAAATTAAAATCGATAAAGATGGTCCGAGAGCGAAAGTGGAAGGCAAACAAACCAAAAAAATAAAAATTTGAAGTGTTAACCGAAAATTTATTTGTGAAACCTCTTCACCAACTAATTTACTTCTAGCGATAGTGATTGCGCCTTTTGACTATACTGATTGTCAGGTGAAAGTACCCTCTTCGTGGCAATGACCTCCCTTAGGGGAATGTACCCTTAGAATAATGGCTGAGGTCATTACAAGGGCGTTCACCCTGATTGAAAGTAAGGGCAACGATCCCTATAATTAAAATGAATTGGTACCACCGTAGTAAGGGAAGGTACCGTTGGAAGGCACCTACCTGAAGTCCAGGTCAATACACCCATATCGGGGTGAAAGAACTAGCTCACAGGTCATCAGGATTGGGTAACCGGTTCAAGATGTCCGTAGAGCTGGTACACAGCGTACGAGTTTGTGGTATTGCTGGTGTGATGACGTCACGAAGGAAATTTCCCGGGTCACAGTTGGCAAATCCAGAGTTTGAATGTCGTTAGCCTTGAAATATTGTAGTTAATTGTGGTTTTCGTAGTTTCACATCTGCCCCGAAGCAAGTCCCTTACGTCAAACATGACGAACCTGACTTGGTTGACTAATCGAATCGGTTTGTGTGTCTTCTCTTTTCAGAAACCCAAGTTCGACACACTAATCTTGAAATACAAGAGATCCAAGACGAAAACGAAGGTGGAGATGATGAAGTCTGTATTGCTTCAGCTATGGTTCTTCTTCCGGTCGATATTCGACAGCATCGTCGATACGATATTCCGCTACGTGGTGTACGATGAAACGAAAACGAAGACTTTGCCAAAGGTGAAGAACAAACTCGTTTTGGAGAGTGCCATGTCTCTCGCTCGCAAAATCCGAAACAGGGAAGTCAAAGCGGAAACTGTCGTTCGAGCTTTCATAGAACGAGCCCAAGAAGTGAATCCGATAATAAACGCATTGGTGGACGAAAGGTTCGAGGAGGCGGTGAAAGAGGCGAAGGACGTGGACGAGTTTCTGAAAAATACTTCGGATTCTTCGGAGAAGTTGGAGAGAGAGAAACCGTTTCTGGGTATACCATTCACGACGAAGGAATCAACATCTTGCCTGGGCTTGAATTTCAGTTTCGGGTTGTTGTCGAGGCGGAAGGAGAAGGGAAAAGAGGATGCGGAAGTCGTGAGACTGATGAAAGAAGCCGGAGGAATACTTTTGGGTGTGAGCAACATTCCAGAATTGAATCTGTGGTGCGAGTGCAGGAACTATTTCTACGGACAGACGTCGAATCCGTACAACACGACAAGAACGGTGGGAGGTTCTTCGGGTGGGGAAGCAGCAATCATAGCCGCATGCGGAAGTCCCATCGGAATCGGAACGGACATCGGAGGATCGATACGAATACCTGCTTTCTGCTGCGGGATATTCGGCCACAAACCGACGACGGATCTGACTCCGATGAAGGGAACGACGAGGAGAACGGGAGAAGAAAAGAATTCGATGGCGACTGCTGGACCTATGGCGAAATACCACGAGGATCTCATACCGTTTTTGAAAGTTCTAGCAAAGGACAACTTATCCTCTGTAACACTCGACGCGAAAGTCGATTTGAAAGACATAAACTTCTTTTACATGGAAGATTCGGAAGATCCGAGAGTGAGCAAGATGAAGACAGAACTCGTTCAAGCTCTACGACGGGTCGTCAATCACTGTCAAGAAGCCAGCGGTAAATCCTGCAGAAAAGTCAAATTAGACGGAATGCAACACAGCTACCGGCTCTGGAGATACTGGATGACTAAAGAACCTCACCAGTTCGAACACGAATTGGGCAACAGAGAAAAACGGATCAGCGTTTACACGGAGCTCCCGAAGAAACTGATCGGTAAAAGCGACTTCACGATGGCGGCCATCTTCAAACTAATCGATCATAAATTACCGCAGGAAAATTCCATGTGGGCGGAATTGACGACGGAAACACTGAAAACGGAAGTAAATGACATACTCGAAAACAACGGCGTTCTTCTCTGTCCGAGCAGTCCGACAACAGCCAGCTATCATTACGCATCACTCCTGAGACCTTTTAACTTTGCTTATTGGGCCATCTTTAATGTGCTTAAATTGCCTGTGACTCAGGTTCCGCTGGGCCTTTCGAAAGATGGACTGCCCATCGGTATACAAATCGTTGCCGGTCTTAACAAGGATCATCTCTCTCTGGCGGTTGCTAAAGAAATCGAAAAGGCTTTTGGTGGTTGGGTGCCTCCATTTCCGGTGGATTAAAAACACACTAAACGCTTATTTCCTTACACATTATCTGTAGAAATCAATTAATTTAATTAAACAGTATTTTTAATTTAAATTGTTTTAATTAAATTATATTTTCCATCAATTACACTCTAATTCGGTTACCCAAAACATCTTCCAAGTCCCATGTTGAGGGGATTGTCTTATATCTCAAGATACACATTTCCTTGGGTCAACACTTACACTTCCGGTTAGGTTTCGAATAACTCTCATCTCCCAAACCGACTGGTTCTGTCTGTTCTGCCGAATTCAACTGCGAGGATTCAACTCAACGGTCCGAACGCGGCATATTCCACACACCTGGACGGATCCGTTGGGAAAAACTGCTGACACTTCGTCATCAACCTTTTCAATGCCTGGATATACTTCCTCTGAGTTTCGTCGTTCAATACGTGGGCAACGTTTTTTGAGAAGATTTTCTCTCGTCCTGTACGCGCGTGAATGCCCACCATAGTGACTCCTATAGGCCAGGGAGCATTTCCTATAGCCATCTGAAGGTACGAATCGTTTGCCTGAAATAATAAATATAATTCTATGAACAAAACTAAAAACCGGAAGTGAACTGAGTTTCTCCAAGGTAGATATAAAATTGCTTAAAACATTTTCACGACCACCTGCTTGCTCATACTTTCCACCTGAAGCCAGTGGCAGCAAAAGTGTTATACAAATCATAAATTAATCTTGTGTACAGCTGAGATTTTATAAATTATCTATCTCTAGCTCATCAGTTATCTTATTCTGTCAACAACCAACTAATACATCAGCTTAATCAACTCAGATAACTATTCAGATAATTTTATCTCATTTCCCCTAGGTGGTAACCAGATAAAACAATTTTTCACATTTGTGTAATGAATCATTACATTCTCATAGTATAAAAGAACCAAGATGGTATCTTACCTTAATATAGTTCCTATCTAACAAGAAGGCAACAATTTCTGTTAAGCTATCTGATATATCTTCAGGTAACGAATTAGTTTTTAACTTTCTCAGAAGTGGTTTTAAATAAATTTGAGTCTGAGTGAATGTCGCACTAGCTAGTTTCCCCTTGGTTGTTTGCTTTTCTCTGGCAGTCCTATTATTCAATTGATTACCCCACATTTTCAATAAAAACTGAAAGCCAATAAATAAATATTATTAATATTGGAACAACACAAACATGAACAAGGATTTTAAAATTACAGTAAAGTTTTAGCCTCAAGATTGGGATGATTTAAACTTGTTACTATAACTTCTGAGTCTGGCATTAGCCAAAGACCTTCCACTTGAACAATGATTTTAAAAAATTGATGATGAACAATCTCTACCTGTAAAAATTTGAAAATGAGCTGCAAATCATGTTCCCGATTTCCCTTTCCCAAATCAGCTGCTTTGCTCTTGATTTCGTCATAAGTTATCCCATCGTCTAAGACTTTCACATCCAGATTTGACTTCCCTTCATCTTCTTGTTGAGATGCAATGATCTCATCTAAAAATGCTTGATCAACTTTTTCTAAAGCTTCTTGAAAATCATTTCTAAAACCTTTATCAACTTCTGGTTCTAAAATTTCACATTTTCTAAGTCTGTGAAACGATTCCAATTCTGTTTCTCCAAAGAGAAGTATTGGTTCACCACGCTCTCTTAACCTACGAATCACTTCTTTTCTGGGTAATGTGGCATGGTCGGAATTTTCTTCTGGTTTTTGAGAACTCAGTTCTGATGGGCTGACAGAACTTGTCGAATTGCTTTGTGCAGGGGTCAACTTCTCCAAAATTTCTGCATTTTCTTTGGCAATGAGTTCTCCTCTCTTGAAATATTTTTTGGCGGGTTCCTGAAAACAAAAACGTCCAAACATAAGCCTTTGAGAGTTTTTTAAATTAATTCTTTTGTCTGGGAAACCAAAAAAAGTAAGAAATAATTCCAGACAGCAATTTAAGTTTAAAAAAAAATACGACGGAAGCAATGTCACGCAATAAAAACTTTATGCTTATACTATAAAAATATGGAAATTGATAAATATAATACCAAAACTTTTTCTCTTCGAGTAATCTTTTCTTTCTTTCAATTTCTGCTTTTAAAATATCCATTGTTTTGATTTTTTAAAATGATTACGTTATTACCCAACATACATGGCGACCATCTTGTTTTAGTTTACAATTGGCCAACTCAAAACCAATTTTAATAAAAACTTTGATTTAAAAAATTAATTGATAAATTTTTTATTAAAATAAACATATTTTTAAATTTAATCAATTATAAAGAAAATTTAATGTTGTTGAGGCTTAATAAATAAGATAAATAGATAATTTTGTCTTGTTTAATTCTTGGGGTAAATTCAAAAGTTGGCAACACTGTAGGATCAACTACCTGGCGCTACGAACCGGATCAGAACTCACTGACGCTCCGACCAGACGGCCATTTTCACGTTGTCAGTCGAGCTGAGCGGTTGTGTTGTGTTTCTTGTCGAGTGATTTTTAGTGCTGAAAAAATAGTAATCAAAATGTCATCTAGACCAAGAGGATCTCCTAGAGCTTCTAATAGAAGAGTTCTTTCTACTATTAGGAAAATAGAAAAGTCGAAAGAAGGTCCGGCATCGTCACCAACACGTCTTGAAGGAAGAATTCGTTCTAACGCGATGAGAAGGTAAGTTTTTTATTGTTTCACCAATTAATTAGGTTTCGTTTCTCAATTTTTGAGTATTTTATTAAATTTTCTTGTTTTCGGTGTAAATAGAACGTTAAAAAAGTCAACCAAAAAATTTACCGGTATCGATTTCGAATTTTTTTTCTCCTCTTTTGATGATAAAATTAACATAAATTTAAATTGACTGCTTAACCTTGATTTTTAATGTGTTAATGTCTGGTCATGATATAGAATTTTTTAAATCGCTTATTAAAGTTTTCTCTATGATACCTTTTTGCTGGATTTGTTAGGCTGTAAGATTGTTTAAAATCAGAAATTTTAGTCCAAAGTTAGAATTTAGGAAATTGTAACTTTTAAGCCTGTTTGACTAAACTCTTGAGATTAAGTTTCCTTTATTAGAAATCCCATATTTGTGTTGATAGAGAAACTAAGCCTATTCAGATTAATGGTTTCTTTGACTTGAAATCTATTTTTACACACTGATTTGTATTTAAGTGGTCAGGATAGTTGTAGCAGGGTTATGACATCCAGTATCATCATTTTATTTTTAATTCTTTAGTTGTTGAATGACTGGATTGAAGTTTTTCTTTCTTTTTCTCTCATGTCCACTTGCCATGATGTTAGGAAATAGCTGAATTGGGTTTTAATTAGATTTTGGCATCTGGGTAGGACAGGAAATGAAGGGGGCTAGAAGTCTTGAAAATTTTTGTTATTTAGGGAATTTACCACTTCACAGACTTTTTGATGTTGGGGGGATATATATCAGTGAGAATGTGTAGGGAGTAAACTGATTTAGCTGTTCTTAGGCATTTTCACTTAACTTTGGCATTGTTGATAGAGTTTAAGGGCCCCAGAATCAGAAAGAGATAGGTCCCATGAGGTCTGAATGAACTTATATTGAGAATATATGAATTAGATCCACAGAAGGTGTTAGTAACATCAGCATATAGACCATACTTCATCTATAAATTGGTTTAACACAAAATGACTCCCTGTTTTTCTCCTCACATGACTACTCACAAAGTTTAACTTGCTCACAGGATGTACACAGCCAGTTATAAAAAGGGCATATCTACTACATACATACAAAATAGAAGTAGAAGATTTTGTCTTCATCTAAAACATTGTATAGTGCTATATGAATGTCCAGGATGTTGTATTGAGTATAGGTAGTGTTTGGGGGTGTCTTCATTAGTGGTTCGATTAAGGGCTTTGGGCAAAACTTTTAATTTAAATCTGTTTAGGTTGGAATTTGAGATACCCATCCTCATTGCTAAACTGGTAGTTGAAACCTTGATTTAAGCATCAAAAATACTGTTGTAGAAGTATTTTATAGATATACTGTATAGAGAGGAGTGGAATTGTCAGTAGACTTGATTCCCCTTAGTTTGTGAGCTTTGTGAATGTTGTTTGGTCTTCATTCGATTGTTTTGATGAGTTCAGTCTTGTGTGAGATAAATAAAAATTTGTTTGCACTTCTCGTAATCAAACATAGGGTAGTAATTAGAGTTGTTGCATCATTGCAAACCATAGTTCTTAATTATCTTATTGTTCCTGGGTTTTGTTAGATCTTCTTTGGGGTTGCTTTGTCTTTTAAGGGTAATGAACCATGAGTTTGGGTGATTCAATATTAGTTTGGCTAATTTAACCTGAAAGGATCATGAAAGAAAAAATAAAAACACCAAAAAAGGTTATTGCTACTCAATGGATTCATAGTAATCCTGCTAAAAGGTTCAAAAATCAAAACAAAAAGATGGGCCTTTTTGAAACAAAGGCATTAAGCTCTAATTGTTTTTGTCGTTACCTAAATTTTATTGTTTGAGATTTTACGTCATCTTGGGTCCATTGCATCAAAAGGGCAACAACTTTTTATTGTTTTGGTCGTCCACCTTCAATTTTGGGTCCATTGCCTGCAAAAGGCCAGCTGGTTTTGGATTTTTATTGTTTTGTTACCTTTTGTTGGTTTTGTGTAACTCAGGGTATTGTACTTTTGGCAATTTGGGTCCCAATTGTAGTTATTACACCCAAATGGGTCACAATCGTTCAATTCAGGTAGATCATGAAATGGAAAGTCTTTAAAAATGTTTTTGTTGATTCATCTATTCCCATACCTGTTTTGTAGTATTACTAGGTAGTGTAGTGAATAGTTGTGTTTCTTACTCATAGTTTTGGGAATTTGGTGGACGAGTGGGGGGTTTAGTTTCAGGAGATCAAGGACCTTTTTTTGACTTTTTGTAAAAGGTTTCATCTTTGGTGAATTTGTCGCTTGACCGATTTTAGGCTCTTTAGGGGAATAAATTTGCTGAGCTTTTCCTTTCAGTCCTTTTCCTCAGTTTAATTCAATTTATGGGCTTTTGGCGTGATTAGGGTCTGTTATCAGTTAGGTTTCGCAAGAAAGAGTCTTCCAAGGACGTTACACATCTACTGGGTTAGAACTGAGAATGTTCATAGTATCTGAAGTCGTCGTTTTTCTTTTGTTGTTCTTTCTTATCATTAAGCCCTGATGCAGAAATTGGGTTGAAGTAGTGACGTAGTTAGAATTTTCGGGCCCGTGAGCAAACATGATCGAAAGCCCTTTTTTTACTATTTAGAGACTACAGACTTTTGTTTCGAATATATTTAATAAGTTAAACAGCTGGAAATGTGAATAAATAACATTGGACAAAGAAATTTGTATAATTTGGATCAGGGTTCCCAATCTTCATATATTGCTTACAGTTGGAATGCCATAGCTACGCCTCTGGGGTACAAAATGACCTCCTCAAGGATTTTTGTCTCACAGTTTTCTTTCTGTACCGCTTTTAAATGTATTTCTACTATTTTTAAGAAGAGTGTCATCAATCAAATGGACCCATCAGATTTTGTTACCGTCTTTTGGTGACAGAGTCACAAAAGCCAAGGTCGTTGCAAAAATTTACGACTTGAGTAGATGGTACTATCACAGAGTAAATGGAAAAAATGAAAGACCACCCTTAACCATCACTAATTGTTAGGGCGAGTCAGGGGTAAGAATGGCACATGTCAATGTAACAATACATGAATTCCTAGAAACCATTTTTCAAAATGAACAAACAACAAGACTACTAGCTTGGGAAGAGGTTCCTACACATACCCTCGGTTTTAGGCTTCCATGAGACCGTTCTTATCATCAGTAGATCATGTTTAGTGCTGAATTCTAAAGGTTCAGGTAGTGATACTGTGTTGAGTCTTTATTCATGTACCGTGTTCGATCATTAATTTTGAGATGGTAGATCGTTTATAGGGAGTGTGGCCCTTTTACTCATAGTTGTGTCTATACGTAAACTTAACATATATCCCTTAGGGTAGTGATGGTGAAGCTTTTGCGTTTGGTGTCAAAATGTCATGGAGACTATATTCTGGGGTTCGTTCCATAAATAGCGCACAAATAATTAGCCATTTAAGTATAAATTTATTTTGTTTGTTGTAGACGAAGCCGATCTCCGGTGCGGACAGGGATGTCATTGACAAGATCACCGAAACGTAGACTTTCTCTATCGCCGAAGCGAACCCTGAGAAGGAAGGCGAGTGAAGAAAGGCTACCCAGGGAAGGTCCCAAAAGGAACAAAAGCTCTCCTCTTAAAAGGTAAGCCCCAGATTTTCTAATAGATCCTTTATTTGTGTGAAATGTAAAATATTTATTTTGAAATGGTTTACTTAGTCAAATTTTTGGGGTTTGGAAATTTTTCAGGAGCCCTTCACCAAGGTTACTACCTCCGTCACAAATGCAGTCGAGGAGGCTATCTAGAGATAGAAGTCCGTACGACAGGGCCAACAGAAACGAACTTTCTGGGTATGTATTAGTGTGTTTTGGGTTTTGGGGGGCGGGGGTTGGGAGTAGAGTTTCCTGATACACTAATATGACTTTTTGGAATCAGTGGGAAGAGAGACAACTTCGATGGAGCCACGTCGGAGAGACATACATCTTATAACTGGGAGGACTTGAAGCAGATAACAAGAGGAATTCGAGGAGATTTTGTCGGGAATAGCAAACAGATAAACAGGAACATCACGGATCTGGACAGTATAAAAATAGTCCGTCGACCAGGTTATAAATTAATTTTGATTAATGGGGTTGAAAGGGTGGGGGATGAAAGGAAGGAGATGTCTTGGACAATCACTTTGATGTTCTGTCACTTTGATTCCGTTGTTTTATTTTCTCGCGTTTATTCGCGCACAACTTCACGAGCTATAAATTCCGGGGGAAAAAATTATTTATCTATTTATTTTTCGGTTCGAATAGATAAGAGGAGCGAGATTCGCGTTCGCGTATAACTATTATTTACCTACATATTTAAACGGCAGGTTTTGAACTCTTAAAAGACACACCTTCAATTCCAAAATAATGGGCACACACGTCATCTTATAACAACAAAACTTTGAAAGTTAAATTTTAAGAAGATCCTTTAATCCGTTATTTTACAACGAGTGAGGTCATCTTTTTAGTGTTAGTTTCTTTTATTTATTTTTCTTTATTTATTTTAATTAGGTCGCCATTATTGATTCGCGAGTTTTCGGAAATAATTATTTCGGTTCAATTTATTCATACTTTAAGGACGTTCGTCGTTCAAATGGCTCGTTCCTCTTTCATCCGGGGATATAAACACTTCCCAAATACTTCCCGAGACTTATTTATTTTTTTATAATTTCTTATTTATTTATTATTTCGTTTTCGAATTCTTGATTATCACTATCAACGTAGGTAGTTTTGATGGAATTTTTTCATTTCTTTAATTTAAAAAAAAGAAAAAGCGAAAGAAGTGGACGATAATATTTAAAAAGACATCTTCCATAATGTTTTATTTATTTATTTATTTATTCTTTATTTTTCTCTATTCGACCTTATTTATTCTATAGGAAACGGATTACTTTTATTTCTTTCTGAGTCTGTTCAGTTAAAAATTGTGATCTGTTGAATAAAAAAATTGTAGTTAGAGTCTTCAGAAGCCCCTTTCCCCATCCACGTGAAACTGGAATATTGCCCAGTGTATGGGCCCGGCGTCACGTTACGATTCCGTGTGAGACTCCATCTTGACGAAATGACCGTCACCGCAGTGCCTGGGATCGACCTCGTCGTTATAAAGGTAGGTGTTATTATTTTATTTATTTATTTATTGAAAACTGTTGGGTTGTGTGAGATTTTTTTTATGCGGTTTTGAGTTTGTCTTTGGAAGTTGGACTCTGGTTCCACTCATCGAAGTTTTTAAGATGAAAGTGGTTTGAGTAATCATAGATTAAGTTGTTGGATGTTGTTATTTATTTATTTATGTATCTGTCGATGACTGGAATAATCAGTTTAGTGCAAAGAAATGTTTTTAAGTTTGAGTGATAGGGAAGTCGTTAATGTAGACATTGCCTAGGTCAAGTGTTGATGTTAAATGAGTTAGCGAAGTAAGGACCATTTGATTTCATAAGTAGTGAACAGTAATCATTTCATAAATAATGCACACTCCTTCTAGTAGAATTTTCTTGAGCCTTTTTACGTAGTAAGCAAAGCTGGCAAGATTCTCTCTTCTTGAGGAAGTTTTCAGTGTCATGTTGAAGTCTCGTTTATGTTAAACTTATGTGTTGGGAGTACTTGTTGCGTTGATACGTGGTCAATATTATCAGGCTCCAGCAGATATTACTTTCAACAGTTGAAAATTTATTAAACCTTAGTTACCATCCCCTGACAGGACTTGGGCAGTGAATTCCAGTGTCCATGTCATCATCAAAAATGATGAAGGTTGAATGACTTTGAAAAGTTACAGGACAAGAGCCCAGGGAAAGTAGGGTTAAATGAACCGTATGAATAAGTTAGATAATAAAAGGACAGTGGTTTAAGGGTTGAATTGTTCAAAAGGTTGTATTGTGTAAGAGAGGAAATTGCCTAATAGGGAACAAATATTTGGGCGAAATAAATGGTACAGGTAGGGATATAGGTTCCAGAATGAATGAACCCTTTCCTGTACCTGTCTTAGCCATTCAACCCCAAACGTAGGTTCTGTGTACTATTGCACTTATTCATGTTATTCTAGGGTTCAATGATTCGTACCTTTGGTTAGTTTGTTAACCTCTAAAATTTGTCCTCTGTCCTATTTCTTCAGGTTCGTTGCCCCTATCTATCCATCGTCTTCTAAACTTGCCAACTAATCCTGCCTTCACCCCGATGATGCTAATAGGTTTCAGTTAGCCCAAATTTCGTGTTGGTCTTTAAGTGCTAACCCCAAAAACAATTTTGTATTAAAATGACAATGGTTCCCAAAACTTAAACAATATTAATACACACTCCCATAAAAAAGTCCGTTTCAAAAGTAATGCACACCAGAAAGAAGAAAATTAGCTGGGACTCCTTTCATAAATCAGGGATCAGCCAAATTTTTGCGGGAGGACCATTTTCAAAATAAATTTTTGTGGGCCTTACATAACTCAAAAAGTGCTTCTATATCATATAAGAGTATAAATAGTATTAACAGTATGGCGTTCACTGTGTTGGAAAATTTAATCAGAAGATTGACTACGTAATGTACACATTAACGACTTTCAAGGTTCAGCAGGTTCAATCCTGTCACCAGGTAGTGATAAGAGTTAGCGTTATCAACGTGTGCATAGGGTTAAACCAAATTTTGATTACTGTTATCCCATTTTATGTACAGTATCCCCACTTCTGTATGTCGTATTGCATCGTCTTCTGACGACTTTGATTGTTCTGTTTACAGGAGTTTTAAAAACGTCTGTGCCTAAAAATTAATTTTTTAAATTTGAAATTTTTTTGATTTTTGTTTTAAATTTTGGTCGTTTACAAACAAATCCGGGATTTAAATTTTTATCGAACGGTTTTTATTGTTTAATTAATTAATTAATTTTTAAAGCTTTTGGGAAATTTAAATTTAATTTTTTGGTTTTCTTTCTGTCGCCAACCCCCGTTTTCTGTCTTTTTTGCTTTTGTTCTGCTTTTTCGGTTTTTCTCTGCCGGTTTGAACTTTTCCTCAAATCTCTCGCCTTAAAATTCTTTTTCCTTCTCCTTTTGTGTTTTTAGGTTCCTACCAACCCTCTCCGCATCCTTATCCTTTTTATCCTTTTACATAACCCGGGAATGAGGAAATGTTTGTCTTCGGATTTGAAGAAGGAGGAAGTGGATGGATGGAAGGAATTCATCGGACTTTGGAAGGAGAGTAGAGGGTCTAAGTGGGTTTGGACCTCGACCACACTGTTATACCCAAGTCGGGACTAACCCAAAATGGGATTCATACTAAAACCGGAAGGAAGGAAAAGAAGACGTTGGGATTTGAGAGTATTGAAGAAGATATTGGTGATGGAATGGAGTGTTGAGACGCCATTTTGATTTCCGTTCCCGGGTGTCCTGTACCTCTCTATTCCTTTATTTGTCCTGGGTTTAGGTCGTTTTCATGAAGAATTGAAATTAAATTCGGTCGTCGTATTTTTTAATTAATTTCGACGGAAATTTTTAATTAATTAATTAATTTATTTATTTATGTAATATAATTTAAAATTTTTTAATAATTTTTTATTAAAGAGGATTTTTAATTTGATAAGTAAGGATCGACGAAAGGAACTTTAAAAAGGCACAGATATCATCAAACGAGGATTCGAAGGATTTGATTAATTGGAAACAAAATGGCGGACGGTCTGTTTAGGAGACAAATGGATTTTAATGGAATGGAGGAAGGAGGATGATAGTGGGAATGATGGTTCGTACCACGGAGGTGTATTAATCTCGAGGAGGTTTGAAAATAGAAACGCAAGAGGATGTGATACTGATTTTGAAGAGGAAGTGGAGCACTGGATATATTCACCGGAAATGGATGTTGAAGGATTTGGAAGATTGGCTCAAACAGCTTTTTCGTGGTCATTATCATTCGGGCAACGTTTTTGGATATGTAAGCGTAAGAACGTGACGGATATAGGATTTGTAATAGGAACGCGTCAAGAAGTCACCATCGAAGGAAATGGATTCAGAAGTGACCTCAAAAAACATCGGAGAGGATGGAACACGATTTTGGAAACGGAAATGTACGTTCTAAGACTGACTGATTCGACTGATAATGCGAATTGGAACACCAGAGAAACAAGGATTAGCTCAGAGGTTTAATAATACGCAAAAGGAAGGACTAGAGGAACAAAAGAAGAGGAAGGAAAGGTAAAACAGGAAAGAAACAGAACGAACATTGCGGTGTAGGCTAGGAAGAAAGACGAAGACAACTGGAAGTAAAGAAAAACAGGAAATGAAGTCACCATAAAGGAATTAGAACTTTGGAATATTCCGGAACTGGAGATGGAAGAAAGAAGTGTGAAAAGTAGAAAATGGAACCAAAGGACATGTAAGGAAAATAAATTAAATTGAAACATGACCAAAGGAAACTAAGAAGAGGAAATAAAACCGGAAACAGAAGACAGTGAAAGGTACACGATACACACATCTTACAGATACACAATTCACTTAAAGTGGGAAATCAAATGCTGAAGAAATAGCAGAAGCGGAAGAAGAGGCACAAAAGAACAGGTAGAATACAGAAGAAGACACACAATCCGGTGAAACAGGAAAATCGGGAAATGTACAGACGCAAAAAATAGGAAGAAGTTCGATCTCTAGAGGAAGGAAAAGTTAATTGTACTGAAACTGAACCGAAGGAAACTTTAAAACAAGGATACGAAGAGAGAAAAAGTGGAAACAGAAGGAAATCAGAGACGTGACAAATAGAACACCAAAACCGGGTTTCCGGAAGAAACTTATTCGGTCCCAGAAAGGAGGGAAAAATTGATTCCAGAAGAAGGACCACAAAAGAGGTGATGGGACGATAGGGAGTTACGACACTGGTGTACCAACCTACACTCAGACATACTCAAAGCTATACCAACTACAAAATGCTCGAATACCTGAAGAATAGTCGCAATTAACTGGGGGAAATAAAAAGTTTCCAGGAAGTTCAGACAGCACAATATCAGGTAGTAGAAGATTAAGGGAAATGGAAACGACAAGGAAAATCAAGAGGAAAAAGGAGAAACCGGAAGTAATGGAAAATTTAACAAAAGATGGATATGAAGAGTGTTCAAATTTTTGAAAATTGGCGCGAACATAAAATACGGAAACGGAATTCTAGAAATCTTTCTATCGGGAGATAACACGACGAAGATAAAACGGGAAATAGATCAGAGATGGAGACGAAAGACGACTTTTGCGGTTTTACAAACGGAAACGGTACCGGAAATCGTTTTAAACTCCTTTCACAAGTCAATATACAATTATATTATAATAATATAAATAAGCGCGTTCGTTCGGTATTTGTTATTAACAATAATCGTTCTCACTGTCGTGGAGGTTAGATGATAGGCACGGTATATACGGAATAAGAATCAACGGACGGATGATTCAAAACCGGAAGTCGGGCGATCAAAATTTTTTAAATTAATTCAATTTCAATTTATTTAAAATTTTAAATTCAATTTAATTTTGTTTAATGAAATTTATTTTTATTTAAATGATTTTGGACGGTTTCGGAAGCTTCTTCCCAGTCAGGAGTCGAAGGAAATCGTGGACTGGAGCCATTCATCCCTTGGAGGAGGAAAAGCGGGAAAATCTCGGATACCGGAAGTGTTCAAGTCAGGATGATTACGGATCAGGAGGAGACATTTTAATTATGTAAAAATAAGTTGAGGGAAATAAATAAGGTCGTGATGGGAATCCCCAACCCTTTAAAAACACCGCCTTGTAGAAATGAGAGTTAGCGTCGGACACCTCCTTCCGAAATGGAGAAGGGAAGGATAAGAGAAAGATACGGAGAGAGAGAGATGGTAGTTTGTTTCCGGTTTGTGTGGTTTATGTCAGGGGAGTTGGGATGCCTGGTTTTCTTTGTTTTGATTTCCTGGTAACCGGAAGTTGTGTGTCAGAAGTACTAACATCACATGTTAGAATTCATCACGAATGCTGTTTAACCAACTACTCACCGATAGCTTTTGCTTTTTTAGTAATATTAGTTTGTGCTTAATCGGAAGAGAGAAGTAGAAGACCGGAAGTTGATTACGAACGGTTTTGAACATGATTTTATTATTAAACAAAAGCTGACTTCCGATAGCGAACAATATACGGTCATCGGACACCTGGACCCATGACTTAGATAAACTGACTAATTCGAATCAGGTGACAGTTAACTGAATGGGGAGCTTTAGGGTGACTGGAAGGGGTTGTGTTAGAATCTACCGGAAGTGGACTATAATCTAGACAGTAGTGGACAATAAAATGGTAGTAAAAGAACGGAAGGAAGTAACCTCAAGAGGACTTGTTAAGCACATAATGAAAGGGACAAAGTCGAAACTTGTGTCTGTTAGCTGATGAAGCTACTAAACCGGATATAGTCTGACTGGCGAAAGTATTGAGCAGGAAGCAAAAGGAAAAATGCGAGTTTAACTGAATCTGAACCGGATCATCTGTCACGTAGAGCTGGTTTCTGATGGAAGATGGAAAATCGAAGAATCCAGGACGTGATCGGTACGTTTGAACCAATTCTACCGGAAGTTACGGCTATAAAACAGGAAACGAAAGGAAAAAATTGTTAGGCACTGGAAGAGAAGCTTGTTGGAAGTTGGATCGAATCTGAACCGGAAGTCTGATTATAATATGTGAACTGATGGTCAGGATGAGGATGAAGAGTAGTTAGAGTGGCGGTGGCGTCTTTCAAGGACACATCAAACGGAAGAAGAGTAGACGGAGGAGAGGAGATGAGCTTTCTGGACTATTTCAAAGGACGGAAACGGAAACTAGGAATCTAGGGAGAGCTATCATTTGTTGGAAATATAAAACGCGGATTCATATCGGACAGACACAACACAAAAGGAAACCGGAAGTGAACGGAGATCGAGTTCGAACGTCTTATAAACACGCGTTTTAAAACTCAGTCGAGAAACAAAACCGGAAGTATTATATGGCAACGTGTACATAACCAAGAAGTCAGTCAGTCAGTCTTAGAATAAACGACTGGAGAGAGAAATTCGATGGAGGAGAAAGAAATTTCGCGGAAACCGGAAATAAGGATGATGATTAATCGGGCCAGTGGTTTATTCCCAAAATCGATCAAGATGGATGTCAATCTATTTTCAGTTTCTTCCCCTTTTTTGCTCAAATTTCTTTTTCTTAGTTTTTGTTTCCGCTGTTGAGTACCAAAAAACGGAGAGAGGGAGGAAACTAATGAATAACACGGGAATTTTGAAGTTCCGGAAGAAGGAAGGGGGAAGAGCTCGAAAGCTCGCAACGCTCATTCAATTTCCGGTTTTATTTGAAGACTGAGAGCCTTTTTAACACGTCCACTCTTATCCGATTATTATTTTTGTTTATTGAAAACCATTTCCGGTTGGTGTTGAACTCGGATTTCGTGATTTTCTCTTCTCTGGTCTGGGCCCCTCCCCTCCCCTGAAAACTGGGAAAACGATTCACTTCCGGTTTAAAGTGGAACAATGGAAGATGGTAATGGAAACTCGACGTGGTTTTTGTTTTAATTTTATCTGTCTCTGGGAGGGAGGGAGGAGGGATGATGGTTTCGGTTTCATTCACCCACAGGAAGTGCTAGATAATATGAGAAATTAGATATTGAAAGTCTGTTTCCTGTTTTTGTTTTTTGGTTTGTCTTTTTACGATTTTGTTACAAATCGTTTCCATGAAAATACAGTACTTTAAGAGCGGACGACAGTCAAGTCGAAGGATAAAAGGATTCGCAGGAGAGGAGGAAGAGGAAATGGTCGGTAGGAGGATGGGAAAGCGGATTAAATCAAAACGACCGGAAGTGAGGTGATGTAGTGAAGGATCCACGAACAGAAGTCTGTAAGAATTAAGGAAATCAGGAACAAATTATCTGGATGCCTACTTGGAATCGTTGGAAGAGGAAACGGATGTTGTTCACTCACCGGAAGTGAAGATAAAAGAGATTTTATCTGAAGGTTCTTGAGGAGTGTTGAAGGAGAACGATAACCGGATCGATTTAAAAGTCATCTCGGCTGATGTTAACTATCGTGAATAACGGAAAACCGGATGTTGAGAAGCGGAAGTTCGGAGGATCCTCCCAAACTCATAACAACAGATCGAGTGGAAGAGGAAGAGGAAGTCAGCGAAGGAGTTGGAGCGATGGATAGGAGGATGTCTAGCGGTGGTTTTTGGTGTGTGAAGATGAGGAACCGGAAGTGGAGGACGAAAGTACTGTATTTTCATATCCGTTCGAGGACCCAGTATCCGAGTAAGGTTTCTTTTGACCCGACGTTGGGCGTTCTCTCATCTGAAGGTTCAACTCCTCCCAAAATATGTGTTTGGTGTTTGGGTTTGTAAGTAACTACTCCACGGGGGGTTAGGGGGTTGTTCTAACTCCAAGACACGTGTCTTTAGTGAAAGTGTTTGTGATTCGAGTTGGATCTTGATTTGAGGGACTTTTTCTGTTTTTTGGGCCCAACGTTCGGGGTTTTTTTGGGTTTCTTTTTGGTTTTTCTTTTCAGTATCTAAAAAAGCTAGCCTAGTTCTAACGCTTCCTGCACTCTACCAGGTTTATCAGTTTTCAGGTTTTCTAACTCATTGATAACTTCTTTGATTTCTAAACCGGAAGTTGTGTTTTTTGTTTTGTTTTGCTGGGGGATGGTGGTGAATGACACCATCCTCTCTCATTTGTGGTTGTGAGTGTGACGTCAGCCAATCGTAAACAATTTTAGTTTGTAAGTTGTCTTAGGATTAAGATCCCGGTGTCTGAATATGAGTTCGCTGTTGGGTTTGCTGTCTGACAGCTTTTCGATTATGTTTTGTCTGTAGTCATATTCAGGCTCTGGTTGGTACTTAGATAAGATTTCCTTGATGACGGAGCTTTTCATCCCCGCCCCCGCCCGAAAGTGTGCGTATACCCTCAGGCAGTGCTGGTTACTTAAGGGCAATAGACACCGGAAGTCGTTTGATGACTTCAACCAGGTTTAGCTTATGAAAGTGTTAGTCGGGTGGTTTCGTTCTCGATTGTAGTTGTGATTTGTAGTCCCAGTCGCACACTTGACTAAGAAATTCGAAACAGATTCTAATAGTGACGGTTCTTTGTTCACAGAGATCTCGAAAGGAGAGATTATATCCAATTGGAAAGTCGGATTCATTATCAGAGACAGATTTCCGTTTTATATTATTTTTTATTTGTGTAAATCTGTTGACCGGAAACGTAGAAAAAAAGAGTGAAAGACTCGAAGTCGCGAGAACAGAAACACGAAAGACAAAAGTGATATTCCGGGTTGAATTTCTCACCCAGCCATAAGAAGACGACTTGTCGTCATGTTTCTCTTATATACAGAACAATTTTTTTATATATATATTCCGGAGTAGAAAATTTCCGAAAAGGAAGATGACACTTGTAAACAAACGAACAATCGCAATTTATCATAAATATAATGAAAGTTATACTATAAATATCCTAACGCGACGGCACGACGAGACTCAGTATAATATTAAGAACAGCAACGACTTTCCCTGTTTAGTATATTTTTAATAAATGATTTAACGACAGAAGCCATGGAACACAACCGCACTATTAATATTAATATATAATTCGGTATAGGAGACGAAAGGAGTTGAAAGAGATGTGATGGAATGATATTATGAGATAAACGGGAAGCGGAGAAATTTGTATTAAGATGTGAACGATCGCGATTTTATACTGTGCGTAGCAAGCGAGAGGAAGAGTTTTGGTTTTTATACTTTTTTATATATGCAAAAGGAAACGATATTATATTATATGTGGAAATGATGATATTGTTGTTTTGGTTTTTGGAAGAGGAGATAATTTTGGTTTTGGAAGATTTTTGTGATTTTTGGTTTATATTATTGATTCGCGGAAGTTTTAAGTATATGAAATTTGGAGAGAGAGATGGATATATTATAATATCGGATGAGGTGTTTTATTTATTTTTGTTTGGAATATTCTTTTGTATATATATGATGGATTTTGTTTTTGTTTATTGATTGTGTTCTTTGTGAGTTGACATTTTCTTATAATTGTGAGTATTTTTTGAGTTTATTTATTTATTTATTTATTTATGTATGTATGTATTGTTGGTGTTTACGATTGGCTGATTGTTGAGGATGGAATCAAGGAAGTTTGATTTGATTTGTTTTTTAATTTTTATTTTGTGAGTAACAGTTAGGGTTGTGGGTTTGTTGTTGTTGTTGTTGTTCGTGTCCTGTTGGGTTTTTGGGTGGGGTATATAAGGAGGCCTCTGGCTGTGATGACGTCATTTCTTCTTCTTTTTCTTCATACCTCTCGTATCTTCCTCCTCTAAACTTGTTTTTATCTCCTAGGTTTTCCCCTTCGTCTTCCTCTCTCTTTCCTCTTTCTCTTCTTTTCCTCCTTTTTCTTGTTTTTTATCTCCTGTTGTCTTCTTTTGTTTCCTCTATTTTTCTTCCTCTCCTTTTTCCTTTCTTCTGTTCATTCCCTTAACTTGTTTTTTTCTTCCATTCATTTTTCCCTTACTCTCTTCTATCCTTTTCTTCCCGACCTTCCTCTTAAACCTTTATCTTATTGTACCTGGTCTTTTCCTTTGCTTTCATCTTCTGTCCTCTGTTGTTACCTTTCCTTTCTTCCTTCTTTTGTTTTCTCCTTTTCCTTTTCCCTCTTCTTTTTCTATTTTTCCCTTTCCTGTTTTCTTCTCATCTCTTTCAAGTCGTCCTGCCGGAGTGAATCCGAGGCTACCTGTTAGTACGGCTGGCAGGTTTTCTTCTCCAACGAAAGTAAATGTTTGGGTTAGTGATGGGGTTTCGAGCTGGGTAAGAGGGTTGGTTAGGTTCTCAAAGGTGGTATTGACAGGGTTTGGTGGGTGTGACTTTTTTGTGGTGGTTTTGAGCTGTTAATAGAGAAGTTGCTTAAACATTTATCTGTTGGGTGGTTTGTCTTTTTTTGTTTTGTTTGTAAAAAAGTTTGTCTTCCCCATGACAGAATCTGTGAGGAAGAGACTTTTGTGACTTTCCTGGGTTTGGATTAATTTTGATTAACACGTGGGTCACTCCGAGTAAGTGGTAACACCTTCAAACAGGGGGTAAGTGGGTTACCGTGACACTTTCCTCATTTGTCTTTCAAATTGGACATCTTCAACCCTTAAATTTCTATTGCTTACCCTTGTCCGACTTCGACTCTGTTTTTCTACTTCCCGTACTTCCCCCTTCCAAGGAAATTTTGTCTTTTGTAGTAGGTACTCCAGTACTCAAATATTTGGTACCACCTCAGAGGTGACAAAAGGTTCCGGAAGGAAAATTGGGTCACCACCTGACCCATGGAACTTAGGTTGGCCATCATTGGTCGGGCCAATAAGACACTGGAAGGGGTGGTTTTTGTTTTTATTTGCAGTGTCAACAGGTCTAGTTCCGACCCTGTTGTATAAATACTTTATTCACGATACTTGTAAGAAATGAAGGAGGTGGATGATTGATCATTGGCGCCAAAATTTGAATTTTTAAAAATTTAAATTTGGCGCCAAATTCAAAAACCCGGAAGTGGTTTTTGGGAAAGGGTTTAGGTGGCGGGGAAACAGTTCAGGTTTCCAGTTACTAAAAATGTTTTTTGGTTTTCTTTGCAGGGGAATGACGGGAGCGCGATTACAGGACCCCCCAAATCCCTCAGAATTTCCTTTGATGCGTCTTCCTTCTTGTCTTTCGGTTTTACTGTTTTAGTCTTTAGTCTTTTTAGGGGTTGCGAAAAGACGGGAGGGGTTGGAAAGGGGTTGGGATAAACCTTTTTGATGTTGTATTCATCACCGCTTTCTTGGATTACCTGAATCCGATCCTGTTTTTGGTTTTTTTTTCTTTTATCATCCTTCCTTCTTCTACTACCCTTTCCTTTTACTTCTTGACGATTTCCTTTTAGAATTTGGTGAATATTTCTAGTCGCATCACCAATAATTTCTTCTGTACAACTGTTTCCTTTGTCCTTTTTTGATGACGATTTCCTTGTGATATCTGGAACTCTTTTCACTCTTCCGTTTCGATCTTCTGTCTGTTTTTTGTCAGACGTCAGAATCTGATGTCTTATGAAGTATTTCTCTCTCTCTTTCTTTCTTTTATCTCTTCCTTTATCTACCAACTTTATCTACTTGAAATATTTTTGTTTTTGATTTTGGTCGTCTAAAAAATTTTTTTTGGTTTTTAAAATTTAGGTGAAGGATCAACTCCCATTTTCGACCGTCAGGAATTACTGGAAAACAAGCGGAACTATGAACACGAGGAGGATACACCTCGTAACGGTGAGTTGGTTGAGTGTTTTGGGTGGTGGGTAGGTTCGTCTGGATGAAAGGTTTAATCGGGTCTTGTTGTCTTTGCAGAGGGAAGTCATCACCAACAGCCGTCGTCGAGTTCGCAATACGGCGGTAGCTTCCGTAGCCAAAATCAATATCCAGACAGGGAGAGAGATAGAAGCCTTAATTCGAGGAGATCCCCACGCGGTGACTACGATCACAAACCAAGAGATGAGAGATCGAGAGAAGATTTCAAATATCAGGGACCGTCGAGAGGAAGAAATAGCCGAAGCGTTGAGAGGAGCAGGGATGTAGGAGTTAGAAAAGACAGGGCTGATGAGAGAGACTTCAAACGAGACAACGCGAGGAGCGTGGATAGAGAACGAGAGCGTGAACGTGAACGTGAACGGGAGAGAGAGAGAGAGAGGGAACGGGAAAGGGAAAGGGAGAGAGAAAGAGATCGAGAACGTGAACGGGAACGTGAACGTGATCGTGAAAGAGAGAGAGACAGAGGACGGGTCGATGATAGAGGTACCAACAGAGCTCCATCACCTGGAGGAAGGCGAGACTATAGGGAGCACGAAGACCGTCATGAATATCCTGCCTCAGATAGATTTCCCGAGAGCGAGCCTAACAGACGACACTACGAAGTAAGTAGAGTACCGGGGGTAGCACCCACTTCCGGTTGTATTGGTATTTACGGTTTCGTTTTTTGATTCAGATGGAGGAAGGGAGGAGTTCATCACCTCGGGGACGTGGAGCCGTCTTCTATCCACGAGGAAGGGGAATACCCGTTCCCACTGTACCATTCATCCGTGGTTCTGGCTACCTAGTCCGTGCGGTTCCACCTATGGAAGCGATACGAGTACCACTCATTCACAGAGGTGCCATCTTGGCTAGACGTCCACATTACCCTCCCCCACGTAAGTCATTTTGTGGCTCGTTGCGAGGTCGACGTTAAGCTTTCTCTAACACCCCCCTCTTGTCTTCCTTTCTCTGGTAAGCCAAACTCCCTCTTCTGAGTATTGTCATGTTACTCAGAGGGTGAGTCTGGTTCTTGTTCTTGTGTACGTTACTAGAAATTGTTTTGCATGTATCGGGTACCAGGAAATTGCTGATGCGGGCTTTTAATGACGTCATCACTAACTGAAGACGGTGTTGCGTAACACACACCCCTAACTAGTGGATAACCGGTATAGAATCTCAGTCCAAGTGTATATAGTATTCAGTTAGTAATTGTATAGCAGTGATGCCAACAGAAATTTCCAGTTTTCAAGGTGGGGGAACCTTGATACCCGCAACAGATTTGAGTTTCCTGCGTGCCCACTTTAGTTTTTGGAAAAAATTTTTTTCCTACCTTAAGTTTGTTGTTATTTGATTGGACGAAGAAGTTTATTAGTTTCTTACTTACTTATTTTATTTATTAATTAATAACCATAATCACAAATAAATAATTGAACGTGAATTCCATTCTTCTTTTCTTTTCTTTTTGGGGGAAATTGTGGTGTCGGGTCTCGTTTTATTGAGCGCTTCAAAGATTTTTCCTCCTGTAAAGAGTTGTAACCCAAGAAAGAGGTCTGGAAATGAATTCACTTCCGGTTTTGTTTTTATAATAAAGGATTCGACGACAGGTTTGGGTGAAGATGGGTTGGGTTAGGACACGTCACTTCCGATGGGTTACTGTTACTGTTAGAACAGATTTCAGCTTTGAAGGGGTTTTGCAGAAGTGGTAAAACGTACTTCCGGTTTTTTTGTTAATTTGGATAGTGTCACTTCCGATTCCATATGTTTTAGGTTTCTCAAACATTTTTCGCAAGCATTCACTTCCGCTTTTGCGTTTTTGAATTGAGGTTTCGATAGGTTTCTAAGATGGGTTGGGTTCGGAGACGTCATTTCCGGTGGGTCAGTATTACTGTTGTACAGTTTTTAGCCCTGAAATTTATTTTCGATTTAGAACCGAACCGAATTTTTCTTTACAAATTTCAATAGTGTCACTTCCGGTTTAGGGGGGGAAATGGTAGGCGGGCTTTTCACTAAAGAATTCACTTCCGGTTACGCAAAAACCACCTGAACGTCACTTCCGGTGATTAATATTGTTTTTTATTACATAATTATGCGGTCTTCTTTGAGTTTTACAAACCGGAAGTGAATTTCTGGGAAATAAGACACATTGTCAGCGGAGAGGATTCGGTTACACATAACGTAGGGCGGGGAAGGGTGAAGTTAGGATTTTCCATAAAACCGGAAACTGAGACGAAGATCAGTGGCTGTCGTCTGTGGGATGTAATACAATTAGACTCTCATGTCTTGTCCTTAGGACCATATTTCCAGAAGAAATTTTTGAAGCGCTCAATTTAGGTGTTAAGTTTGGTTTTGATTGATTGATTGATTGATTTATTTATAAATTTTGTCACTTCTTTTGTAATGTTATACTGAAGCTTTTCGCACTGTTGGGGCTTGCACCGAAAGCTTTGCAAGAGAACTAGCGGTGTTGCTTGCACTAATTAACTACACTAAATTACGCCAGTATAACCGGAAACAGCTCTTCACAATGTAACTTGTATGCTTTGAAGGGGTGTGAAGATTTTTTGGGGGGATTTTGGGGTTTAACTCTTGCCTGGGCTCAGCTGGGTGGTTTAATAACGTCGCTTTATCTTCCCCGCTAAAAGTGAAACGATTTAATACACTACCTCACATAGTACGGCGCTTGATTCACATAGTACGGTTTTAAAGATGGTATTAGAAGTAGGTTGTGAGTGTTAGATTGTTTTTAGTTTGGATTTGAACAATTTTTATGTTTAGATTTTGTGCTCGACGTGAGTCACTGAATTAAATTAAATTTGCAGGTCATTCTCGGATAGTGCGGTACCGCTATTGAAGTTGGTGGGAGTTGTGTTGTTGTATTTATGTCGATATCCGCCGGAGTGGATTTGTCACGATGAGTCTGAATTTTGTTTTTAATTAGTTTCTAATTAGCTGATAATTTAAATTAGGTTTTGATTAATTGATAATTTAATTAAAATTAAATTAGCGTGTGAGTTCAGTTAGTTTGAAAGTTGATCTGATTCCTCTGATTGCACGGATGGAAACGTGTCTTAGATTTGTTTCGAATTGTCAATTTGGTCCGCCTTTAGTTGTGGAAGACTTAGCTCGCCGCGTGTTGTGTGTGAGAGAGACATGGGTTCATGGGGGGGTAGGGGTGGATGAGTTAATGGTTGTGGGGTGGGTTGGGGGGAGGTAGATGGATGAGGAGGATAGCTTAGATTGTGCAATGGAAGGCCAGAAAAATTTTTAGACCTGAATCTGTTCCAACGTGACCAGGGCGCTGTTGTTGCAGTTGTTAGTCTTTATAAATAGGCCCAGTGAGGTAGGTGAGGTGGGATTGGGGGAGGCATGAAAACAGGACAATGGAAGTTGACAAAATTTATAAATAAATCTTTGTGTTGTTTCCTGAGATTGATCGTGAAGATATGCTGGCACTGTGATGACGGATGATTAATTCATTTCCGTCCGTCTTCTCTGCTGTCTCACTTCCTCCTCCTCCTCCTCGTCCTTCTCTGTTGGGAGCTTGGAGGAGGAAGGAGGGGGGTGGTGGAAAGTTTTGTTTGAGAGAGAAATGCATCTCGTGATAGAATGGAAAGAGTTTGCTGTCTGTGCTTAGCTTGACAGCTTCATCATTTTCTGTTGCTTCTCTTTCACCGTTTGTAGAGGTAGCAGGGGGTAAGTGGGCGGAGGGGGGGTGATTTGAGGTAGGATTTGCCGACTTATTGGTAGAGGATTATTCAACGGTTCCTATCCGACAGGAAAGTGTTACTAGAATCCTACACTGGTGTGATCGCGTTTTTTGGGCTTATTTCATAAGTAATGCACATTCGTATGTAGAATTCATTTCAAAAGTGTTGCACACTTTGGGGAATCAATTCTATAATCGGGGTACGGTCTCATGAAGACAGAATTTCGAAAGTCATTTTCTCATAAGTAGGGCACATCTCCCAGAAGTCATCTCATAAATCATTCAAATAATCATTTCAAAAGTATTGCACACTTACGAAGAACTTTGTCTATAATCAGGGCGCGTTCTCGTGATCGAAAGTCGTGAACACTCGTTTCATGTAAATAGCGCACATCTCTGAGACGTCCTAGAATTCATTTCATAAATCACGCACACGGCCATTCAGTCATTTCAAAAGTCTTGCACAGTGTCCCCGAGCATTAATTCCAAAAGTATTGCACACTCAGAGAGAATTAATCCCACGATCAGAACACATTCTCGTGATCGAAAGTCTTGGTCACTTTCTCCTGTGACTCCTTTTCATAAATAGCGCACACTTCCGAGAACTCATTTCATAAATCATGCACACGGCCATTCAGTCATTTCAAAAGTCTTGCACAATGTCTGCGAACATTCATTTCAAAAGTATTGCACGCTGACGCCAAATTAGTTCCATAATCAGGATACTTCTCACCATTCAAAAGTCATGAAGTCATTTTCCTTTGCCTCATTTCATAAGTAATGCACACATTCTACCAGAGTTTCGTTTCATAAATAACGCACACTTACATCCAAAAAATCATTTCAAAAATATTGCACAGTCCCGTAGAGGATACGTTTAGAACTAGCTCAGGAAGAATAGATTTACATAAATACAGGGCGCCGGATGAGGGGAATCTCATTTCAAAAGTAATGCACACTTTGGGGGGATAGTAAAACCATTAAAGAACGGAAGTGAAAGAGAAGGTAACAGTCAGAAGAGATGCATTTCTTTCTAAACAATTTCAAAATGGCCGCCAGACGAAACTGGCCGTCACAGAAGGCGGTATTCAGTGCCCATCTATCACCACAAAACTGTCTGCTGGAGAAGAGAGACAGACAGACAGATAAAACGATCGGTGTTATAAATGTATATTGAAAATATATTTTTAGGGTTAGCGCCACCACCTTTGCTCCACGTTATCCCGACCTTTAGGCCTCGACCTTTTCACGCCCAATGAGCCGTCTACTGTAGTATAGTTACTGTATCCGAGTGTGAGTGGATGGATGGACGATTTATAGGAATTCAAATGTTTTATATTATGTTGACGGAGTTATAAATGTATAAATAACAATTTTTTTTTCTGATGTGTATATAATATACAAGTGAGAGTGTGACGAGAGCTTTGACGAAAATAATTTTTTTGTTGGTTTTGTATTATTGGCGGACTACAATTTAAAATTTTTATTTTTGTTTTTGAATTGATGTGATTGGTTGATTCGGTGCGAATTTATGAACGTATTATCATATTATACTGTAGTTTTTATTTTGTTTTTAATAAACAATTTTGATTATATTATGAGGATGTTGTGAATTTTTATATTTTTGGAATCCTTTCCTACCTTTCTTCCTCTTTTTGGGTGAATAGTGTGATGAACTGCCCGTTTGGGTGGGTAAATTGTGAAGCTTCTTCCGGTTGGGTGGGCGGTGGGTGTACTAGAACCCTTTTCCGGTTGGGTTGGAGGGTATTGGGTTATGAGAGGTTGAATTCGTGGGTTTGTCACTTTTATGTGAGGTTCGTAGGTGAATTATAACCCTTCCGATTGGCTGGTGGGTATACTGTGGCATTTTCGGTTGGGTTTGTCAGTTTACTGTGGGTCTCGGTTGGGTTTGTGGGTTTGCTATGGGTTTTGGGTTGGGTTTCTAGGTTTACTGAGACATTTTCGGTTGGGTTTGTAGGTTTGCTGTGGGTTTCGGTTGGGTTTATGGGTTTGCTGTGGGTTTTGGTTGGGTTTGTGGGTTTACTGAGACATTTCCTGTTGGATTGGAGGGTGTATTCGGGTTATGAGAGGTTGAATTCGTGGGTTTGTCACCTTTCTGTGAGGTTGGTAGGTGAATTGCAACCCTTCCGGTTGGCTGGTGGGTTTACTGTGGCATTTTAGGTTGGGTTTGTGGGTTTACTGTGGGTTGAGTTTGTCAGATTACTGTGACTTTCGGTTGGGTATATGGGATTACTGTGGGTTTTGGTTGGGTTTGTGGGTTTGCTGTGACACATCCGGTTGAATTGTAGGGTATGCTTGAGTTTAGATATGTTGATTTGCTGGTTTGTCACTTTTTCCGTTAGGCTCTTAGGTGGAGTGTGTACACTTTCGTTGAATTGATGGGTTGTGTCACTCTTTCGTTAAACTCAGGTTAATATTGACACTTTCCGGAGGATGTAGGCTACTGACACTTTCGTTTGAGTTGGTCGGTTAATTTGACACTTGGGTCTTTGGGTTAGATTGTGACCTACATTAAAACATCTTCCAGTTGGTCAGTGGGTGTTCTTTGATACTTACGGTGGGGTTGGTGGGATGAGTTTTGACGATTTTTCGTACTGGATTAGCTCACCGAAGAGAAAAGCTCACAAGTTACAACACCTGCGCTTTGTAGGGGTATATATACCCCTCCGAAACCCTACCCACTGATAGCCTGTCCTTAGACTTACCCTGCAGCTTAGAAGACAGAAGGCTGAGCCAATCACGGTAACCATTTCCACCCAGTCTTCTTCAGGTACAGCTACCATCGAGACTTCTTTCAGTCCAGTCGGAGAGTAAGCCAGTTTTGGATGACTTCCTCCCCGTCGGCCATGTCTTTCTCTCTTTCTGTCTTTGGAAGCTTGATGTATCCACAATATTGTACATGATATGGTCGTGTTAAAAAAGTGGTTTGTGTCACTTCCGGTCTATGATGTTCTTATACAGTCACGTAGAAGGAAAGAAGTTTTGTTTCCGTTTTTCTTTTAAATATCATAAACAAGAAGGATATCCTTCCGGTTAAGTCATGTCACTTCCGGTGTATTAATATTATATATATACTGAAACTTATATTGAAAAGTAAAAATATATTATAATAATATATATGTTTTGTGACCCAATTTTTCTCCAGTTTCCGGTTTTTTGGTAAACTGATACCATGTCCTTCCGGTGGGGTTAATTTGCGACACTTCCGGTGTGTCATTGTTTTGAGTTGATTGGGTTGGAACGCATTTCCTGTCTTTTGATAAGAGATCTTGTTCTTCCATCCGGAAGTGACGTCAAACAGTTTAGTCCTCCAGTTCCTGGCTGAGTGAGAGAAGTTGCTTTTCGAATTCTTCCACGTCCAGTTCGAGTCGAAGGATTTCGACGACCTCTTTCAGCAGGGTGATGGCGTCCATCAGGTTTTGCTGAAGGAAGAAGATGTTTTGTGTTAACCGGAAGTAGTAGAAGGGAATCGACTTGCAAGGACTTACCTGAGCTGCTTCTTTGGTGATCTTCTCCTCGTTGAATTGTCTTTTCGTCTGAATGACCATGGCGGCTTGGAGTTCGTTGAGGATCTCACCCCGAATCCGTGAGAATCCTGGGTCGAGAACGTCGACGAGGTCGAGGAGTTCGTGGCAGTAGTCGATTTTCCTGTCGAGCAAGTTATCCGGAAGCTCTGAAAGGGAGAAAGGTGGATGATGAAAAGGGCGAGAGTGGGATTAGGACTTCCGGCGGAAGTGGAAAACACTCACCGGAGTATAGGTACCCGTTTCGATTTCCGTAGATCTGGATGAGAGCGTGTTTGACTTGAACCACGTGATAGTTCCTCGGGTGAAGGACTCCGGATCCGTGGGTGCCATACTTCTCCAAGAATCCTCCAAATTGTCGACTGTTTTCATTTCCGGTCGCGATAGTTCCTCCCTCAAGCTCTCGTTTCCGCTTTTGATCTGTTTCGCTGTCATTTCGTGTCCGCAATTTTGACATCTCCAAACCGCATCCGGTTTCAACGGATCCGTCGACAGGATATAAGGACCGTTTTGGGGGTTGTTCGGTGTGACACATCGCACGCATCGTATGGCACCCATGTAGGTGCCCAACTCGGTCGGATCCGAACATCGCTGACAGTCGCAATCGAAACACTTGACCGACTTCAAATGCTCTCGCCGGGAGAGGGTGTCCCAGAAGGTTTGGGTATAGGTCGCGGAAATGGGTTGACCGGATGGTATGTCGGTGGTCGCAGTGACTACAATCGTCATTTCCGGTCCGACGAAGTTGTGTTTGGTGTTTGGTTTGCAGTCGTGAGCGAGCATGGATGCCATGTTGTAGAGTCCTCGGATTTTGGACGTTTTCGTCTTGATCTCGAACGCGTTTGTGTCCAAAATGGCGGCGATTTGAAGGATTTCCGTTTCGCTCACTTCCGTTCTTCCCAATCTTTTGGTTAAGAACTCGGCGACGTTTTTCCTGTAGACGTCGAACAATGGCTTGTTGATTCTGTCTTCAAGATGAGACTGGAGGTTGGTTATCTTGGCGTATTTGTCTGGGTTGGTAGTCTTTAGAAGAAGACACCGAAGAGGAACGACCGGAAAGTAGGAAATTTCCTTCTTGTTCACTTCCGGTACTACTTTTACGCGGTATTTCTTGTCCATCATAACGCGACATTCGTCCATGTGGTAGTCAGACACCTGACATCTTGGAGAACAGAGCGGAAAGCCGCATCCGTCACATTCGTGGTATTTGGCGGGGTCGCAGAGGTTATGACAACCCAGGCAAACGGGTACCGTGACCGATTTTGGACCCACGACTAGTGGACTCTCTTGGAATAGGATTTCCCCTTTGCGAACGTCCCTCGTCGTGACCAGGTACCTTCCGAGTTTGTCGTTTTGAACTAGTTTGAAGACAGGCGAACAGTTTCCTTTGTGAGATTGTTTCCAGTGGATTTTCTGGTGGTCTTTGCTGCAGTAGTTGATTAGTCTGCAACCGCCGCAGATGAGCGCCGAGGGTTGCTGACACACGGCACAAGGCCCTGGCATGATTCTGTGAAGTAGAAACGTCTTTAAGGTACGCGGTAAGTAATTCTATTCATTTTGAAAGACTTCTTTCATGTTAATTCAAATTCTAGTGCCACGTCGGTGTATAAACTGCGTTGTTGATGGATATACTCTTTGTCATACTCTGTTCCTCAGAGCAAGTGTAATACTCTGGACATGGTTACCAATGAAGCAGAAAAGTTTTTTGCCAATTTTTGTGCTGCCGAGTCACGTGGCGCACAGTCTTGACCACAGCTTGCCCTACCTGTTCTAGGTTTAAACCTATTTATCTTAATCTGTGTCACCCGACCTATTTTTAAGAAGAAGAATAAACTTAGCAGGACGTATTCAACCAATTCCGAACGTGTCCCCTGCTAAACACAGACGGAAAATGGGTTTCAAGGTTTAGACTCTACCCAACGACAGCAAAACAGGCGAAAATGAAACCAAACCCATTCCATCGAGTTAGAAACAAGTGAGGAGACGTATTTAACGAATTCCCAACGTGGCACGAGTTCCAAACAGAACAACAGACTTTCAAAGAGTAAACTCGTTCAAACGACAGCAAAACTGTTCTCGTATCACCAAAAACAGATCAAAGTCTGTGGTTCCTTGAATCCTAAATTTAAAAAAACGTGGAAAGAGACCCAAACAAACAAATTCCCAACGTGGTACCAGTTAAAAATAACAAACAGACGGGAGGAGCGATTAAAATCCATCCCAAAGGACAGCAAAACGACCTTCTCTTCACCCCAAAGCTAATAGATACTAAGGACATAATCCAACGAACCTTATCCAGTAACCGTTCAAAAGTGGGAAGAAGTGGAAGGAGACAAATGTCTAACGTGGTACGAGTTGAACACGCACTAAAGAAGCATTTCAACTTTTACGCCCAACCTTGAACGCTTTAAACCAGTGACCCCGACTTGATGTCATATAATATAACTAAGCTATTTAAGTATAATGAATATAATATATTGTAATGGCATAATATAATATATTCCCAACGTGGTACTAGTTAAAAACACAGAAGTGGTTCAGATTCATCCTAACGACAGCAAATCGAGGCTCCCCATTCACCCACTACTACATACATAATCCTTTAAAAGAAATAAGCAGTGGTTGGAGACATATTAAACAAACTTCTAACGTGGCACGAGTTAAAAATAACAGCCAGACAAACAGACAGGAGAACCGGTTTAAACCCATCCAAACGTCAGCAAAACTATATCCCCATAACTCAAAAAACATTAAAACATCAACCAACAAAAGCAGTCAGCACTCTTTAAAACGTGGGAGGATGTGTTTAACAGAATATCAACGTGGCACGAGTCCAAAAAAGTCAGATAAACGAACTGGAAAAGCGATTAGGATCCGTCGCCCCCCTGAACATATATCATTTACAAAGAACAAAAAAACGTGGAAGTAGACGTTCAAAACAAATTTCTAACGTGGCGCCAGATCATTTCTTGAAAGGATTCCAAATGGATCTTGAACGAAACGAATGCGGAAACCGTTTTAGAGAGTGAGAGGAGGAGGGTGGGTGTGGGAGGTTTAGCAAAATCCAAGACGAGACCGAAAAGCTATTAGAAAACAAGATGGCGGACGAAGGGCCACGTTTTCCTCCAAATTTTTTAACTTTTTTTGTTTGTTTGTTTTCTTTCGCGTGTGGTTGTGTTAATCGCGGTGGGTAAATTGTGAAAGAGGATTCACAGTCGTGTCAGAAGAAAGTGATTGAATACAAAGAAATTTTCAAATTCGTACTCACCTTGGACGAACGTACAGAGGTCACGAGAACGGTTTCTTGGACTTTTGGGAGTTCTCGCCCCAAAAATACACTTGGGAACTCTGCCAAATGAATTAATAGAGATCGTTTAACTTCTGCGTTCTTCTCCGTTCTGTTGTTGACGTGACGCTCCCGCG
This sequence comes from Columbicola columbae, assembly GCA_016920875.1. Taxonomy (NCBI): domain Eukaryota; kingdom Metazoa; phylum Arthropoda; class Insecta; order Psocodea; family Philopteridae; genus Columbicola; species Columbicola columbae. The sequence continues at coordinate 3,210,231 of JADMLL010000009.1, read as the reverse complement.
GCGCGGCACATGAGACACTCGTTCCTCCGAAAATGTCGGACGATACGGGAAATTGTAAGGTTTGCTCGACTCCGACCACGAACAAGTGCAGCTCTTGCAAATTGGTGAGCTACTGCTCTAGAGACCATCAGAAGGAAGACTGGAAGAACCACAAGGATGACTGCAAACCCTTTCAGGTGAGTCCGTTTCGTTTTTGTCATTCCGCACTTCCGGTGTCATCGACCTCCCTCTCACTCTCATTGGTTGGTGTTAGGCTTTGCTAAAATACGTCCCATTCATGGGTTTGGGTTGGGTTAATGGGTCCCATCACACCGTGAAGCCTCTGCCAGAGTAGCATCGTATGTCACACATCGAATCCAGTGAACGTGGTAGCAGTGTTGAGGCTTGTGAGTGCTCTCCTAATTCAAAAGTCAGATCTGTTGGGTCAAGTCATCCATTTCCTGTCCCAGATCAGATCCAGTCATAAATGACATCCGGTCGAGACCTATAAACAATGGCCACATTCAAATGCAGAAATTGTCCTTTTGTGCATAACATTTTTCAAAAGTATTGCACAGTAATTTGATAAACTCATTTCATAAATATTGCACACATTTACCAGGAATTCATATCAAAAATAATGCACACCTACACCCTGTGTATTAATGAAACGAAATTTGTATAAAAGTGTGCAATACTTTTGAAATGAATTTTTATGCGAGTATGCTTTAGTTTTGGGCCGAAACTCCCTTATAAGTGTGCAATATTTTTGAAATATCCTTGAAACATCATTTCATTTGAACAAACTACATTTTCAACAGCACCTCATTCCAAAAGTGATGCACACTCATCTGTGAAGAATTCAATTTTATAAATAGTTGTAACACTCATTACCAAGTTGTTCATGATATTGTGCATTACTTATGAAATGAAAACCCTGTACAAGTGTGCACTATTTATGAGAAAGATGTCCCATATGTGTGCATTATTCTTAACGTGAATTGTCGCTAAAATCTGTGCGATATTTGTGAAATGAGTTTATCACGTGAGTGTGCAATATTTTTGAATAAAGCTGAGCGCCTTTATGAAATTAATATCTTGTACAAGTGTGCATTATTTATGAAAGAATTGTACATAAACCCACACAATATTTATGCTGGCGGGTAGAATATAACCGGAAGTCATTTATGACTCGATTTAGTTCAGAACTTTAGACAATATATCAGAGATTGCGACCACAAACAACTTGCAAAACTCCATAAACGCGTCTTGAATTTGATTTTTATAAGGTTGGCAACCGTGTGAGCTCATAGAAGTGATACTCAACCCGAGTTTATGCCCATGGGTATGTCTAGAGGACCCGGAATAGATCCTCCACCGCACTTCTGGCAAGCCATTGAATGTTATTTAAAAGTTGAGGAAGGCAAAAGCGCTGCATCGACCCACTCCTCCCCCTCCTTCCAACTGCCACCTTTCAATCACGTGACACAGATTAATACAATTTCCTGTTGTCTTCCTACGAGAAGGAATCTGTGCCAAAGTCACAAATTTGTTTTTGTTTTCGTTTTTCAAAATTTGAATAAATCTTTGTTCGTAAATAATGGGTTTCATCTTTGTCCTGGGAGGTTATTTGCTACCTATTCAGCCCGTTCGCGAACGTGGCGTTCACGTATCGGCCGTAAGTTTTGATTGGAACACGAAAAATTAAACCTGACAGTAACGGTCGATTCGATTTCCCCTCATACTTAGCTTACCACTTGAATGAACAGAAGCGGGATGGGGTTATCAGGGAAATAATTTCCCTCAAATCCAACATGGAGGATGGCGTACGGTAACGGAGGGTGCCGAAGGTCACCGAAAGGGTTTGTAACGGTTTCGAATGTTGATTTGAAATTTTTGACTGAAAATTTAATTATTGGAGCTGGTTTTTAAGGGTTTGTCGTGAGAGGGTTGTTTTGTTACTTTCAAGGTCAAATCCTCACTCGAGTTGGGTCGGTTCTTGGAGGCAACAAGGCGAATTAATGGCGGTGAAGTTTTATTTACCGAGCTTCCTGTTGTCTTTGGCCCGCGTCCAGAGGACGTAGTTTGTTTGGGTTGCTACAATCCATCACCGCAGGAGCGATGCCCCCAATGCTTCTGGCCAGCTTGTAGTGCGACTTGTCCCGGACTAACCGATCCTGATCATCACGGTTCCGAGTGTATCATACTTGGACTGTACACTCGAAGGGTTCAGTATATAAGCGAAGACTTCTTCAGGTGATTGGAATCGTTTTTGTCTTTTTCACACTTCCTGTTTGGAGTAGGGGTGAATGTTAAGTTAATGATTTCAGGTATGAAGCCATCTTACCCCTCCGCTGTCTTCTGCTACAGCGAAGGAATCCGAAAAACTGGAAAACCCTCCTCGAGATGGAATCACACTCGAAGAAGCGTGGACCCAACACTGAAGTCTATAAACAGGTTCAGGAGAGAGTGGTCAAGTACCTCGAAGAGAATTTCTTCGTAGCTTTAAGTCAAGTTGAGAAGGAGTCGAAAACGGAAATGAAACTACTTCCGGAACGCACACCGGAAATAATACAGAAAATCGCCGGAATCATCGACGTGAACGCTTTGGAAGTTCGTCTTCCAAACCAGGGGACGATCAATGGACTCTATCCCACCGCATACCTCATGGAACACAACTGTCTGCCAAACACACGTCACGTGTTTCATTGCCAACCTAACAAAGGTTTTAGAATAACCGTTTACGCGAATCAGGACATCCAACCGTAAGTTGGTTTGTTGTTAGAGAATTATTGCTGTGGGTTTGATATTTTAACGTTTGCTATGGTTTATGCTTCATCCGATGTAACTTAGTAGGTTGTAATACAACAGATACTAGAATTTGCTGTCGTGAAACAATTTTTAATCTTTGCTGCGGTTTAGAGCCCTTTTTAATGTGTTTTAAACGCGACTTTTCAAACATTTTCATTTGCTATGGTAAGTAATCATTGAGACCAAGTTTTCATTAAGTTGACTAACTGCTGTAGCACAAATATATCATTTTGCTAGGCTTTACAAGGTTTGGAGAGTACCCTGTTGCTTTAGCAAAATATTTGGTGTAGTTAGAACTACCAAAAGCTGTAGTAGTTTGTTAATGCGATAATTTTGATAATTTTTGCTGTAGGGTGTGGTAACATTAAGTCACTTAGTCTCCTGTAACAAAATCGATACTCAAATTCTTTTTTGCTGTCGTTAAAAAATTTTTTAAAGCACCTGCTGCTGTTTAAAACTATTTTTGATGTGTTTTAAATGTAACTTCTCCACATTATGATTTGCTATAATACATTTCAGTAGTTTTGACGCTGTCCTTTCGTTGTAACCCATAAATACTGTTTTGCTAGGGTTTACTGAAGACCAGAAAAACTCTTAGGAATAGGGTTATGTGAACTAGAAGTAAAGAAACTACTTTCATTGAAATGAGTGTGACAAATACTGAGTTGGTACAAAAACATTTGCTATGGTTAATATTATGATTATACTAACGGTATCTGTTTGCTAGAAAAAAATTTTTTGTGGGTAACACTATCGTTCGGTGACTTTCTCTTTGCTGTATTTATGTTTACGTCAAAACCCTAGCATCCTGTAACAAAATTGATATTGGAATCGCTTTTTGCGGTCGTAAATATTTTTTAAAAACATTTGCTGCTGTTCCACAGACTTTTTGATGTGTTTTAAAGCCTATTTTTCACTTTTTCTCCTTGCTACGACCACTGTTTTACTAATACTAACAGCTAATTATGTTGACTTCTTCCTTTAGCACAGATATCCTGTTTTGCTAACGTTTACGAGCTTACAAAAAATATCACGCTTCTTAAAAAAAATTTTTTTTGCTGTGGATATTGTATTACACTATCAAAAGGGGTAGCTGTTTGTTAAAAAAATTTGTCTTTGATGCTTTCGTTGAATAATTATTTTTGCTGTAGTTTATGTAATTTACTTTGTGGAAAATTCATACTGGAATTACTGTCGTAAAAGACCTTTTTAAAAGCTTTTGCTGAGGTTAAAAGCTCGTTGGTAGTTGTACATAAACAAATACTTAAATCACATTTTGCTATCAGATAATTTTCATTCTCTGAAACAAATTGTTTATTAGGATTAAAATCTTATTCGACTTCTTACTACAGAAACTTTCACTTTTGCTACGGTTTAGAGACCACCCTCTCCCCAAAATATATTAATATGTCGCGTAAGTTGGTTGGGTAAAATACTTTCACAAGAATTTAAAGGATAAACGTTTTGCTAACATTAAGATTTGTTACGTTTGCTGCGGTTAAGATGTAACCCAATCGGTTTCCATTAATAGGTTGTCGTAAGTTTGTGATGGATACTAAACTACTTTAATCAGAATGACAATAAAAAATTTTGTAGCTGGGATATAGATTTGCTGTAGTTAATTTTGCTGCTGTTAGTTTGCTTACGTTCAGAGTACACATTTGTTTGGATAAATTTGTTTGGCTGATTAGTTTTCCCACTCTGAAGTCCAAAGTCTAGATTTTGGGGAGCAAAATTATGTTAAGTAAGCTCTGAACTGTAGCAAAAAGGTCAACGATAAGTCTAATTCTGTCACAAAATAGGCTGGGATGGAAAAATTTGGTCAGGGAGTAGCTGGGAGTATTGAGTTAGGTAATTGTATAAGACCGGAAGTAGTTTGTTAGAAAACCGGAAGTGAAAGGTTCATTTTGTTTGTTTCCTCGGCAGCGGTAACCACATCAGCACAATGTACACGCATGCGCTGTGGGGAACTCTACAAAGACAAGACCATCTTCGGTCGACGAAGTACTTCACGTGTAGGTGTCGGCGGTGTGGAGATCCTTCCGAGTTGGGAACCAACCTAAGCGCTCTCAGGTGTCTGGCTCCGACGACGAGTGGTGAGCACAAAATCTGCGGTGGGACTCAACTTCCGTTGGCTCCTCTCGATCAGTCGACGGAATGGAAATGCGACAAGTGTCCGACGTCGCTGACATCAGCTCAGGTCTCCGAACTGGTGAACATGATCGGCGGCGAAGTGGATCACGTTCAGGAAAGCGCTCCGACCGTGGAAAGCCTTCAGATCCTGTTGGAAAAGCTCCGGAAGTTGCTTCACAAGAATCACTACCACTGTTACTCCGTCATGCACTCCCTCATCCAACTCTGGGGCAGACAACCGGGATTCCTTCCGGATCAGATGAACGATTTGCTTGTTCAGAAGAAGATAAGTGAGTACTTCCGGTGGTGTGGATACCTCTACCACTACCCCTCTCATAAGCTAACAATCAAAAACATCGTCTTTCAGAAATGTGTCGAGAACTCCTGTCCATCACTCAAGCGATAGATCCAACATCCTCGAGATTGGTCCTCTACGGTACGGTGATCGAACAAGAACTCGCATCCGCCATTTTCACTCTCGCCAAGCGGAAATCATGGACCGGAAATGAACTTTCCGAAAATCTGAAAGAAGCTCACAGGCTCTTGAGTCACGCGAAGACGTGTCTCGCTCCGGAGGAAGACGATTCGTCCGAGGGCAAGGTGGCCAAAGTCATAGCGACCAATTTGGACGAGCTCGAAGCCTACTGCAGGCTCAACGACATCTCTTTGTGATTTCCGGTTTCCGCTTTTTATTTGCCTTCATTCAACTCTGCTTCTTCATTTCCGCATTTCCGCTTCCGAATCTGATTGTTCCAGTTAACTGATTAAATTATTTTATAATTATTCGTTTTATGGTTTTTGTTTTCCAAACATTTTCGACTCACCACGATTGGAAAGGTTTTCCTGTTGCTGTTGATGTGAGCTGAGAGGGAAACCAAAGACGAAGATTTACGACGATCACAAATGGCTCACGTGATCAAGAATCCTGGAGAAGACTGAACGTCATGAGAAGGCCTCATTCCATAAACATTCCACATTTGGAGGATTTCATAATTACTGCACACTTTCATAGAGGGCTCATTTCAAAAGTATTGCACACTCTAGAGAGAGATTCATCCCAAAAATATTGCACACTTTGGAGACAGATACATTTCAAAAGTACTGCACACTTTAGGGATAGATTTATTTCAAGAGTATGTCAAACTTCAGGGACAGATTCATTTCAAAAGTATTGCACGCTTTGAAGGAAGGATCATTTCAAAAGTACTGCACACCCTAGACAGAATTATTTAGAACCATATTTATTAGAAGAGCCATATTTGAAAATTATACGCGCATTTTGCAAGAAAATCTCCTTCAAAATGGTGGCCAACTTTTCTCAAAATCTTATTTCATAAATAATGCACACTTATGAATCAATTTATACAAAATTAATTTGATGATAATATCTCTCGTGGATGGACAACTCATTTCGTAAATGATTCTCGCGATTTCATTTCAGAAGTATTGCACACATCCTTTCGAAAATTCGTTTCGATAGTGACACACACACGATTATAAGCAGAACTCATTCCATAAGTATTGCACACTTTCGTAGCGAATGTATTTCGTAACTACTACACCTCTTTTGTCTCCATTCAATCCATTTCGTTTCAAAAGGATTCATCTCAAAAGTATTGCACACTTTAGAGACAAAACTCATTTCAAAAATACTGCACACTTTAAAGACAGAATTGAGTCAAAAGCATCGCACACTTTAGAGAGAGACTCATGTCAAAACTATTGTACAATTTAGCGACAGATTCATTTTAAAGTATTGCACACATTGGAGAGAGATTCATTCCAAAAATATTGCACACTTTGGAGGCAGATCCATTTCAAAAGTAATGCACGTACATCACTCAATTACTCATTCCATAAATAATGCACAAACACTAAGCCTTCATTCTAGGATGTTGCACACTTTTACGGTGAGAGAACTCGTTTCGACAAACACTTTCAAACTGTCTGGACAGAATTCATTCCATAAATAATGCACACTTTCGTGAGAAATTCCTTTTAAGATGTACTTTCCCAGCCTCCCAACCTCAACCAACCACACAAACAAACCACATCAAATTGTCATCTTTCATTTCCTACATCCGGTTCTGCATTTCTTGAACTACACTCTCTCCTTCCTTCTTCTTCCTCCCAACCACTACAGCGCATAACTTCAGATGGAACCACCACCACCACCACTACAACCATAACAATACCACACGATGAGTTGATATCCCACTTCCGATTTCAACTTCCGGTGAAGTGAAACAAACAAATTCCAAACACACATAAACTTATAATATAATAATATATTTAAATATATAAATGGTGTTATCTATATAAAATCTAATTAATACAATAATACAGTTCCATCTTCTAAAAACGACAGATCGCAACCTCCTGTTTCCTGTCGTCATGTTTCATATCGCGTTCGACATCCGGAAACGATTTCGACTTTTATTAATATGACGTCATCAATCATCGATCAATTAATTAGTTTCATCTATTGGCGTCCTACTGTTGTATTCATGGTCGTGACAGAAGATTCCGGGAAGATGAAAGGATGGACGAGAGGAAAAAGTCGTCCGGTTTCCGTTTCCGGTTTTCATTCTCCCTTCGACGCCGACGAAACGAGATTCATTCTGATGTTCTTCAATTTGATATTCTTCAGGTTTTTCAAACCGGAAGCGAGGTTCGATTTCAACCGCATCATCTCGTTCAGAAACGGGTAGATGAACGGATTTATGGTCGTGTTCGCGAGTGACAGAGCGCTCAGGAGATATTTAACGATCCACCACGAATTTCCGGTCAATCGATAACCCGGAAACGTCGTGACCACGAGAAATATCCACTGAGGAAGACGACAAACGATGAACGTCGCCATTATTATGAGAATGATCGTGAACGTTCGAACTTTCTTCTGTCCTCTCGTGATCTGGGATGGAGTCGCCATCTTCGGTTTCCCGTCTTGGCCACACTGCGACGCCAATTCGGTGTCCACGGTGCACGCGGACACGGATTGCTGATCCCCCTTCAACGATCTCCTCTTGAGCCACATCATACGAGCTATGGCGCCGTAGAGAACGAGGAAAGCGATCAACAGCGGGAGGAAGATGAGAGTGAAGATGGTCACGAAGTAGGTGCTGTTTCTGTCTTTGTTCGCGAGGCAGAGGTGAGCCACGTCGGATGTGTGCGCCGCGAAGTTTATGAAACACGCTTCCTTGAGTCTGTAACTTTGGAAAGTCGGAATCGAACTCCCTACAAATCAAACGACACCGAATTAGTGACCCCATCAAACCGGAAGTGGACCGCGTTTGATTTTGGGTCGTGACTCACCTCCGGCCGCTATCCAAAGACAAGCGATTATCAGCAAAACAGTCGAGAACTTTGGATTCCATTTGCCGGCGAGGAGAAAGATTCCTTGGTACCTGTCCATAGCGATGCAAGTCAAAATCATCGACGACAGCAATGCTGACCAAGTGGTCACGTACGGCATGAACCCACACATGAAATCTCCAAACTTCTGCCCTCCAAAAAACAAACAAACAATAACAAAACCGGAAGTAAAGCAACAAACATGGCGGCGTAAGGATTCCAACTCACCCAATCGATGGTGTCTTGCATGAAGTTATTGAGAGAATTGATGCCGACGAAGACGGCCATGACAAGATCGCTGACACTTTGGCTGATGACGCAACATTTGTACAAAATCTGAAGCTTCCTTCCGGAGCAGAAAAGAAAAACAACAACGAGATAAATCAGAAAAGGGTTCTCACATTTCAATCTGTCGTTTGCTGTTGTCCTCGTTACCTTTTGTAAATGGTGAAGAGGACGAGAGCGTTCGCGAGTATCGACACCGCTGACAGGAAGAAGAAAAGAATTCCGAGACCGATCCTCTGAGGTTTGTTCAATTGATTCGAATATGAATCAGGTCCGATGATCAAACCTGTGACCTGGAAAAACGAAAATTTTGGAAACTTAAATTCCCCAGTTTGGATGAAACGCCGAAGGATGGCGCCACCAGATCTCATGAACTCCGGACCACAACCTACTAAGTGACATATCAACACATCCAATCGTATAGAACGCAGACAGACATTAACCCCAGCAAACCGACACTACATCTAAAAATATTAATTTCAGCAAAGAGATTTTCACAGGAAATATTTGTAACAGCAAAATTTATTAACTCAAAAACAGGATAAGCAACAATTTAAAACTAACTACAACAGCAAATCATTTTATTAAGCCTTATTAGCAAATTAGTCACCTTGAGAGACAAACCTCCATTGCACGTAGCAAACCAAAAATTTTAGTAAACATATAACTATAAAAACTTTAAACCATCAATCAAACATTAACTACAGCAAACTACTACCTAAGGAAATACAAACTGTAGCAAGCTAACTACTTTCGACAAATACACACAACATAATCACTACAATAAACTAATTACCCAAGCAAATTTTAATTGTAGCAAATTAATCGTCCCAAAGAGAACGAATCCCAGCTAATATTTTAACGCCATTGGAACAACTACTGACAGCAAACTTTATCACAGCAAATACTAACTTCAGAAAGTCGGTGACAACAGTAAATTCTCAGATATTAATTGCATGAAACCAATCCCTTTAGAAAATATCAGCTGAAGACTTCAAAAATATATTAATATCAGCAAAGCACATACGACAGCAAATATTAAGCGCAGCAAAAACTATTTGGCCCCCAAGATATTAATTCCCGCAAAAGCAATCACTTCAAAAAAATACAAATTGAAGCAACATACACAGTTCAGGAAATATTAACTGCAGCAAACCAATCTGTAAGTATTACCAACAACAAAACTTAATTGCTACTCAACATTTCACACAGCAAATAAATTAACGCGGTTGTAATTAAATGTAGCAAAACACAATCCCTTTAGAAAATATTAACTACAACAAAACATATTAACCGCAGCAAAAACCTTCAGTTCGCAAATTACATGCATAACAAGCTATTTAGCTTTCAAGACATTTATTACAGCAAAGCGATCACATCTAAAGAATATTGATTGTAACCGAGTAGCCAATCCAGGGAATATTAACTGTAGCAAACCAAAGATATCTGTAAATATTAACTAAAATCTCTTAATGGCTACAACTTTCCACGTAGCAAAAATTAACGCGGTATTAAATGCAGCAGACCTTACGGCAGCAAATATTAACCGCAGCAAAACACTCAGTTTGCAAATAACATGCATAACAAGCTATTTAGCTTTCAAGAAAATTAATTCCAGCAAACCAATCACTTCTAAAGAATAGCAAAACGCTTACGCTAGAAAATATTAACCGCAGCAAAACACTCACATTAAAAAGTATTAACTACAGCAAAGTAATCACGTTAGTTTGTAATAAAGGAAACAAACCAAAGATCTCTGTAAATATTAACAAGAGCAAAACAAGTGCTTAACTTTAATTTGACATTTCACACGGCAGATGTATAAACCCACACTGCAGCAAACTAATCGGTTTCGATAATATTAACCACAGCAAACTGACTACACCAAAAAATATTACAAAAATCTAAAATCAGACTTTTATCGGTGCCAAGATTTAATGAGATCTAACGCCTAGGTCTTCTGAAGGTCTTTTTTGCTGTCGTTAATGTCTCCATATTAGTCACCTATAACAATGATCCCCCTCAAAGGTGTCTCATCAGCACTTTCTGTGATGAACTCAACCTCTGACAGAATCCACATCGAAAGGAAATACGATTCCCAGCTCTTTCGCATGAATATGTAAATCGAGGAGGAGATGGGAGGTGAGAAACGACAGGAAGGCGAGACTGAATAATGACTCCCTGTCGTAAACAAGTCATTAAGGGAGAAGAATAGACGGGAGGACCGCCGTAAACGAGGACAATAGATGAAGAAAAGTTGTAGTTAGTCGATAAGACATTCATCTACTCACGCTCTGGTTGAATCCGCTCTCGAGGAAACTTCCATTTCCGCATAAATCCACGAAACTCATCTTCTTCTTCGGTGGACAACAAAATCCTCGAGGGTAAACACTCCGGGACGTAGAAGAAGTAACAAGAGACAGATATCCGTTGTCGAAAATAAAAAAGTCTGAAAGATAACAAAAAGAACGAAACAAAATTATTTCCGTGACGTCACGAATCTAATTAATAATTAATTAATTAATAACAGACAAGGAGGAGGGGGAGGACGTTGTCGAGATAAAAAGCGAAACAGCAGCATAAATCAAAAGATAACAGAATTATGAATAGACGGAAATTTCCGCCCTCTATGGACAGAGACAGAGAGAGACAAGAAGGATGACAAAGCATCGCATACGGAATGAGGAGGAGAAGAAGAAAAACAAGATGGCGGAAAGAAATTGGGAAATGTCTTCCTCGCTCGACTTATTTCAAATATTTATCTTTCAGTCCACAAATTGAAAAGGAAAATAAATAAATAAATTGACTTTTCACTTTTCTCCGACACCAAAATCAATTTACCTTCTTTCCTGACAAACAATTCCACGTAAGACAGAGAGAGAGAGAGAACCAGAAAAATGAAGAGAAGGAGAGGTGATGTGTGACAAAAAGATAGATACAGCAAAAATAAAAGAAATCGATAAGACAAAAGGTAGGATGACGAAGATAGACGATAAGAAATACAAAAGGAAAAAGAAGAGAAGAAAAAAAAGAGAAAAGAATATACTCAACAAATCGATAGAAATGTCGTAGAGGGAAGAAGAGGAAGAAAAAGAAAAGAGAGAGAAAGAACGAACAAAATGGATATAAAAAGGTTTTTGAAAAATCAAATTAGAAATATGAAGATAAAGAACAGAGCGAAGAACAGAAGAAGAAAAAAAATATCGGCAAGAAGATAGAGTTTCAGTTTTGAACATCCAAAAGAGAATATAGGATCGGCGAAAATCGAAAAAGGAAAACGAGAGAGAAAAAGAAAAAGGAAAAAGAAAGATGTTTGAAAACAAAACAAGAAGATCGAGAGAAAAAGAATCAAAACATCCATGGTTGAAACAAAAGAACGAAAATGAAAAAGAAATAGATGAGAAAAAGAAAAAAAATAAAGGGGAGAAACGAGAGTTGTTGAAAATGAATAGAGGAAGGAAGAATCGAAAAAGAGAATATAAGGAGAGAGGAAAAACAAAAAAGAAAGAGAGAAAGGAGAAAGGAATAAAAGAGAACAAAGAAGGAAGAAAAGAAAAAAAGAAAGGAATAAAAAGAAAAAGAAAGAGAGAAAAGGTGAAAGAAAAGATCAGTCAATAATTTCATAGATAATAAGTAGATAGATAGATAGATAGATAGAGGAAGAAAAAAAAAAAATAAATAAACAAAAAGAAAAATAAAGGATACAAAAAGACAAAACGAATGAAAGAAAAGAGGACAGCGAAACAAGAGAAAAATAGTCAGAAGTCATAGAGACACAGAGTAGGTGAAAGACGACAGAAAGACAAGAAAAACATTTTCAGAAAAATCATCTGCTGCTTATATCGACTCGATACATTCGATATATCGATTCAAAACTGACATCTCGACCGATTTAGATTTGATATTTTCCTCAAACTGATTACAAATTCAACTGTCAACGAACCAATTCATCCATGTCATTCACAAGTGTCTGATTGATAATTGCCAGTTTCGATATATCGAAGAATCGATTAGTGGAAAACGTGGTTCGATTGGAATTTCTTTCGCACATCCACACTATCCAAATGTCTTTCCAACAATATCAAACGATGTGTGAACAGATATTTATTTATCAATCCACTAACTGATTTACAGTCAGTCAGTCATTCATTCCCTCTACTTCAGTATTTAGTTCACCATCGACTCGATATCTTCTATATATCGATTTCAAACCGATTTCTCCGTTTCAAAGACTCATCACTTATATATTATTGTAGGTCTATCTTTAGTCAAACTGTGCATTATTTATGAAATAAATTCTTTCAACAGATGTGCATTACTTTTGAAATGGACATTTACATTTACCAAATGTATTTCTCACCATTAACTACGATACTGAGTCAAATGACTCCTTCTCATTAATAAAACTATCATAAACATGTAAAAAGATCCTTATATATACAATTAAATTATATAATATTAACCCTTATATATCATAACAATGTAATCAATTTATACACAAAATCTTTTACATTTATAACACAACTAACGTTTATAATATGCAATATTTATTTATAAATTATATTATATAAAATTCCCTATATGTTAATATATAATATTTATCATGATAACATGTAATATGATATACTATATATTATAATATGCAATGATAGGCCCAGTGTAATACTTAAAGTTTTTGAATCGGACGCTGTAGATTCAACTACTATGTGATATATTATGTACTATATATCTATACAGTGCAATATGATATACCAGTATAATATTATAAACCGCACAAACATAATCATATATCACAAATTCTTTATACTATACTCTATTATATTATCTCAAATCTATTTATACTCTAAACTATATAAAATTATAATATTATGTGTTATAATAGATGTGTTTTACAGTATATTTTGTCTGTATATTTTAATATAATTAACATTAGTACAATATTTCTTCCTACGATAAACTGACATTTATTTTTAGTATAAATTATACATAGAAGGTTATACATAAGTTTTTATAACTTTTTTCATTGAATAAATTTTATAAATTTGAAATGAGATTTGATGGCAGCAAAATTATACTTAAAGTTGATATTGTCCTGCCTCTTGCTGTTGTCCAAATTTGCTCTCAAAATTATTGCACATACTTAACTAGATCTTATTTCATAAATTTTGCACACAATAGATCAAATCGTTTCTACAAAATTACTGCAGCTTCGAGCTAGAGTTTCCTTTCATAAATAATGCACACATTCTGTTAGATTTCAACCCAGAAGTACTGCACACATGAACCAGGTCTTATTTCATAAATAATGCACACCTTCGACCAAATTTCATGTCAAAACTACTTCACTACACACCTAACCTAAATCTCATTTCACACTTTCATCATAGAATTTTCATTCCATCATTGCCGTGAAGAACTCAATTCAAAAGTAATGCACACTTTTGTGAACCATTCAAGTCATAACTAATTAACAGATAGAAACACACATTATTTAAATAGATAAATGAATAATTAATTAATTAATTATAATCGTACATCTCGTTTAATAAATCACGTGACTCTCATTGCGTGACCAACTAACGATTCTGTCATACTCCCCCTTGCATCTCTCATAATTAATAATTAATTAGCCAAAATTTCAATTAATTAATTAAATTACTCTCAAGCTAAACTCTGAGAGTGAATGACTGACTGAATGATTGAATTGAATGTATGAATGAATCAGACCTACCTCTCAGAGTCTACCTATCAGACATGAAATAGTTGACAATCATTTTGAGAGTAGAAACCATTTCAGTTCATCGAAATCGATCAAAATCGAATCGACCATTTCGATATACATATACAGTATATACACTATATACTGTCATCCAAATAATTGAGCGATACATTATAATAAATAAATAAGTTACCTTGTCAGGGATTGTGAAGTCGAGGGTACCACTCCACTCGATGAACAGGAAGTCGAAGAAAATCTTCACGAAATCGAGAACCGCGCACTACGAAGCAAATTCATTCAAACACAACACGTTCCGAGATATCACTATACAAAACGAGATATCGATACATCGAAATCGAATTCAAGACGAAACGAAAAATTTTTCCCGTCCGAAAGGGTGAAAGTCGACCGCATGTGTGGGAAAGCGTTCGGCGTCTGTTTGCTTTTCCCCGATTCCGTTCGCGTTCTCTTTGAGGTGGAGTAGGATGCGAAGAAGAGAGAGAGAGAAGGAAGAGGAGGAGGAGGAAAGCTTGATGATTGAGAGGTTGTGATAGGTGAGCCTGTGTGTGAGCGGAAAGATTTAAAGAAAGAGAGAGAGAGAAATGGGTTTGAGTGCGTTTTCTTGTTTTTGTTCAAATTTTTGGTTTTTGTGTTTTTTTTGTTTGTTTTTGGTTTTTGTTGTTGTTGTTTTCTTTTTGCTTTGTTTTCTATGAGACACCACTGATTCACTGAAAGTCGCACGCGTGTTTCGTGTACACTTTGAGGAATTTATACGACAACGTCCTTCCTTTTTTCCTTTTTACGGTCACTTGGATCGTGTAACTCGTTCCCGGTTTTAAGTCTCTGATTTTGAAACTGGTGACGGATTTCCTGCAAAAACAAAACAAAAAAAACTTTAACAACACCAAAATCAGGTTCTATAAACCAAAAAGTGCTCAAAAACATAAAAGAAAACGTAATACAGAGAGAGGGATGAAAAAGAAAAACAAAACAAGAGAAGAGAGAAAATAAAAAGAAGAAGGAAAGATGCAGACAAAAACAAAGAAAATGAGGAAAAGAAACAAGAGAAGAGAATAAAAAAAATTAAGAGAAACAGGAACAGAAGAGACAAAGAGGCAGAAAAGATCAAAAGAGAGATACAGAGAGAAACAAAAACAGAAAAGAGAGAGACCATTAAAGACAAAACGACAGAAAAGGGAGAGATAAAGGAACAAAAGCAGAAGAGTGAATATGATAAAGACGAAAAAGAGATACAGGGAGAAACAAAGATACAGATGAATGAAAGAAAGAGAGGTAGATAAAGGAAGACAGGAAAGAGAGAAAACGAGAAAAAGAGGAAAAACAAAGAGAAAAGAGAGACAAATAAAGACACAATCAGAGAAAGAAAGACAGAAACAAAAAGAAAAAAGAAAGAAAAGAATTCAGGAGCGGAAACAAACTAAGCAAAAGGCCAAAATCCCAAATTCTACATCCGCCACTGATTTCTATCTCGCAAGTATTTCAGTCTCATTCCCGATCCCTCCACATCATACAGTAGACTAGCCAAACACCAACACTTTCACAACCTGAGACTAGACCAGCTCACCATCACACACAAAGAGGAGTTAAGCCAACAGTAAAATAAAACGACTACACTCTAACAAAGACACAAACCTCTGACACAACACCCTGTATCACCTAACAATGGACACAAGATTGAAAAGACAGAACAAAGGATTCTTCAGAGAGAGAGACCTTACCAAGAAAACAAGCCACTCAACTGCCAACAGCCTCCTCTCCTTCTCCTAACAAGTCAACAGAACACAGAAGCAATTTACATCCAAATCACCTTCCGGGCAAAACTCACCAATGAATTGATTGAATCATTCAAAATCCAACAGCCCCCCCCAGACATTCCGATTCCCTCCTCACACCTCCCAACATAAACCCAACATGACAGAATCCTTAAAAGTAGAAACTTTCCTTCAGAGAAATGTCTGAAAATCTTTCTCCATCCACACACCCCCACAACCCCAACATCCCTCTCATGTTTACAAATCATTTCCATATTAATATTCATGACTGGGCCGGGGGGTGGAAGAATCAGGGGGTTGAAAAGAAGGAATGACGTCGGTCAAACAACCTTGAACGACAAGAGAAAACAGTTTTAAGCTAAAACAGGAAATTTTCCTTATCCCTCTCATCCCTCTCCTCCCCGGACGGGAAAAACCAAAATTCGAGAAGGACAACAGATCGACGATACAAGTTGACCACTCGAACGACAGGAAAAAAAAAACCAAAATGACGTCTATAAGAATATAAACAAAGATTTATATCTTTTGCTTTAGAAAATTTTGTTTACACCTCCCCCCGCCTTCCTCTCTCCACCAGTCGCCATTTTCCGGCAAGAATTCTTTCGCCAAATTTGTGAACTTTTTGTAAACAAAAAAAAACTCAAATCGTCCGAGCTTATTTTTTTCTCATCGGCTAAATCAACAATTTCGGACGATCTTTTTGAGCCGATGCCAAGATATTCTCGAAGATTCTTTCTTCTCCTCCCCCCCCTCCTACACACCTCTCCTTCCAATATGAAATTAAAATCAAATTTTGGCTAATTAATCATTCCGTTCGCTAATCAATAAAAAAAGCTTTATTAAATTTATAACCAAAAATTTTCGTAAACGAATTTTAACGTCTTCTATACCCCCTCTCTCCTCCTCCTCAAAAATTTTTCGAAAGCTTCAAAGAAAAATTGATTTAAGGCGACCATCACTCATTTACTGTCATAAGACAGCCGTCTGCCATTTTTATTTACAATTTTATTTATTAATTTGAAATTATTTATTATTTCGATGTTATTTCACCCCCGGGCTTCGGCTTCTCCCAATTTGAAGTCGTTTGAACCGGTTATCACAAGCTTCCCTCCTCTCAGTATTGTATTGAATACATCATCTTAGGTTACGTTTCGTATCGCTGGACGTCACTTAAAAAGACATAACAGACTCATTAGCTAAACACCAAAAAAATTGGTCAAAGTAAACTTCTTTCACTTTGGATTTTGTGAAACCTAAGATGACATATTATATCAATAACAGTTACGAATATCAAATAATTAATTATATAATATAATTTTATATATACATAAATTATATTATTATCTAACGCCTTCAAGTCTACATTGCCTAGAACTGCTTTGTCAGATTTTATAATGTCCCTCGAGGGTATCCAAACCCCACCAATACTACCTGACCGAATCGTTTTTGACGTTTGCACAGGAAAAGTCTCAAACTTGAATTTCATTATTTCTTTGGATTGGCTCAAAGAAATAAACAAAAACAGAAAATAGAAGGTGTAAAGAAAGAGGAAAAATAAACCAAAGAAGAGCAGAAGAGTAGAATCAATGAGGAGACAGAGGAAATAGTATAAACCAGAGGCAGACAGAGAGAAATAGAAATAGAATGAAGTGTAAAATGACAAAGTAACGGAATAAAATGATAAACAAAAAATATATAAAAAGAAGAAGAAAAAGAAAGAAATACGAAGCGTAAAAAGCAAAGAAGAGAGAGAGATAGACACTTGGCGAAAGAAAGAGAGAAAAAGGAAGGCAGAAAGAGGACAAACGACCTTCATAACAACCCTACAAGTGTTTAAATACCATACAACCCTATTCGGAATGTCGAACACTATTCTACGACCATTAAAAACAAAAATAAAGAGTCCAGGAACAGAACAAAGGCGACAAAAACGACAACCAATAACGCTACAAACATCATAATCGGGAGTAAAGGGACAGCAAAACAGAACGAAAACCGCCATTTCCGGTGAAGTAAAACAATACCAATTGGACGTTTAAAGCGGACAAATATTTATTTAAACAAAATGTAAGTAAATAAATAAAATAAAAATAATAAAACAAAAAACAAAAGGCAGAGTATAATTATAAACAAAATAATTTCATTGTTAACGACGAGGTTGTCAGTGATTTGGACGCCATTTTGTTTAAGTGTTGCCAATCGATGAAGAAACAAAGCCTTTCGATTTTCTATTTATTTATTGATTTTAAAAACAAAGCCTCATCACGTGATCACGCACAAAACAATTTCTGGATGAATTAGTTTGACCATTGTCAAGATGAAGGTCTTGACCGAGGGGTGGATGTTGGCATTTAAAATGGCGGATTTAACCGTTTTTCATCCTTTCGTCTTGATTTTTATGTTTCCATCACTGAGAAAGAAGGGAGGGTGATATAGAAGAGTAATCAAGAAGAAAGTGAAATGGTATAAAGGAAAAAAAAAGAAGAGAAATGAAAAATTAAAAAGAAAGAAAGAGAACAGTGGAGAAGAAAACAAAGGAGAAGAAGATGATGATGAAGAATGAGAGAGAAGAGAGAACAAAAAGCAAGAAGGAAGAGAAAGAGAAAAAGAATAGCGGAGATAAAGTCAGAAGATAGAGAAGGTACAGAAAAATAAACTGAAAGAGAGAGAACGAAAAAAACGCAGAAGAATGAGGAAGGTGACAGAGAGCACAATCCAGGAAGAAATAAAAGATAAAAGACAAAAAATTAAAGAGGAGAGGACAAAGTTTTATGAATAAGAATCATAAGGGAAGAACAAGATAATAAGAAAAACTGAAAGCATAACAGGAGAAGAAAAACCATAAACAGAAAGTGCTTCAGGAGGAATAAGATTTAAAATGAAAAGAGAAAAGAATTTGAAACTAGAAAAGGAAGAAGAGGTAAAAGAAAAAAAGTGGCAATGAGAAGAGAGGAAGTAGAAGAACGAAAAGAAGGAAAAATAGAAAAGATTGCAGCTACATAGGGAGAGAAAGAAGGAAAATAGAAACAAAAATACAAATGAATGACAGGAAATGAAAGATGGAAAAATGAGAAAAAGAGAAGAGAAACTGGAAGAACGAGAAAGAGTGAAAAGTGTGGGGAAGAAGAAAGAGAGAGAAGAAGAGAAATAAGAATGGGAGATAGAGACAGAAGAATACAAACAAGACTCAAGAACTCCAACCACCACCGGGTGTAGGGACCTGGTGCCCACCAACCCACATACACCCAACCAGAAGACAGATTAACATGAGGCCTACCTGTTTTCCGTGATCATGTCTTCGCACTCGTTCCACACGGAAAACTCGTTGGGCGACGTGAGGAAAGACCTCCTCCTAGGAACCTTATCCAGGTTACACTGGAAATTTCCACGAAACCAATCCGCGTAGTTGTGTTTCCGGTTTTCCCAAACAAGAACACAATACGTGTTCACGAAGTTGTCCTGAACCGGAATCCATCCGATGGTCACTGAATTGCACGTCTTCTGACTTTTGAACTCGTGAACGTTCGAATCATCCGGAAGGAGAGGAAGTGGATACCTCTTACCAGGATACAATGTCGCGAACACCTGAAATGAAGAACATGAGAACTGTTCAAGGTCATTGGGTTGGGGGTTCTGACGGTCATGACTGGGTCATGGGGGGTTATGGGTCATATTCCTCCCTCTGGCAAGCATAACCGAACGCTTTCTTTTAAGAGTCAAACCTCAACGTAATTTATCCTGGCCAACTCGTCGACGTTCGGCGCGTTCACTTTTAAATAGTATTGCTCTCCTTCCTCCGGATATAAAATTCTGAACCTTTTGAACCCGAAGACTCTGGTCGGCTTGGGCATGCTGTTGGCGTTTTCTTTTGCTTTCTTCCCTCTCCTTCTGTCGAGCCTTTTCGCTTTGAACTCCACATCCACGGCTCCTCCACATGCCAACACGTACAAGTCGAGTTGGTCTGTCGTGTTATACGCCTGGAAACAAACAACAGCAAGTTTTTTTAGTTCAGTCTGTCTACTACCTTTCTTTCTGCATCCACCCCCTTCCACCTTCTCCGTTGCCCCTTTCCCGTAAATTCTTTATCTTCTTTTACACCCTTTTCGCCTTTTCCTTTGCCTTTCTTCTTTGTTTGATTTCCTCTTTTCTGGCACCCTTTTTGTTAATCAATAAACATAATCATCTCTGTTTTCTCCTTCTCCTTTTTCTCTTTCTTTCTTATCTCTTTTGCTAAGTCCTCCTGGTCATCCCACTTTATGTCTTGCTTTCTTTCCACTTCTTTTATCCTCCCTGTATTTGATTTTGTGTGTCTCTTTCTATCTTCTCTTCTCTCTCCCCCAATCTTTTTTATATTTCAATCTTCCTCTTTGGCTTTTTTATCTCTTCTCACGTTCATTTTTATGATGTTTCTGCTTTTTCAATGGCTTTTCTTTTAATCAGGTTATTCTGCTCTTCTCTTATTTCTCCTCCTCTCTATTTTCGTTTTCTCTTCCTCTTATTAACAGTTTTCCCATCATCTCGTCCTTCTTTCTCATGGTTATCTCATGACATTTTCTTCCTGCCATCTTTCTTTTCTCCTCTTTTCAAACGCTTTTCCATCTTCTGTTAACCTTCTCTTTTCTTATATCTCTCTTTTTTGTTTATCTATTCTCTCTTCTTTCCTTTATTTACTCTTCTTTTTCAAACACTCTCGCTTCATTTTGTCTTTCCTATCTTACTGTTTCACCTGTTTTGAACCCTTCCCCCATTCTCTTATGCATTCCTCTCACTTTCATTCACATTCCCTCAGTATATCAAACCAACAAAAATTTATAAAATCACCATTTCAGGTTTACTTCTCACCACAATCTTTCAAACAATGACCTAATCCTCCACTACAAACTCAAAACAAAGCTAGTCACCTTAAACCTGAAGGATGCTTTCCCTTCCATCTTCCTCAAATCCACGATTTTTTGAATACCATCCCTGAGAACGATGGGCTTGACTGTGAAATTGTACCTGATGGACGACTTCCATAAGGTATGGTCAAGTTCGTCTTGTTGTTTATAGAAAACAGGTTGAAAAAATATTTGACTCCATTTTTCATCTTCGTCAAAGTCAACTGAGTCTTAAGATCAGAACAAATAACCTGCAAAATAAAAACAGAAGGTTGTCAGGTATGCTCAGGTACAGAATCCTGTTAATTTACTTTCCGGACACTTATCTTTATTAATATAAACCGGAAATACAATATTTAAAACTTTTTCCAAGTTAACACATAAAACAGACCTTGATACCGGAAAAACTTTTCAGGTTTTTGGGTTCTATACCCACTGAACCTTTCTTTGGCTGTTTCATCAACAACCGGTACTCACCAGAGTGTCGTTATTAGCTTTCCTCCCACTTCCGATTGTGTAAAATTTCCCTCTCTTCTTCTTCTTCTCCATTTTCAGGTTTCTTAGGTTTACGATCACAGGTACTTCGGTTCCTTTCATTATTATACCTTCTTCTTCAGCTCCACATAAAGAGGAGTATTCCTTTTTGGTGCTTACCACAAGACAGTAACTCGTGTTCTGTGGGTTTACCAAACTGAAACAAAAGACAGAAAGTTTTTTAAAAACAAAACCGGAAATGGATCACATGGAGGCTATTTCCGACTGTAGTTCCGATGATGGAGACATGAGACTGACCATGCTCCTTTGTAGGTGGCGCTTGCTTCAGGTTCGTTTCACGTTTCCCTCATTTCGGATGTTTTGTCCAAAAATAGAAATGTGTCGATTGCGCAACTTTCCTTCATTTAAAGTCAACCGCAACCGGATATCAACTAGGAGAGAATTACACCCGATCAAATTAGGTCAACGAGACTGATTAATTTCCCTTTTGAACTGAAAATCGACCGGGATTAGTCATCCGAGGCACCATCGGGGCTAGGCTATGGACACGAGTCGAACACGAGGAATGAACACCTCGAAGAAGAATTTCTCGTGTTTTTGGATTATTGGTCAAAAAAGGGAAAAGTAAAGAAGACGAAACGACCTTGGATTAAATGAGGTGATAGCGCTAGGAACCGGCGAGAAGGACCTATATCCGAACACAGGAAACGTCAGACTTTGTCAGCTTCCAATCGTAGGTGATAAATTTTTTATCGTCGAAGGCGAAGTCAAAATATTCAAAAAGAAACCAAGCACTCGAGTTGGGAGTAATAAAAGTCAAATGATAAGCCTTTGAATCGGAATGAGTCACAGATCCAAGTCCGAACACGTGAACTTGAGAGTCAGGAAATGAAATCAATTGAGGAATGATGTGGTGATCAAAACCGACCCAGAAGAACCAAAAACCCGTTCGAAAAAGAGAGAGACGAAGGCAGAGTAGAGGTGGAGGAGAAGATGGAAAGTCAACTAAATGGGTCGAAATCAAACAACAACAAAGTGAACAAAAATTGTCGATGTCAAAACGAGAATTTAAATTTCAAATCGGAAATATGGAAATGTAAGCGACGTGGAAAACTTCAACAACGACACGCATAAAAAAAATCCTTTTGAAATATTCAAATAAAAACGGTTGTAAGGAAGATGGCGGAGGAGGAGGAGGGGATGTAGACGAAAAAAAATCCGTTGTCTCTTTCATCACCAATTTATGTATGAGATCGAGGAAGAAAAGATCTCAATGAATTTTTAATAGAAAAAGGAGATCAATTTGAAAGTACTATCAGGTCCTTACCACCCCTCTGTAGGTTCCTATCCCCTCACCTTCACCCAGTTAAAATGAGGAAACGAAACTTCCGAATTTCTGTATGCCAAGTCTAGGCATTGATCTTTCTGTAACTTGAGCCTCTTCTGAACTCAAATGACATTTCCCCGTCCATAACTATTATCTGAATTTTTTTGAAGCCCCAAATTCTGTTTGTTCATATATTTGGGGTTTCTTCCAGTACACCATCTTTCACCCAAACATCTCCTATGTTTAAGCATCTTTCATACAATTTCAATCTTCTTCTCTCTTAAACCATCCAAACTACCTATTCACATTCTACCTACCATCTCCACTAGTATTACTGTCATGTTCATCCATTTCACATCATTTCAACTTCCATTTTATGCTGTCTATGCATCAACTGTCCCCCAGTGACATTCAATAAAAGACTGACACCTAACCAGAAGATGATTAAGTAGGCTGTTAGACAAAAGACACTTCTAACAAATTAATTATGACAAAAATACAACCTGCAACTAAAACACCAAAACAATAGTCAAAGGATTAGAGAAGATGACACCAAAGCAGGCATCTTGTACCTAAAACCAAGTAAACCAATCAGTCAGGAACAACTTCATCCTAAATGGTGGAACTTAAAAGAAAAGTTTCAAATTTATTCCCTCAAAAGAAGAAGTGTTTTGAATCAAATCAAAAACCAGATGAAGAGATAGATAAATTTGATACCAAAAAGAATGAAGAGAACAAACTGTCAAGCAAAATAAGTGCAGTCACAATGACAACAACTCAAAATAGATTCTACAACAAGCTTTTAACATCTTTAAAATCTTATTTAGTACAGAAAAACAGAATAACAACCATAAACCATGAAACCAGAGTGGATTGATGTATGATAAAGAGGTTTGATCAATAACTTGAAAAAATTAACAAACTGAGAACCCAGTTTAAGAGAAACAAAATATAACTTCAGACAATCAACATTAACTGGTTAAGTACCATCTCATCTAATAATCATAAAACAAAACCACAAATAGGTTAAATTCATCTTTAAATAGTATACAACAAAGCAAACCAAACAGAATGTGACATCATTTCATTCAACAAGGAATTCAGATTAAAACACAACTGATACAGTGTAAGTCTGAATTCACTCAATTGGAATTCATTTTAAGGTGATTCCATATAAACCAAAAGTTAATCACCTACTTCATGACATAACAAACCAGAAGACAAAGCCAAATTCAAATGTGCAAATCCTACTCCTCAATATTTTTAATTGAAAGGGTGAAATAAGTATTAAAAAAAACTTTCCAGTCAACCATAACCTAACATAAATTAAACACTTACACTTTCTTTTGTAAATCATTCCTCAAACTATTTTCCTTTTCTTTTTTTACGGTTTTTACAAATGAACAAACAGCACGACCAGTCAACCACAATCAATCAATCAATTTTAAAACATTTTTCAAGAACATGTCCGGGGATCGTTAAAGAAACGCGACGCCATTTTTATTTTTATGTAACGGACAAAAAGGCGGTGGCGGCGGCGGTTCGTCATTAGTTTATTAAAAGCGCAAAAAAACACGTGTTTTACAAAGAAAATCTTTTGAAAAACACTTCCACTCATTAAAAAGTTTGTTTTTATTA
Source organism: Columbicola columbae (assembly GCA_016920875.1). Classification (NCBI taxonomy): domain Eukaryota; kingdom Metazoa; phylum Arthropoda; class Insecta; order Psocodea; family Philopteridae; genus Columbicola; species Columbicola columbae. The sequence continues at coordinate 3,185,820 of JADMLL010000009.1, read as the reverse complement.
CCGTTAACTACAATTAACTCCGTTTTTAAATGACAGAAAACGAAAACCGGTATAAAGACATCACGTTAGGAGACACCGGAAACAGTTACGACGAAAGTTTTTTTTCGTTTGTTCTTTGTTCCTAATGTGTAGCGAAATCAGATTAAAAACGTAAAAACAGATGTTAAAAAAATGAAAGTTATTAAAAAACACATGCCTATGCATTTTAACGTTTTTCCTTCTTTTGTTTCCGAAAAACAATTTTTAAAAATGAAGTGAGGTTATGTTTGCATTAGAACTTCAATTGACTTGATGAGAACCATTTCCGTTTTGTTCAAATACAAACCTGGGTTCCCACGTGACTTTGAGTCTTTGTCTCCTTTGAGGAATGAGCATTGGATTTGATTTTTGTGGAACGGTGAGCTCGTAAGGACCTCCACCATCCATGGTAACATAAATGCTGACTCTGGAGTCTTCGACCAGAGACTTGAGGATAATAAAATACCAGCCTTTCTTCGCTCTCCCTGTCACCGTTTTCATTTGGTCGATTTCGTAGTTTTCGACGTTTCCGCCATTTTCGAGAAGCTCGACCGCGTTTTCTGGAAATGTTTTATTAATTGTTAAACAATCTTGGGTAAGTATTCTATTAGATATTTTCGAATTTGTTATGTTTCTTACGTTTTTTCACTTCGTCGATAGTGGGATAAACAAATGACCATTTGATGGTGGTAGAACAAGGAGTCACTGTCACTGAAAGGTTGTGATCTTGGTTCTCTATGTCCTGAAATCGAAACCTGAAAATATAATTAATTAAAAATTAGGATTAGTTAAATTTTTTGTTTTACAACAGGTAGTTTGTGTTGTGTTCTAATTTCAGGTTGTGCTTTTTGGGGGTTCTGTTATGTTTTCATATCTTGAACTGATGTGAAGTTGCCTTTACCTATTTTAAACCTTTTTAAGAACATAACAGATAACATTTCTTGTGTTTGGTTCAAATGTAAAAGTTTAACTTTAATATTTTTATGTTGTGTTAAATTGTTTTTCTGTTTCATACAATTTTTTTTAGGTAATTTAAGGTTAATTCTGTGTAGTAATGTTGTACTTGAATTGTTTTGTTTTATGTACAAGTTTTTGGTCCAATTTTCCTAATTGTCATCTCATAAGTTTTACAGCTCTTATTGGTATCATTTTAATGGTGTGTAGTTCTAGTTTCTTCCTTAGAATGTCTTTAATGGTAAGACTGGTGTTGACTCTTAGGTTTTAGAGAAAGTTTTCAGGGGACTGTGTTTTGTTAATTAATTTTTCTTGAACACACCAGTTACTGTTTCCTTTTTCTCTTTATCTAGTTGAGATGAGTTGTTTGTCTGTTTCTTTCCCTATTTCAAGTATTTTTGGGTTTTCTTAACTTATTTGGAAGGTTTGTTGTGGGTTGTAATATGTATTTCATTTGGTTTGTTTTATGTCCAAGTTTTTGGTTCCAACTTCCCAATTCTCATCCCATGAATGGGATGGAGGGGATATTATAGTTTGATTCCCTTTATTAGAGTGTCTTTGATGTTATTGTATGGGGACAGGTTTGTCCTGTTAAATAAAATTTTTCTTGATCACACCAGGTACTGTTTCCTTTTCTGGGTTTAGTTTTGCTTTTTTGTATGTTTGGGGTGAGTTGTTTGTCTGTTGGTTTTCATTTTCAGGTATTTTTGGGGTTTCTTAACATATTCAGAGTGTTAGTTGTAAGTTTATCTTATGTATTTCAATTGTTTTAAGTTTTTGGTTCATCCTTAATTCTCATGAGTTTGACAGGTGTAATTAGAGTTCTCTTCCCATTCCTAGGGTGTCTTTGATGTTATGGTTAGTTTTTCTAGTAGGTTTGTCCTGTTAAATAAATTTTTCTTGATCACATCAGCTACTGCTTCCTTTTCTGGGTTCAGTTTTGTTGTTTGTATGTTTTGGGTGAGTTGTTTGTGTGCTTCTATCCCTTTTCAGGTATTTTTCGGGTTTCCTAACTTATTTAGAAAGTTGTGTGTTGAAACATGTATTCTTTGCAGATTTTTGCTTAATTTTGTTTCTCTATAATACTTCTCATTCTTAAAGTTTAGGTTTTGTAGGTATTATTGCTAGATTAGGTTAATTATTTTGCTGTTGTCAATGTTTTGTGAGGTGAGTGGATTCTGTTTGGTTCTAACAAGTTTCTGTTTAGGTTTCTGTTTGTTTTTGGTGCTGTAATGGTTTTGATTTTTAGTGGTTGAGTATTTTAGTTTGTAGTGTATTGTTGTGTGTTGTCTTATGTATTTTAATTCTTTTGTTTCAACTTCAAGTTTTTAATTCATCCCTAATTCTCATAAGTTTTACAGAGCTTATTATAGTTCTCTTCCCTTTCTTAGGGTGTCTTTGATGTTGTGACTGGTGTTTATGGTTAGGTTATAAGAAGGTTTGCCCTGTTAAATAAAACTTTTCTTAAACACATCAGCTACCTGTTTCCTTTTCTGTGTTTAGTTTTGTTTTGTTTTTGTATGTTTTGGGTGAGTTGTTTGTTTGCTTCTCTCCCTTTTTCAGGTGTTTTTAGGTTTTCTTAACTGATTTAGAAAGTTTGTTGTATGCTGAAACATGTATTCTTTGCACATTTTTGCCTAATTTTACTTTCTTCCTCTACTTCTCATTTTTAAAGTTCTTTTGGGCCTTGTGTCACAATATTGGAAGGAAAAGGGTTTTGGCGTTGAATCGTCTTGTGTCGTTATGATGTTTTTAGGTTTATGTTTGATTAGGCTAATAATTTCGCTGCTGTCAATGTTTAGTGAGTTGAGTGGATTCTGTTTGGTTTTAACAAGTTTCTATTTGGTTTCTGTTTGTTTTTGGTGCTGTAATGGTTTTGATCTTTAGTAGTTGAATTTTTTAGTTTCTAGAAATAGAAACTTGTTGCTGTTGTTTTTGTGCTTATATATGTTTGATTAGGTTAATTTTTTAGCTGTAGTTCTGTCCCTTTGTCAGGTCTTTGTGATTGCAGGGCTGGTCTTTGTGCTTTATGTTTTGTGAGGTCAGTGTTTTAGGTTTGTTTGTTTGTTGCCTTCACTCCCTTAGCCCTTTTACGCGTTTCCTAGGTTGGCTTAACTAATTTGTAAGGTTTATGATGCGTTCGAGTTATTTTGTTTCATTTTGATGGTTTCTCCACATCATTTCTAGATTCTTATAGTGTTACTATGGTCCTGCAGCCTTTCTCGTGGCCTTTATGTGTCACCAGCTGTATGATTGTGTTCTGACTCAATTAACAAATTAGTCTGTTAATTCCTGACCCTGTGTTAGTGAGTAATCACATCAACAGGATAATCGAAAACGTTTTGCCATTGTCCTTGAATGAATCGTTCAACGAATGGTTAGTCGTGAAGGTGGTTGTGCGGTTTTGTCCGGAGCCGACTTGACGGCGACTTGGAACAATAAAAAGTCGAAGAACAAAAAAGCTTTTGGGAAGAAAATGCCACGTTTTGGAAGTCGGAAGCCAGGTCAGCGGAAACGGAGGAATTGATTGACCTTTTGGCGGCGACTCCAACTTCGACCTTGAAGGATTTTTGTTTGGCATTTCGGACGGAAGAGACAGTACCTGGACCTAATTTTAAGCAAAGGACTCGTTTTGTTTTTTGTTTCCGTCGGTTTTTGTGTGGTGATATAATTAAAAGTAAAAAAAATTTTGTTTATGACCCGGACATGACGAAACTTGTCACTTGTATGGTCTTGAAAATTTTTTCCCATCAAGTTTAGGTTTTTAAGGTAGACACGCGCCAAAGACTCGTGGCAAATAATTTTTCTTTCTTTCTTTCTTTCTTTTGCTGTTATCAATATTGATATTTCTCTCTCTCTCTCTTTTATGGTTTTATTTATTTTATGCGTTTGCTTTGGATGAATATGAAACCACTTTTGGATTTCCTAGTTTCCTTTTATCGCTCTTTGAAAATTTGTTTTTGTTTTTGCTCTCAACCGGAAGTCGTTTTGACTTTTGTAGTAGCCTTGACTCAACTCTGATTCTATAGATAATTGTAACTTTGGATGGTGGTGAGTAAATCTGAAAACCTCTCAGCTAACCCTGATCTTGTGCAAGGTTTTAACCGGTTAGTATGAGTCAAGATATTTGGGGAAAACAAGTTTTGACGTTGAATTGTTTTGTGTCGGCAGGTTCTTTTTAGGATTCATGTTTGATTATGTTAATTTTTTTGCTGTTGGTAATGTTTAGTGAGGTGAGATCTTTGTTTTTGAAATTCTAGTCGTTTTGTGATTGAATTTTTGGTTTTGAGTAGTAGCAAACTTGCTGTTGTCAAAATTTTATGACCTGACGGCTTTGTTGTTGGTGTACGACGGTGAAGGTGACTTTATGAGCTTTGAGGTTTTTCTTTTCTGTTGTGTTTTTCTTTCTCTCACTATAAGCTTCCTGTATAGAACTATACCTCTACAACTCTTGACTATAATTTCTCACTTCTTCAATCCAATCACTACTTCCTTCTGCTCTCCTCTTATCAGTCCACGGTACATTACCCTCTCCTTCTAACCGAAACGCTAGATAAAATTAGCAACAGCAAAAAGAAAAATAGATTCAAGCCATTAAAGAGCAGTAGCACGACAGAGGGGGAAAGTCTTTAATGCAGGGCTTAGGATAACTCAAAGACATATCTCGAAGCCAACATTGGTTGGACAAAAAATGACAGAAACCACAAAACAGAAGACTACAGGGACAACAGAACAAAGAAATAATAAAAATACAAAAAGATGGAGGTTTTCGTCAGGTGGTGTCAACGTGTGTGGATGAAAGAGAACAGAAATTTGAAAATTATCGGGAGAGAAGATGGAAGGAGGGGGAGGAAGAAAAGATGAAGAGGCAGAAGACTATAAAACAGAATTTTTGTAATTTGAGTCGGGATCCTCTTTTCATCTCTATCCCATTCATAAAATTTTTTTGTTTTTAATTTAAAACGGAATGGCGGACGTGATTCGTTTGAAACGGATAATCCAATTACGTCTCAAGAGTTAAGTTATCATCTTCCTTTCCCGTCTCTTCTTCTCCTCCTCCTCTTCTCTCTTTCGTTCTTTCTTTTATTTCTCAGTTTTCCTTGACTCCTTTTCTCTTTTTTTGCGTAGTTTTAGTCAATTCATTTCTAACTCGAAAGTTCTGCAGTCTAAACTTATTTATAACCAAAACAAATAAAAACGGGTTTTCCCCTTGTTTTGACGTGGAAGCAGACAAGTTGACCAAATTTAAATTGATTTGTATCGGTAGTACTGTCTCATCGTCGATTTGAGGCAATGGTGATTTTTATTGGTTCCCAAAAAGAGAGGCAAAGAGTAAAAGGATGAAATACAGAAAGAGAAAAGGATGTAGGAAGAAGGAAAGAAGCAAATACAAAACAAGAAAGAGGAAAACAAAGAAGAACAGAAATAGAGAGGAAGAGAGTAGATAAGAAGATAGAAAAAATAGACAGAAAGAAAGCAATAAGTAGATAGATAAATAAAAAGACAGGGAGTAAAATTGATGGAGAGAAAGATAAGGAAAGATAGAGAAGGGAAGAAAACATGAACGAACAAAAAGAGCAGAAACATAACTAGTGACAAATAATGAGGAGAGAGGAAGATGCAAATAGATATAGATATAAAAGCAGCGAAATAGATAAAGAGGTGGATAGACAAATAGAAAGACACAAATGGAGAAATAAGCAGCGAAAGAGCCAAATAGACAAAGAGAAAAACAGATGGGAGAAGATGAAGAGGAAAAACAAGGTAGATAGATAACGAGGAAGAAAAAAAGGAACAAAGGAGATAGGCAAAAAGAGAGAGAACGGAGAGGAGAACAGCAAAAGCTCAAATTTCAGACACCGAGTACGTGAGAGGTCACAACTAAGCAAGGTAATAGTATGACGTCACGGAAAGCAATTTTTCGGTCAACGGAAGGAAATTCGCCGTCCTCAACATCTTTCACGTGGGCGAAAATGTCCTAGAAAAAGTCAAAACAAAAAAAGAAAGAAAAGATGGCCAAAGCTACTCCCTCGAGGGGCAAACGAATCTGTTTAAGGTCATCCAAACTGGTAGACGTGCCCTCCTCTCCCCTCTCCTGTGGCCAGCGGGGACGTCGATTACATTTGCGAAGTCTGTTGACACGTTCGACCCACGTCCTTCTCTGCGGATGAATGGCTTTCTCTTTAATAGATGAAAATTGGAAAGGATTTGATTTCATTCGGCGTTTGGATTAATAAAATTAAATTCGCCATCTTTTCTTCTGGCTGATGGGGAGGAGAAGACGGGGGAAGCTTTTATACGATTGTTCTTTGACGTCATACAAAATGGCGGAGGTTTGAAAAAGTTTTGTTGACTTCTTCGCTCCCAAATTATTTCTTTCTTAACAGCTAAACTGCTTACAAACCGGTATGGTGAATCCATAAAAGAGAAGGTAAAAGGACGACAGATAGATAATTATCTATTAGGGTAGATAAATGTGAAAATAGTCGAATTTAGGGCCTAATAGCGATGGTCGAAGAAGACGAAACTTGAGGACAGGAAATAGATGAAGTAAGGCGTTTCCGTTATAGTCTTCCTTTAGACCCTTCCACCATCTTTTCTAAATTGCCTCCAATCATTTTCTATTCCTGTTGTTTTCTTCCTTCCCAATTTCTGCTTCAGTCGATTTTTACTTCTGTTGCCTTCTTTTCTGAATTTCCTTTTCAGCATCTGCTATTCCTGCTGCCTTCTTGTTGTTGTCTTCGTTCTTCATTTTCTCTTTGATCGACTTTTATTTCTGGTGTTTTCATTCTTCTAATTTTGATGTTAAATCATTTTCTTCTATTGTTGTTGCCTTTTTTTCGTCATAATTTCCTCCTCTAATCATGTTATATTCCTGTTGTCTACTGTCTTCTAAAGTAGTTTTCAACTTTGCTATTTCTGTTGTTTTCTTTTTTCTAAATTTCCTCCTTGACCAGGTTCAACTCTGGTCGTTCTCATTCTTCTAAATTTCTCCTTAAATCACCTTTTATTCTATTCCTGTCGTTTTCTTTATTTCAATTTCTTCTTCAATCATTGACTTCTGTTGTCTTCTTTTTCTTTATTTCCTCTTCGATCGTCTTTTAATTCTTGTAAATTTATGCTGTTAAACTATTTTTCCATTCCTGTTTTTCTAAATTTCCTCTTCAATCAACTTATATTTCTGTCTGCGATTTTCTAAATTACGTCTTCAACCATCTGCTATTTCTCTTGTCTTCTTTCTTCTACATTTCCCCCTTGACCATTTTCTACTTCTGTTGTTCTTATTCTTCTAAATTTCCTTATTAATTTTTTTTCTATTCCTGTTGTTCTTCTTTTTCTAAATTTTATCTTCTTTGACATCTATCACCAACAGCATTTTCTTATTCCTGTTGTTCCTTCTTAATGTTCTCTTTCTCTCGATCGTTAATAAGAACGTTCCATCTTTCCATGACCATTCCCAAGACACATGCTCGAAATAGAAATTTAAATTTGTTATCACTCTAAGAAGGGGATTTAGTGCTTAAGATAATAAGTACAAGAATTAGTCATCTTAAAAGTAAAACAATGGGATCTATGTAGGTCTAGTATATCCAGGCTTGGATTTTGTCCGAGTTGAAGAAGATAAGATTCCCTCGAGGGTCTCCTTCTCTTCTCGTCCTCCTCCTCCTCCTTCTCTTGTCTTGACTTCAATCTGCATCATTAGTTCGAAATTAAAAAAGTCGCCTTGGAACCGTAAAAACGTATGATTAAAAGAAAAAATTAATTAACAAAATGGAGGAATTTGTTTGATGTTTATGTTCTCAATTTTCTCTAACTTAAAATTTATTATGATTAATAAAGTCGAGGAGAACGTCCTCTTTATGCCTGACGTTCCCACCAAAAGGTAGCCACCACCACCGGGAGCAGGTACAATGGGAAAGACCTCACATGATGGCTGATAGATTGATGGAACTTGACGAGGTGACGGCAGTTTGTCGAACTTTCGGGGCCGGAATGCGGGGAAATTTTTTCCCTGCCGGTGACGTTTTCCTTTTTGTCAAACTTCCGAACGTTTTTCTTCGTCCAACTGTCCTCCTCCTCCTTTTCTATCAAGTTCGAGACAGTGACAAAAATGTGTTGATCCGATTCTGATAAGACTAATTAACGGATTTAGTTTTTGTTAATTAATGAGGAGGCGAAAGTGTTGTTGGACGTTAATAAAAATTTATTGGATTTTTTTTAAAACCACGACCTAACCTAACCCCGTCAACGGTTTTAGAGCCGGGCATTAACCACAACAACAACAAAAGTCTTTTTATTTTTTTAATTTTTATTGAGCGTGACGCGCGATTCGTCTGCCAGAAATGTTTTTGAATGGATTCCTCCTCGTCTGGGAGTAATTTTTAGTGTGAAAATGGTGGTAGGGAAGGAGGAAGAGGTGGAAAAGTTATAAAACGAGTTTAGTCATCTATTCGCTCTTTTTTTCGTTTCTTTTTATATTTTTGTCCAGTCCTAGACTATGACTTAAAGGATGTTGGGAATGGTGTCTAGACTCCTTCAACATCTCCTCGGGAAGATTTATTCCCCGGAAAGACGTGAATTAGAGTTGTGATTTGATTATGGTTCTCTTAATGGAGCGATTTGAAAACGTTTTGTCCTTTCTATTGGCATCCTCTGTTGTATTATCCAATGTGTGAGTCAAGTGATAAATAGTTGAGTCGTGTATGTGACGTCTCCACTTAAATCTGACGAACGTGCTTCCCGGCCGGACGTTTATTGCTTACTCGGTCAGAATTTTTGAGTTGGAAACGACCGTCACGGGTTCTAGCAGGAGATTAGGATTATAGTTCGTTTAAAAGTTCTGTAAGCCTTTTGCTGAGTGGAAAAGAGAGAGAGAGAGGAACGTAGAGGTTTATTCCTGCTGGGAGATGAGAAGGATTGGGACGGGGGCCCTAGAAGGTTTTTATTTGCAGATACGCCTGCGTGATTCGGTCAAAACCAAAATATTTCTCTACCTGGGAACCTATTTTCTAAAACCTTAGCTACTGACTTTAATTAACGATTCTGTTCTAATTAGCTTCTGGAGGTGTTTTGTTGTGTTTGTCTGTTTGCATAGGATCTCAACTTGTTACCGTGTTGCTTTTAGGCATGACTACCCTTCTATCTTTGGTTTGACTTCTTATTTTAAAAACGAATCGTAGGTTAGACTAACCGTTAAACCTAACTATACCCATGTAGCTAGAAGCAGGTTGAAACAAGAAACACTACCCATGACCCTAACTGGACACGGGTGCTTTAACCCATGGAATACAACGACCTAACAATCTACGACTACTGCTACTAAGAAGACACAGTGGAACACACTTTAATGCGATACCCAGCGTGGGCTTTTAATCTTTCTGGGGATGGATAATATCATACAGGGCCTACTGGACTCACCAAAAATCTTCCAAACTTCTACCGACGTGTCCTAGAAACCAAAGAAGACAATGAACACGCCCGACTGAGACGGGGAAGAAGACAGAAGAATGACTAGCATGTCTACTTATTCTCCTCCTCACAAACAATGACTACAAATCCAATTGAGAGACAGAACCATGGAAGAGTCAGAAGGACGTCAAGGATTTATGGAAAGTATTGTCTTCACCGGTGGATCTTCTTCCTCAGGACATGGTAGCAGATTCATGAAAGCTCTCAAATTATTATTTTATAAAAGTCAGACAAGGGCCAAACACAAGGAGAAAGAAAAAGCAGAAGAAAGCACGCCTGAGTAAATTCCCTTTGTTCAGCAGACGCCGCCAAAAGGGTGTGTTGACCTAAGTTTATTTAAATTTTTCGTTTGGCGAAAACTACGGTTGGTAACTCGAGTCTTCTGGAGAGTGTTTTGTAACGAAAGGGAAAAGAAAAAGTTAACAAAGATAGTTAAAAAGTCGTAAAAGAGAGAGAGGTAGAGAAACGGTTTTGTCATAACTCGGGATCCTCATCCGCGATTGGTTGAAACATTTCTTAATGAGTTCAAAGTGAATGTGATACCGTGGAAAAAAGGCGTTAATCACGGCGTTTCGATTGTTTTGACTACGATTCCAATTCCATTTCCCCTTAATAAAAAGAAAAAAATTGTGAAGAAACGAAACGAAAAGAAAGAAAAACAAAAGTTGGAGAGTCAAACGTTTTGTCGAACGGTGGTCATGACGTGACGTGAAACTACCTGCCACGGAACGGGGGATGGCACTCGTGTCATTCCCCGGGGATTTTCAAAAGAAGGCGGTGGCTCCTTTCACGCCATGTTGGTTTGGTAACTGAGATCCGTTCTTCTCCATACTAAAAATTTCCATGGATTTCACTTCCGGTTTTGTTTTTCCTCATCGTTTTGAAATTTATTTATAAAACATTTATTGAATACTTGAATGTAAAATTGCATAGAAGTTACGGTAAAAGTGATAAATTGGGAGAATGTACTGAAAGAAAAGGAAGGATATCGAGAAAAGGATACAACAGGAAAGCGGAAGAATTGTCAGAGAGGACGTGGAGACACAAAGATGACAAGATGAGAGACCAATCTTATATATGTTACTGTAAAAGTGATAAATCGGAACAATATAAGTCCAGGTGTGCAGTATTTATGAACTGAATTCCCTCTTCAAGGTGTACGATATTTTTGAAAGATAGTCTTCTTCGAACTGTGAAATGTTCACGACATAAATTCCAAGCAGTAAGCAGTTAGAGGGATCTAGCTTTGAAGAGTTTTATTTAGGGAGCAGATAGGGACCAGTGTCTTAGGCTTAGGACCGGATTAAGGAATAACTTATTGAGAAATCGGTCAGAGGCGAAGAGATTAGTAAAGTATTAGGTGGATCGGAAAATAATTTCGGCTCTGTGGGTTACACCTAATATATGTTACGGTTAAAGTGATAAATCGGATATAATTTCTGGCTATTATTCATAATCACCAACTAAGCTTGGTGAATGTGAGAAATTATTGCGTGTTTATCACATTTACCGGCTAGTTTATAAAATCTCCAACTGGTAATGGGGAATTTCATTAAAGTTCGATCAAATTCTTGACTCCTGTCACATTTCTGATAAAAGGCAACCAATCCAAGCAGCTGTGCGTGCCAGTATCAGTGTACCAACCTCTAACAAGTGGCGAATACATGAGAAGTGACAGAAGCCAAGGATCTGAGCTAACTTTGATTAAATTTCCCATCTTGAGTTGGATACTTTATAAACTAGCCGGTAAATTTGATAAATACTCAGTAGTTTATCACATTTACCGAGCTTAATTGGGGATTATGATGGCGTTATATCAATATGGCGTTCAAAATCTCTGGATTTTGGTGTTATTTGTATAAGTTTGTGAAGGTTCATGACGATGATTTAGTTAACAGTATGGCGTCCACACGTCTGATGTAGTTTTGTGGTGTCGATGCTGGTGGAACTGACTTTTGCATAGTCTTCCTTGGAGCCGGTGTTTTTCTGAGAGTTTTATCGCTAGTTCCCGTGTCTTAATCAAATCTCTTATTTTATCCAAATTATAAGGATATGCATATTGGACTGATACGGAATTGCTGAGTGAGTTATCGAGCTTGTCATTCACTGTCGAAGTTTCAACGATGACACAAGTACTAACCCTGCATGAGCACCCGCAATATTTTAAATTCACAACAAATGAACTTCAGTGGTAATCGTCCACAAGTGTACAAAAGTATAAGATCGCCAGCGACGCATGCGTAGTCGTTTCCAAATGTGGTGCCACCGGCAATCAGCCAATAGTGTTTGTGATATATTGCATGGCACTACTATAGAGCCACCGGTACTCATCCAAAACTTGTCATGGCACCGCAATGGTGCCACCGGACGACTTAGTGTTAATATTACATAACAGTATTATGGTAAAGATTTTGCTTACATTTGTACAAAATGGCGACGTGATGGTCATATTTAACGTAATCATGGAGGTGATACAGAATCAGACAGAAGGGCAGTAAAACGACAGACATTCAAAAGGGACCCGGGGAGTTAGGGGTTAGTAACCAAAATAAACGGAAGTGAACGTTTACTCACACTTTGGATTCCTTTGCTGATAGGAAGACAGTAATCTGTCTGTTGATCTTGAGGATCTTTTCGTCTTCTTCGACGAAAGCTCTCTTGGACCGTGTTTCAATCGCCGAGGCCTCGAACGTATGATTTTCCCGCGCCAAAACCAACAACAAATGGAAGAACACCAGGCACACCAGCGCTTTGGACTTTACTATTCCATGAAGTTCGATCATTCTGGAAGGAGGAATAACAAATAAATTAGAGACGGGAATCGAATCCGCGATAAATGTCATCTGCTCCCCTCCTCCTCTTCCGCCTCACTCTTCTTCGTCTCTTTGGTTCTAAATCAAAATTTGTTTTTTACGACTTCAACGCGACTTAATCAAAAAACAAAAAAATTTAAACACGTGACGTCATCAAATACCAGGAGTTTCATCCAGTTCTGAATTTGTGATTTCATCTATTCTTCTTCGTCTACTTCCTTCGCTGAAATGCTTACAATTTTTTTCTCTGCAAATTGTGACCGACCTGCCTTTTTCGGTTAAGTTAATTCAAATTGGTGACGTCACTACAATCAGGATTTTTGGGAAATTGTTTGGGTTCTCTTCTCTGACTTCACGCACACGTATTTTCTCTCTCTTGTAATGACTACAACTTTTAGACAGGAAGATGGAAAAGTTTGGCGATTTGATGACGTCATTAGAGCCACGATTTTAGTACTCAACTCTTCCTGAACGTCTACCTTTCTGTAAAGGACGTCGTGAGCCGGAAATTATTTTTGAGTTTTGTTTCTCTGATGCAAGAAAGGTTAAGTCGAGAGAGGATTAGGAGAGGGTAGTTGGTGTGGATGGTAGATCACTTGTGTCTCTAACCCCTTTCGTAAGCACAGGGATGTGCCACCCAGAAGCGAATCAAGAACAGCCCCACAAAAAGGTAACACGCACTCCATAACAGTCGGAAGTCGGTTGGAGGTTTGTATTATATCGAACCTTGCGTGGGTTGGATTGGCTAATCGGAAATGGGTCGGAAGTTAGAAAAAGAAAGAAGAGAGAGAGGATGATAAATGTTGAAAGAAAAGATGGGAAGAAAGTTTTGTCTATCATTCGGAAATTATGGAAATCAAACAAAGAAAGAGACGAGAAAGAAGGAAAACGAAAAACCGGAAGTAGGAGAGGAAATAACGTTTGGAAAAGAAGGAAAGAAAGTGTTGGTTGGGTTATGTTAAATAACCGGAAATGGGTTGAAAATTTGGTTGGGTAGAGGATGGATATGTGATGTCAGGAAAGCAGGGAAAGAGAGAAGAACCAAAGTGTGCTCTGGCTCTCCCTTCCCTCTCCCCTCTCTCTTCTGTGTCGTGTGTTCTTGAATTGGTCGCAGGTCGCGTGGCCAAGTATGTTGGACTTGACTCTGTTTATCGCTTCCATGTGTCGACTTCAGCGAATTTCTTATTGCACGGCTGGCCTTTTTCATTCTTTCGTTGCAGTTTAAAAACTGCATTCAAATCGGTGATACGTGATCTAATTCAGTTCGTAACTGCGTGACCGTGGTTCCCACATGGGTAGGCTTCCCAAATCTCCCGACGAATGGTAAACGTCGCCCGGGAGAACGTGCCTAACACACAACACAAGCCTACCGTCTAAGGGAAAAGTTCGTTTTGCTCGTAACGGGAACAATGAGGAAAACTAAAAATAGTTTGCTAGAGTTCCCTGAATCCGGTACTGATGTGAGCTTCCTCCTCCTCTTCCTCCCTTGTCCAGTTAAATGGCAATCCAGCTGATATTTCAAACTGGTGTCATAAAATCGGCTGAAATCCGGGCGGCCATCGCGAACTAGCACATCTAAGGTATTACAGGTTCGTACAGGTACCGATTGTATAAGGCGTCCGTCTGTCTGCCTGTCATGGAAAAGTATTAAACTCGATTTTCGAGGGGGTGTTGGAAGTGATATCGCACACCGGAAGTGGGGTGAGGATATGGTGACTCGTTGGGGGGCCAGAACCTGAGGGAACCTGACCCGGAATGGAGTTGTCAGACAGGACGGGATTGGAAGCCGTCTGCTCTTAATTATGTCAACACACATGTCGCTGATATATTGTTTGAGAGAGCTTGGAAACAAGGCCATAACTCAACGGGAACAGGTTTTCCAGCCCGATTAGGTTTCGGAATTATTCCCCCGGCGAAAAGGGACTCAGGTTTGTGACCTTTTTCCCATTGGACGGAACCTCGGGCCAATCAGGAGGGAAATCCGCCGCCGAGAATCAATCAAAATGAGTTATACCATTCACTTCCGGTTTAGGTTCGAACATTAATTGGACGGCGGTTTTTGGTAGCGGTGACATGACATAAAGGAATCGATCCGTCAAAAGTGACACAGGACCGGGTTAAGGGTTACCTAATTAACGGGATTTGTTGCGAGATTGTTGCTCTCTTGTCTTGTCTTTCTCTTTGCTGTTTTTCTTCTTTCGCTGTTACTGTCCCATCTTTTGTTTCTTCTACTCTCTTCTTCTCTCTTTCCTTTCGTTTTGTCTTATCTTTCATTCTTCTTTAACCTTCCTGTTGTCATTCCCATCTTTCCATCCCTTTCCTTTGTTTCCTTTTGACTTTTTTTCCTTTTTTGTTATTTTCATGTTAATCTCCGTCTTTCTTGTTCTTTCTTTATCTTCTGGTTACTTTCTTTGTAGTTTTTTGGTTTTGTTGCATTTCTCTCTCTTTTGATGTCCACTTTTTATTGAATCCTTTACTGTTTTTTGGTTTCTTCTCTCTTTTTCATTTCCTACTGGTTTTTTAATTCTTCTTTAGCCTTTCTGTTGTCTATCCTTTTTGTTATTTTGAAGCTTTCTCTTTTATTTTGATTTTTCTTTTCTCTTCTTCTGTCTTTTCGGTTTTTTGTCATTTCTGTGTTTGTTTCTTATCTTTCTTTCTTCCTCTATTTTGTTTTCCTGTTATTTTCTTACTATTATTGCTCTTTTCTTTTCGATGTCCTCTTTTGAATATTTCACTGTATTTTGGTTTCTTTCTTCTTTTTTTCGTGTTTGTCTTTTATTATTTAGCCTTTCTGATGTCTTCCCATCTTTCTATTTTGTTTTTGTTTTCGTTTGAAGTTTTCTCTTTTTCAATTTTTTCCTTTTCTCTCCTTCTGTCTTTTAGCCTTTTTTGTTATTTGCGTGTTTATCTCTGTTTTTGTGTTTTGCTTTATCCTCTGTTCCTGTTCTTTCTTTATTTTTCGGTTACTTTCTTTGTTATTTGTTGTTATACTAGCCTTTCTCTTCTTTTGAGGTCGAATTTTGCTTGAATCTTTCACTGTTTTGGTTTCTTTCTTTTCTTGGATGGTTTTGGATGTCTGACCTTTTCAGATTTCGAGGTTTTTGTATTCTTGTAAGTCTTCCTTCTCCTCCTTTCAGGTTCTCACTTTTAGTTTAGAGGTTGAAATGTGAGCTCTTATTTGACTTCCTATTCCTCTTTCACTTCTTTCCGTCTTGCTTTCCTTTTGTTTGTGGTCCTGAGGCTAGATTTTGATGTTTAAATGACTTTTTGGAAACAATCTTTGAAGTCACTCATGTGTGTGACGAATACCAAGTCTGGCGTTCTCTTCTGTGAGTTGAGTTTGTGTTGGGAGGTCTGAGAAAGGAAATTTGAGAGACTAAACTTTTTCAAATATTTCTCAGCAATCTGATTAAATGAAATTTCAAAATGAAGGAAATAAAAGAAGAAAAAAGTCGTGAATTAGGTATTCAGGTTCTTTCGACACCAGGAGAAGCCGAAACGAAAACAATCTCAAATTCCTTTCTCGAATGAAGAGAGAGAGAGAGTCTGAAGTCGAGGCACACGTGTCGACGATTCTTTGTCCCGAAATGTGCGAAACCCTTTCGTCGCAGACCTGAATGAAGTGATTTTGGGAACGTCGGGTTTTGTTATGGCTAATCACCTCTCTCCTCCGCCATCTTGTCCTCCTGTTACCTCTTCCTTTGTGCCTCTTTTGTTACCGTCACCAAATCCCTCTCTCTCTCTCTCTCTCGTTTCTTCGACTTTCTTTGTCCTCTTTTGGTTTTTTACTACTTTTTTCCCATAAATTTTGCGAGTCGTTAAATTTCTTTTTTGGGGGAGCGCCGTCACGTTTTCGCACTTTTTTAAATTCCGATTCGGGTTGTTGAACGAGTTTTTATGAGGGGTCACGTGGTCACTTTTGATTGGGTTCGGGCACCAGAGACAGAGGAAGTGGGTGTCCCAGTTCCAGTTTTATTCCTGAGGAGAAGACTGGGAGATGGAACGAGTTTGTGAGAGATGGTAGATTCCCAGTCGTCGTTTTGTCTGTCTTTCGATTGATGGTGGTGTCTGGTGTCCTGTTTTGAGTTCTACGTCTTTGGGTGGGTTTCTCGCTTCCTTTCCGTTTTTGGTTTTGTTGAATTTGGTCTGTCTAGGGGGTTGTGAGGAGATTTGTCCTTTTCTACTCCTCTTGATCTGATCTTCATCTAGTATTTCCCTCTCACGCTTTCGAATCGGCAACGACCCCCTACCGTTTCGATTTTCGGGGATCAAAGTCCACAAAACCGAATCGCTTCACATTCGATGATTCTTCTCTCCGCAAGTCATTCTAGTCCCAATTAATTCTCTCGAAGTCTCTCCCACTGAGCACTCCTGCCTCTTCCCCTCCCCATTCCCATCCATTTCTTCCTTCCTCAAGAGTCCTCGGGGTCACTCACCTCTTGAAGTCCGCTACTTTTCCCAAATTTGATTTTGACTCAGCTATGTGTTGACCCCACCTGCCATTCTCATCACTCTCAACCGCTCATGGGTCCTAATCGTTGGGTGATCAGCTTGATCGGGTCACGAGCTAACGATTATGGAAGTAGAAGGAGGAGAAGTCATGTGGACAGGTTGTTTCCTTCGTTGTCTGTTTTGGTTCTGGGAGTTTCCCCCTTTGAATGATGGTCGTTTGGCTTCTTGTCAAACTGTCTTTCTGTTGTTGATTGGGAAGACTACTGTCTGGTCGTCTGTGAGTGCTTTGGACTTTCATCTTTCTTCGTTTCTTTACCTACCTCAACGTCCCCTTCCCCAACAATCGTTTGAAATGCATTCGTAGACTTTTAATGTTTCTTCTATAATCCTACTCCCCTGTCTTCCCTTCCAATTTCCGGTCATCTACTTACATCTTCATCTTCTCTTTGGATTTTTGGATCACTTTTTGCTCTTTTCTACATCAAGTATGAGTCTATTACTTAAGAGTCTCCGACCCAAGTTCTTATTCACCTATCTATGTAGCCATCTTCTCTTTGAGTGGCGTCTTCTTTCAGTGAAAAAGAAACAGGAGATCTTCAAGCCCTGGTTCCCAACAAATCCTGGGTTCTTAAATTTAAAAGAATGTGTTCGATGTTCATCTATCGCATGAGAGAGAGAAGATGGAGGAGAGGAGAGATACCAGGGGAAAGGTCAGGCCTTCAATTCAGATGCAAATCAAAAAATCCTTTCAACCTTCAAATTTGTTTGAATACAATTCGAAAAGAAGAATCTTCTTATCGGGGATCTTCTTCATCATCTCTTCTCTCCCTTCCCTTCCTCTCTCTCATCTTTCTTCTTTTAGACGGGTCAAAAAAATTAGTTTTTTTCATCTCTTAATGGCGGGTTACAAAAATTTTTTTTTCGGATCTCACGTGGCGAACGCGGGTCTCGAATATTGATTACTCGATAACCATCGAAGGAGGTGGAGGAAGGTGGTGGGAGAGATGAAAGAGGTTCACGGGCTAGCTGGTCGTTGGGTTCCTCTCGAATTAATATAAAAATTTCGAGGTACGTAGGTACCTCCGAGGTCGATGGATCCATTTGGTCAATCCGGACGGACATCGTGTTTTTCGTCTTTCCTTCCATCCCCCTTCCTCCGGCTGAGATCAATTATTCTCGAAATGAATTTGGGAATCGTGACCGAGTAAAAGGTCTCCTAATCTTTTTAACTGGAAAATGGCGGGAAAGCTTGAACCTGATCGGTTTTTAGCTTCATTCTTGAGAAATTGGTCTCACTAGTTTTGGGTGGGTTTGATTAGAGCTACCAGCGTTATCTATATGGTCGGTTATGACGTCAAAGGAGATGACGATGGGTTGGGTTTGAATCCCACTAGTGAGCAGTTGAGTTGAGCTAATATTTAAGTAAAAAAACGAGAACAAACGAATAAAGACAAGAAGTAGAGTAAAGTAAAAGTTGATGGGATAACAAAGACAATGGAGAGGATCAGTTAGACAAGAAATACAGAGAGAAAGACAAAAATAGACGCGAATCGAATTTGAAAGACTACAAAAACAAAAATGTAATAAATCAAAGAGAGAACACAACGACAAAACAAGAAAACTGACAGGAAACGCAAAAGAAGTAGGAATAGAAAGTCAGATGATTCCATCGATCTTTGTATATAAAGACAAAAATTAGAGAAGAGTGGAGAAAAGAGAAAATAACAAAAACAGAGGACAAACTAGAAGAAAAAGGAGAGAAGTGTGCAACACAAAAGAATTGACGATTGGCAAGAAACAAAAGAAAAAGGTGGAAGAACGTTCGGAACAAAGAAAGGAGGAAAAAGAGGGAAGAAAAGGAAAGCGTGTCACTAAAAACTTGTTAGCGGTAGTTAAACTATACTTAGAAGAAAGGCAGTGATAAATGAGAATGGACATAAGGACCAAGGGAAAGGAAGACAGGAAGTAGAAATGGGAAATGACGAAAGAGATAAGTGAAAAACGCAGAAGAGATATCGAAAGAGTGAGAAAGGATGAGACAAAGAACCGAAGACAAAGATGGACGGAATCAAAACAACCCTAACAACCCCCAAGCACCTCAAATTCAAAAACCAACGCGCCTAAAAAAAGCCCAAAACGGTCCGAATTTAATTTATTTGTGCCCCCCCTCTCCCTCCCCTATATTTCAAGTCTACCAACCTTCCATCCAATGATATTTGAGGTTTTTTGCTCATAATTAAAGTAAAAAAAAAATTTTTTTTCTTTTTTGTAATTTGGTCCACGGCCAAACCGGGCCGGTCTAAGGTTGAAAAAGTTATTTCTGGCCTTCGGGTGCCTTTAAAACAAAATTATTTCTTCCTCCTGAACGCAACAATTAATGGCCCCGTTTTTAATTAGGGTTCTTTCCGGATTTAATTTATTTATGTAGTTAGTTAGGCCGACATCCTAAATCCGAACCTGAATGGGTGGCCCGGGACCGCTTTTGACTCCTGCTACCTGCATCCAGTCCGTTACACGTATACGTATGAGAGAGCAGGAGGGGGAGGGAGTATGGGTCGTGTGTTTGTGCCACGTGACTTAACACAGCCGGAAATGAAAGGTTTTGCCTTTCCGAGAAGGCCATATCCGGTTTTACACTCTACTCCCGCTCCTGTTATTCGAATCACCAACTAATCTCGGGAAATGTGATGAAGTTATGAATATTCATCACATTCACCGAGTAGTTTCTCTGGTATAAATCTCCATCCAAGTGTGCAGTATTTATGAAATGGACTCAGTGTGCAATATTTTTGAAAGATTGCCTTCTTTGAAATGTGAAATTTTCACGAAATGAATTTCGAAGGAATATTTGGCAGTAAGCAGTTAGAGGGATCTGACTTTGAGGAGGGAGCAGTGTATTAGGCCCAGGATCGGATTAAGGATTGGTTTTTTGAGGATTCGGTCAGAAGCGAAGGGATTAGTAAAGTATTAAGTGGGCCGGAAAATAATTTCGGTTCTGTGCCTTGAGGTATATGTTTCGGTAAAAGTGATAAATCATTATTCAGAATCACCAACTAAAATTGGTAGAAGTGATAAATTACTGAATATTTATCACATTTACCGGCTAGTTTATATAATACTCGACTCGTAATCTGAGCAAAATTTTATTATATTCTCCATTACGGGTTGGAGGTTTTATAAACTAGCCGGTAAATGTAATGAATATTTAGTAATTTATCACATTTACCTGGCTTAGTTGGTGATTATAAATAATCGCCGGAGTTATATATACTCGTCTGATTTATCACTTTTACCGTAACATTTGTATACTTCTTTCCTTTTGGTTTTGGTCATTTAATCCTCTTCTGTGTCACTTCCTCACATAGTTCCTGTTTTCTCTTTGTTCTTCCTGGTTTGTCTTTCTCTTCTGTGTGTCACTTCCTCTCTCTTCTTCCAGTTCTGTGTTTGTCTCTTTCTCTGTATGCTTCCCCTTCCTTTCCGTCTTTTGTCGGCTTTTTGTCTTCTTGTTCTGACATCTTCATCATTCTCCTTTCATCGGTGTTATTGCTTACTTCATTTCTCTCTCTTGTTATAACTGTGGACTATCTTTCACTGTCTGCAGGTGCTCTCTGTCGATTGTTTTGTTTTGTTGTCTGTTTCCCTCTGCTTCCTTGTTTGCATTTAGTTTTTCTTGGTTTGTTACCTGTTTTTCCTTGCTAACTACCCTTTGCTTTCTACTTCTTCGTTTCCTTTCTATCAGTTTTCCGTTTCCTGTTTTTGTGTTTTTCTCTCTCTCTCTTCGACTTCTTCTGTTTTCATCTGTCCTCCTCTTCTTTCCCTCTTTGTGATCTCAGGTTCTTTCGACTTCTTCCATCTCTCTATCTATTTCCATTTCTTTCGTCTTCTTTATTGTTACACACCCATTCTAGTTATACCATCTATCTACCCTTAGTTCCCGTCTTGTGCTTAATTCCATCTGTTCACGTGTAAGGGAATCAGTGCAGGTAGTAGACTTGAGATAGACAGATTATAAGTAGGTAGATAAATTATAAGAAGGAATAGATGGAAGAATGTTGAAGTCACGTGACGAGGGCGAGAGGAATGCCAAAAATGGCAAAAATTCATACCTACACCCTTCCCCCCTCTTCTTTCCGTCCGTGACACACCTTCAGAAAGAAAACATTTTAGATTCTGACTGAATTTATCTACTTATTATTCATTAGATAATTTTTTTAACAAGTTCCCGCGAAACTCGATCCGACAAAAGGCCCGGGGAAGAAAGGAACAATCTTGGCACAGACATAAAAAAAAAATGAAATTGAAATGTCTCGGGGGCGACGCCTACCGTGGAAACCGGTAACTAAATATAAGCGAACCTTAAATAAGTTCCGTCTGGATAATTAATTTCCCTTCGTCGGGAAGGTACGGAAGGCCAACGGCTGCGAAGGAAACCTCCCGAGGCTGGCCCGGAAACCTTTTTCCCAGACGCAACCTAAATCACGAACCTTTTTCGTGGCCGTTTAAGGTACGAAGTCCGCCATGTTTATGCAATTAAATTGTCTAAAGATAATTATTATCCGTCAAGGATTCTATTACAGATAATTAAAACCCTTCAAAACGTTATCTCTTTCCAATGGGTCGACGACAAAGTCCTTAAGGCCCAAGCCTGAAGTTTTTCAGGTTTTTCTGATCCTGAACCTGTTTTTCCTTCTTTTTTTTGTGGTTCAGGATTCCTCTGCGAGGAGGAGAGAAGGTGATGGTGGTGGGGGGAAGGTGTTCAATTTATTCTGTTTTTGGTGTGCATGTTGAAACTTGTTGCTCACGTGGTTTCCATCTCTCTCTCTCTCTCTCTCCTACTTCCTTATTGTCTTTCTCTTTCTTTTACACCTAACCTTTGGGCTTTTAACTTGTTTTTCTTGTTTTGTTGTTTGGTGTTCGTGTGAGGATAATTTATCTACAGGAAAATGGAAAAGGTATAAAGTCACAATGACACAACAACGGAAATAGAAGAAACTATCAGACTGAAGTTACGGAAGCAGAAATAAAAGAAGAAGCAAAAGGACGACAGAAATGTCAACAAAGACAAAAGGAAGATGGAGGAAGTTGGCAGACAAATCAGACAGAAGACAGAAGAATGAATGACAATCAAGAGGAGATGGAAAGCAAGTACAGAAAAGAGAGAAACATTGATGATGGATAAAGACAATGATGATAATGAAGTTATGATGACAATAAAGACACAGGAGGACATGTGAATGAGAGGAAGAACAAGCACAAAGGGAATCATGCTGGGAAAACCAAAAAAAGGGGGAAGCAAAAAAGAGACGAAAGAAAAGGCAAACAAGACCCAGGAGACAGACAACAAATTAACCTAACAGAGGAAGAAGATGAAAGCGAACACGAAGACCAAATACCTCTGAGGGAAAGAACCAAGGAAACAGAAACAACCAAGAAAGCAAAAGAAGACAAGACAGGAAAGCTCCAAACGACAGAAAACGTCATAGACACCGCCAACCATAAAAGACTCCATCCCTTATCCACAGCCTTCTGGGTGTTGTCTTCCGACCAAAAAAAATCAATTTAAATTCACCAATTAACAATTCAATTTAAATTATAATTTCCTTGATTAAATTTTTTTATAACTTTAATTTAATTGATTCAATTCAATATTTAAATTTAATTCCGTTCACACCTCAATAAATTAATTTTTGTTTGTTTGTTTGTTTCATGTTGGCAGCCTTGCAAGACTTCTAATCCTTTTGGGAAGGACGACCACGTTCATGATCGGGGAAGTTGAACTCAAGTTTGGTGATGGACTCCAGAATGAGATTCAAAGCTCCAACCAACATGACAGAAGGTAACATCTTTCCTCAGCCAATGAGAATATTCCTTTTTAGTTTTTAAGCCAATGAGAATCCTGGATTTTTTTATTGTGGAAAGGTTTCTGGTGTAAATCGCTGACAACCTTTTGTTGTTGGTAGTGGTCACTGTCGAGATACATGTATGTTGGTGTAATATGACGTCATAAATAAAACGGACGTTGTAACAGCAGGCACCAAAGAGAGAGAACACAGCGAGAAAATGAAAAAGTGAGAAACGTATGTTTAACATATGTATTAGTCGTCCAACTAATACTGGGATTCATCACAAACTAAATTTTAGAATATTGCACACTATTATCAAGCTGATATTTCAAAAGTATTGCACACTGATATTTCAAAAGTATTGCACACTGCTATCAAACTGATATTTCAAAAATATTGCACACTGATATCGAGGTGCAATTTCAAAAGTATTGCACACTGCTATCGAGGTGCCATTTCAAAAGTATTGCACACTGCTATCGAGGTGCCATTTCAAAAGTATTGCACACTCTATCAAGTTTGCTGTTTCGTAAGTATTGCACACTCATCAAGGTGTCATTTCATGTAATGCACAGTTTTATCGAGTACAGTTCCGAACAAGATAGAAGACGGGATGAAAAATGACGGAAAAGCAGAGGAAGACGAAAGCAAGAGGAAAAGACTGAACAGAAGACCACGACAGAGGGAGAGAGAGAGAGATAGGACGAAGATCGTCCGATTTTCTCAAAGAAGAATCTCAAACAAGAGATCATGAAAAGGGTGAAAAAATCAATAAAAGTTTGAAACCGATCATCAAACTATTATCGATCGATCGATCAATCGATCTCCCATTAATAATTATTAAATATTATTTTGTAAAATTGATCAATTTTCTCTCCAAACTTTAAATGGACTACTTGTGTATGTTATTTAAGTGATGGACTATGTCTTCTTACATTTCTTTTTAAAATCACGATGAAATCTTTCTTCATCCCTTAGTTAACTGCCACCTGTTTCCAAGTTCGAAACAATAGGTAGTCTGTTTGGTTTAAAGGGGTGGTACTCAAGGAAGGGACGAGTGCCTCAAGCTCCCAGGAGCGGATTAAGGATATAGTCATGAATTCATTTGGAAGGAGATGTCTTGTTAATCCTTTCGGTCTTTGGTCTTAACCTCTTTTCTGTCGCGTTTGTATTGGAAAGTTTGCTGTTGTTGCTACAGGCTGTTTGTGTTGGAACAGGTTGTTGTTTGTGTGGTTGCTATCATCCCCAGCCCCTTTTTGTTGCTTTTAAAATTGTTCTGGAAGCTTTCAGAGGTTTTGTAGCTTGTGTATCTACTCTTGTCTTTTGTCGTTTCATCTTCTTTTGTTTATTTTCGTTCCCTCTTAGGTTTTTCTTTGTCTTTCTTTCTTGTTTTCGTTTGTTTTGTCTCTGCTTTGTCTACCTTTGACAAAATTTAGAAACTTTCGTCAACTGATATTAACTCTCTTTGCATATTCTAGTCAACACTCTTCAGGGACAAGACGTCTAGACAAGGGGACCAACCCTCTTCTCTACCCACTCCTCACTAGCCACTTAACAAATCTCTCCTATTGCTTCTTAATCCGGTCCTGAGGCTAAGATGTTGTTGTATACCTTAGTCAAAACCTCCTATTAAATTGGAGACTGGTTGTGGTTAACAAGAAGAAAGAAGCTCCAAAGGGTTGTTACTAGAAAACTGTTTTTGAGGCCCAGGAGCGAAAACACGTTGAATTTCTGAGTTCAGTCGACAGAAATGTTGGAATTAGAGAACAGAAGTAAGAAGAAGATGGGATAGGAAGTACTAATTATGATAGAGATAGACGGGGAAAGAAGAAGTAGAAGAGATGGTTGCTGAAAATCAAGCTAAGGGGAAAGAGAAAATGGCAGAATAGTAAGACAACAGGAAGAATGAAGAAGAAAGGCGGATACCGAGTAGATGGATACGGCGAAAAGCGAACTTGAAAATCAAGAGTGAGAAAGAGGAATTCAAAGATGACATACTCATCAGTATCTGAACTGATTCGACAGCAATCTTTCTAAAATTCAAACAAATTTGTCAATTAAATTAAATAAATTGAATTGAAACGCAGAGACACGTTAGCTAATTGAAAGTAATTATCAACACAGAGAGAGAGAGATTCGTGTAAAAGCCGAATTTGAATTTCTGGCGTAAACGAAAACAGAAATTTGGTAAATAAATCGAGCATCCACCCTTCCCCCGGCCCCTCCGGCTTCCAAAATTCCGTGGGATGCAGTAAAGAAAGGAAAATGTTTGTTTTGATTTTGGTCTAAATCCGAACGCCAACAATAAAATCCGTTTGCACTTTCCCAAAATTATAATTAATCCGATTGGGAAGAAAAAAACAGTGGCGGATCCAGAATGCAATGATTGTTTTGTGATTTTCAATTCTTTCTTTCGAAAAATTTTTAAAAGATTCTTCTAAGAACTAAAACCGAATGAGGTGGAAAAGAGACAAAGAGAGATTTAGAAATCCGTCTGTCTTTTCCGGAACGGGAACCGAAGGAAAAAGAATTGGAAGTGGGAAGGAGAAGAAGTGAAAGTGAGTTGAAGACAGAATGATGAAGGAAGGAAATAAAAAAAGAAGAAAAAGAAAAAGAGAGAAGGGGAAAAGGTCAACGTAAATGCGAAAAGTAGAGAAAGAAAAAAGGGGAAGAAAAGTCAACGTAAATGCGAGAGAAAGAAAAAGGAAGTGAAAAGAAAGAGAAAAAGAGAGAATAAAGATCTTAACAAACAAAAGAGAAATAAGGATGAGAAAGGAATGTGAAAAGCAAGCACAGAAACCAAACCAGAGAGAATAAAAGAGAAGTGGGGATAACAAAAAGAAAGAAAAGAAGACCAGAAAGAAAACAGAAACAGAAATTTTTAGAAAGAAGACAGAAGGAAGAAAACTAAGAACAAAAGCGAGAGGAAAGGGTTAACATAAATACAGCAAAGAGAAAGGAATCAGAGGAAAACAGAAAAAGGAAAAGAGGAAAGTGGGAAACAAAGTAACACAACCTCTCAGTGAAAAAGGGAGAAACGAAAACAAAACAAAGAAGAAAGGAAGATGAGAAAGCAAACACAGGAACAAGGGCGACCGACCTAAGCTTAGAAAGAAGAAGACAAAGAGAAAGACTAAAACAGAAGAAGAGAAAGAGAGAAATTAATAATGAAAGGATTAGAGAGAAGAAAGGATCAACAGCAACAGCCATTTCTATCTATCCCATCAGCAAAATTACAGACAGACAGAAGTCGCATTCACACTCATGCAAACTACCCGACACCAGTCTGCTTCTAAATCGTAATTCGAAGACGACGTGAGAAATTATTTCCGTCAGCAAAGCTTTTTCGTACAAACCATACAGACAGAGAAAGCTGTTGGTAGTGTATGAAATAGGTAAAAATTCAGCTTACGGATCAAAGTGTTTTTCCTTCCTGTCCAGAGTTCGTCGAAAAAGAAAAAAAAATTTTCTGAAAAACCGGGAACAGACAAAACACAAAACCAACTTGCGCGAAAAACAAAAAAACCGGAAACCGCGGGAAAACCGAAAACAAAATGTCGGCGATTTTGATTTTTGGGGTTTGGATGAACGGGGGGTTGGAATAGTTCGGCGAGAGAGATGGATGGATGATCGGTACCTGAGAGTACCTGAGCGAATCGAAACTCGAAGTCGGATGGCGATCGCGAGCGAGAACGAGAGCGCGAGATACGGTCACCGCCGGCTTTGAACGGAGGGAAATGCAAACCGATCTCACTCGAGTCTCGCACTTGAATGCCATTTTGCAGTTGGTCGCCTTCTTCCACGACCGACTTCCACGCTCTTCAGGCCCGGACCTACGTCTTCCTCTCTCTCTCTTCCTCTCTTTTCTTCTTTTGTCTCGCCTTTTTGCGTTTAAAATTTTCTTTTTGTCGTCTTCTCTTTTTGTTTTCATCTTCTCCTTCTGTTACATCTCTTCTGTCTGTCTGTTATACAATATCCGGTTTGAAATTCTACACTTTGTAGCTGTCGTCTTTTGTTTTAAATTAATTGTGATCGTTAGTAGATGTCTTCTTCTTTCTTCTTTCTCTTCAATCATCCTTTTTGTAAACTTCCATCCTAACCGGAAGGGAGACGAACTCTTTCTCTCCCTCTCTCTGTTTTGCTTCTGTCTGACTATTTTAATCTATCAAGGAAAACTCCATTCATAGATGACGGAGACTTTCGCGACACACTCGTTTCATAAGTAATGCACACATACAGCAGGATTTCAGATTTTGAATCTATTTCATAAATATTCGTGACTGTGCTTATTTTATCTTTCCCTCTTTCTTCTTCCTGTCTATTGTAACTATCTATTGCTCTCCTGTCTTTCAGTTTTACTGTCTCTCTCTAACTGTTAATTTCTTCTTCTTCTTCTTCCTCTCTCCGTTCTTCGTCATAGTCCTTTCTTATTTTTTTATCTGTCTCTCCTTCATTTCTTCTCCGCTTTTTCTCCTTTTCTTTCTTTTAATCTCTCTATTTATCTATCTATCTCTGTAACTCTTCTTTTTCTCTCTTCTCATGTTTCTTCTCCCTGTCTCTTTCTACGAAATCTCTTTCTTTCTCTCTTTCTTTGTATTTCATCTTTATCTCTCCTCTTCCTGTTTCTTCTACTCTATCCTTCTGTTTTATCTTGAATAAAACGCTTGATTTCCATTTCATATCTCTCTGTCTCTTTCCTTTACTCTCTCTTTCTATTTCATCTTTTTTAATCTCCCTCTCTCTTTGTTTGTTATGCTCTCCTTTTTCCAATTCTCCGTCTGCATCGCTCTCATTCTAGCAATTTGTCTATTAATTTTTGTTACTCTTCCTCTCCTCTTTATCTATCTACTAATTTCTTTCCTTTCCACCCATCCTTATCTGTATCTTTTCTTCTACTTATATGTTTATCTAAATCTTCCATCGTCTTCCTCTTATCTATTTACCTTTTCTTCTTTCAGTTTCTCTTCTATCTATCGGTTTATCTACACCCGCCTCTCTTCTTTTTAAACTCACACTCGTAAAGAAGCAGCGAGCCATATTTCAAATCTATCTACAAAACATAAAGAAGAGAAGACACCACTGGCAGGAGGTTCCGTATCCAGAAAACCGGAAATAGTTTAGAAGTGACAGGACCGACGTCCGTCTCAAGGGATATATTTCAGTGTTGAGATCCCAATAAATGAAGACGAGGAGAAGGGTTAGTAAAGAGGAGAGAGAAGATAGGAGACAGGAGGAGGAGGAGGAGGAGGGGAAGAACCTGATTTTTTTAGGCGCGTTCTCACGCATCAACTTAAAGCCTTTCCGTCCCCGAAAAAATCGTTTCCGCGAAAGAAACCGAAACGGGATACTCGTGAGACCTCATCCACTCGTTCAAGGTTGATGCCTGTCCGTCCGAAACTGGATCTGGTTTTCAGGTGTGTGAGTGTGTCTGTGTTTCGTGGGTTTGTGCCTTAGACCGAAAAACCGACGTTTGTAAGCGTTCTCTCACTTCCGGTGAGGTTTCATTTTAAAGGGATATGTCTCTGTTGGTATTCGTGTCTCTCTCAGCCTCCTCCGTTTAATTTGAGTTGAGTAATTAATTTCTAGGTTCTGTGTCTGTCACACTAGATTGTCTGAGAGAGGTAGTGCCACTAGGTCTAACTCTAAACAAGTCTGAAAGTCGGATTTGTAGACAAAAACCGGAAACACTTCTTTTGTTAGGCTTCCAAACTCTTGCGAAATTTTTGTCTGCCTTCAAAATTGCTTTACTTATTCATTTATTATCTAGCTATCTATCTGTCTGTCTATCTATCGGCTTATCTTTCTATCTACTTATCTATTTGTCTATCTATCTATCTGTCTGTCTGTCTATCTACCTATCTATTTGTCTATCTATCTATCTATCTATCTGTCTGTCTGTCTATCTATCTATCTATCGGCCTATCTGTCTATTACCTATCTATTTGTCTATCTATCTATCGGCCTATCTCCTCTCTATCTGTCTCATCTGTCTATCTATCTGTCTATCTCTGTCTATCTATCTATCGGCCTATCTGTCTATCTACCTATCTATTTGTCTATCTATCTACCTATCTGTCTATTTATCTGCCTATCTATCTATCTCTCATGGCCCTCTCTCTCTCTCTCATGAAACATGATTTCAAATGTCTAGTAGACCGACTGAGACATAACTTCCGGTTTAACCCTAAATCCCTTTCGTAAATAATGCGCATTCTAAGGAACTATTGGTTTCAAAAGTATTGCACACACTTACAGAAAATCATTTCATAAATACTGCACTCACCATCTATTCATCTCCAAAGTTGAATTCTTCGTGGACGGTTCTCATCATGAAAAACTGACTCGATGTGTTGTTAAAATTTCCCTGCACCTCGGACAAATTTCCCTGACGCTCAGACAAAATTCCCCTTCCCATTTGTCGTGGAAGGAGATTCAGGAATGGAGGATCATCGTAAACTACGATTTTGGAGGATGAATCGTGAGTCATGATTAATCTCATTCAAGCAATCAAAAAATTTAACAAAAGAAAAATGGCGACGTCTTTCGAGATCGAAGTCAAAATCCGACAGGAAACAAGGACGGAACAAAATAAAACTTTGGGTTGGCCTACGAAATATGATACAGGAAGTTAAGGGAAAAAAATTGTAACAAAGTTGTCGTTAATCTGATTCCCAAATTTTGGGCCCCAAATGTTTTTGCCTTTTTTTTAAATTCCAAACTTTGAGTGTCGCATAAAAAAATCCCCAACAATCCCGCAAATTTTCGCGATGCGATGGATTTTGTTGAACAAAAAAATTTCTTTTTGATTTTCAACAGTGACCTCTTTCTGTGCCCACCATCCCTCCATCTTGGTTTTCCTTCTCATTAGAAATAAATTTTTACAAAAGTTGCAGTATTTTGAAGACGAGTTCCTTGTCAATTTGTGCAATGCTTTCAAAAGAATGCAGTACTTATGAAATTATTTCCTCTGTAAAAGTGTGCAATACTTTTGAAATGAATTCTCAACAAAATTCTATAGAATTTATGGGATGAGGTCTTCTATACATGTGCGCAATACTTATACAGTCATTTTCGACCTAAGAGTGCGGTGTTTATTAATTTCTCCTTTAGAATACTAGTGTGCAATACTTTTGAAATAAAGTCCTCCTGAAAATTTTGATGATTAAAGCACATATATAACAAAAAGATTCAAGTCATAAGTATTGCACAGTTTTTGAAGGGAATCGTGTATTCAAATGCTAAAATAAAAGTTTTTAAGACGAGTTTCTTGTCAAATTGTGCAGTACTTTTGAAATGAGCTCTCAAGATATTATTCCAGTATTTATGAAGTGTGGACTTTCATACATGTGCTCACTACGTATAGAATTATTTTTCGACCTAAGAGTGTGGCGTATTTAGGAGTTCTTTTAGTAAATACTAGTGTGCAATACTTTTGAAATAAAGCCCTCTTGAGAATTTCGATGATATGTTCATTTATAAAATAGTTCATAAGTATTGCACACTTTTCAAAGTGAATTATGTATTTAAATGTGGATTAAATTGTGAAGAATTTTGAAGATGAGTTTCTAGTCAAATTGTGCAATACTTTTGAAATGGGCTCTTGAAAAAATCGTTGAGGTGGGTTCTTTTAATGATACCCTGTAATACTTTCGTGATATAATACTCGCATCGTGCAATATTTATGAAAAATCAATTCCACTTAAAATCTTTATGATTAATACATATTTTTAACACAGATTTTTATTCATAAATATTGCACACTCTCCTGTACTGTCTATCTGTAACGTTAAGTGTTCTTATGACGTGAAGTCTTAATGAGTGTCAGTGCTTCCCTCATTTACGAGGTTATTAGTCATCCCCATTGTGTGCAATAATTATGAAAGAGATTCTTCATTTATATAAAGCAAAATATTGTTGTGAGTGTGCATTACTTTTGAAATGAATCCGACAAGTCCTCCGTCTCCTCCTCAAGTCCGTTTTCTCAAGTTTACTTCACTTTTAAAAGTATTTCCGCCACCCACATCCGTTTATCAGTACTCTGAGTAAAAAAAGGAGCAGGAAAAAAATTGTTTACAACTTTTTAGAAAAAGAAAAAAAGAGAAGGAAAAGGATTTAGAGAAAGAGAGAGAGAAATGGTGAAACTCAATTCACCTAGTGCGAGTTGGGAAAAGTGTAAATTTACAGACACCGCTATAAACATAAGAGTATAATTTAACCTAATCTACAGATTGTTTTTGATAAAAGTCCAAAGACTCGAATTTCAAAAGGAAAAAGAAGGAAAGCCTATTAAGAAACCCAATAAAAGCGAACCGTTGTTTCCTCAAAGGTTAACATCAACTTTATTATTATTATTAGGTTTTCTTTCTTTCGTTTACTCGAGTTAATGCGTGGAGGTGGATGTGGAGGAGGAGGAGGAGGAGAAGGAAAAGAGAAACAGAAAACTGTTTTGCAATGAAAAACATCGTTTTAAAAAAAGCACGTAACGTAAATTATAATAAAAGTAAACAGGATTGACGACGCCAAAAGTTCAACGGTTTTCGGAGGGAAATTTCGTTTTTCAAAGTTTGCCGCGACTCGAGCGCCTCTATCGGCAAAGTGGCGAACTAATTTTTTTCAAAATGACGCCGGTGGACTATTATCATTTTATTCCTTAATCAATTTCTCGGTGTTTTGTTATTTCAAATAACCTCAGAACCGAATGAGGAAGTCATGAGTCATCCAAGTCAAGATGTTCTCGATGATATTAAGAAGTTAATCACTGAAGTTACCGGGTTTCAGGTGTTTAATTTTGATTTTATTTGGGTTTTGAGTGTCAACGGTTTTTCTTGTGGATGAAAAATTTTTTTAATCATTTTTCAGTTGGTGTGGAATTTGTTTGCTTTTTGACTTTTTTGGTGTCTTATTGACGATGTTGGTTTACAGGAAAATGAAGAGAATTTCACGATCTGCGAACGGTATTGTCTGTCTCATGTCATTCATCACAGTTACCCCTCAGTTAATAGAACTACAGTTAAAAATGTCATAAATGGTTATGTTTCACGTTTCCACGGCCACGGTTACTTCAAAGTTTCGCAAGAATTAAACTCACAAGTCAAGACTTTTTTAAGTAATGAGAAACTCTTTCAGAAAAATCCTCAGGTAAGGTGATCGTTTTGGAGGTTAGGATTTTTTTACCAGTTGTTCGTTATGTTGGGTTCATCATTGTCTTTTCCTCTCTTTCAGTATGATATACAGTGGTGTTTGTTAGCTCTAGTCAGTTCATTAAGTTCAAATTTAACATCAGTTAAGCATGTTCCAGAATTGTTGCCAGTCGATGAAGAAGAAAATGAGACGGAGGATATCAACTGGGGTGAATATCTGACGAGTGATTTACCCACAGTTCTGGAAAGGTTGAGTAGTGATAGTGAAGCTTCTTCTGAGGTTTGTTCTGTTTTGAATTTCCTTTTTGAGAGGCTTTCTTGTTTATGTTTGATAACAAAATATTTTTATGGTTTGGTTAGGATGATGAGAATGAGGTGAAAGATCCAGGAAGTGAGGTGAAACCCTTTGAACAGACCAAAAAATTTGAGGTGATAGTTGATAATAGAGCAACACTCCATAATGAAAGGGAAAGCGAGTTGAGGAGGGAAAGATTTGAGCAGTTTCTCTCAAGCAGGAGTTCAAAAAGTGATATCGAAAATGATTCAAGAGTCTGGGGAAATATTTCGAAGAAATTGTAAGAAATTCAAAATGGCGGTGAGAGTTTTGGAAAAGATTGTGATTGGATGAGATTTTTAATGTTTGGTTTGTGTGTTTAGTGAAATGGTCATGAACAAAGAAGGAGTTCACAGGAAGTCTCAGTACATCTCAGAGTACGAACTCATGGAAAACATTCTCTACCAGTTTCAAACGGGTGAAAGGATTCTCTTGAGGAAAGGTTATGTCAGCCCTGCTTTAACAAGCCTGACTCAGGTATGTTCACATTCCTAAAATGGTTTCAAAGTTGATTCCTGAAGTTTCAAAGTCTAAAGTCATCATAAACCATCCAACTGCTCCAAGATTTCATTGAAAGCTTTGGATTTGGTTCCAGGATACCTTAGCTGACTACCTGGATTCTCTGCAACCTTATTTCAAGATCATAAGGTCCTTTAGAGACTTTGAAGAGGAAGTGACGGAGAGAAGATATCCTGAGAAAGAATTTCATAGTTTGAGTGAGACACAAGCATCCTCCTCAGGGTGAGTGGGTCGTGTCGTTTTGTGTCTAGTTCCGGTTTGTGATTTCCGGTGAATTGATTTTGTGTTTTCAGATTGACTAGCAGAAGAAAAAAGGTTTCAAGCGTTCTGTATGTGTATAGCGTGATGTTGAGGAAAGCTCTGGAACCGTTTCAGATGAAAGTCATGGATATCGTTGAGAATAGTGAGTTGTGTGGTGGGGCTCTTGGGTCAAGAAGGCGGTGAGTTTGCTTTTAACCTTTCGTTCTCTTCTCGTTGATAGTGAACTCGTACACTCTCATCAAGATGGGGAAGGAACTTGAGACGTTCTTCTTCGATTTGACGTCACTCTACCGCGTTCATATAATGGCGACCAGAAACTGGAAGAAGGACTCGAACTGGATGTCGTCCATCAGGTACTTTCACGT
The DNA here is from genome assembly GCA_016920875.1 of Columbicola columbae. Lineage (NCBI taxonomy): Eukaryota > Metazoa > Arthropoda > Insecta > Psocodea > Philopteridae > Columbicola > Columbicola columbae. The sequence continues at coordinate 3,152,652 of JADMLL010000009.1, read as the reverse complement.
TGTCTCTTTGTCCTTTGGCCAAGTTCTGGTTTTGATGTCGGCTTCTCTCTTTCCAGAGTTCTCTCCGTCCTGTATAACGCGACGATGGAGGCGACGACTTCGAGACTGAGTTTCGTGTACCTGAACCTGTTTCTTCATTGTTTCCGTGTTTATTTGGACATAATTGACGTCTGGATTTCACATTTGGATTTGATGGATCCGCACGATGAATTCATCGTCACCAGGTAGATACCCAGCGGGAGGACATGCATAAGTTGATCAGACAATGTGGATAGTTAAGGAAACCGTCAAGCACTCTATCGTTATTGATAGATAAACAGACTGATGGATTAGAGATAAAATAGAGGTTACACTGATAGACAAATTTCGTGCAGGCGGATGTATAGACAGATTGATTGGTTTATCTGACAGATTCATCTGTATTACGCTGATAGATGGTAGACATATCCTTTGAGATTTATAAATAAATTTCGTTTAGATAGATGTACTTATAGATAAATTGGGCATAGGTAGGTGGGTATAGCAATCTGTACTAAACTGCTTCACTGGTAGGCAAACGTGGTGTGAGATTAATAGACAAACTTCATGCAGATGGATGTATAATTGGGTTAATTAATTTATCTGATAGATTAATCTGTATCTGTATCTTGTAGGCAAATGTACTTTGAGATCATAGATAAATTTAATGGTGCAGATGGATGTCTTTATAGACAAATTTATTTATCTGTACTAAAAGACTACGCTGATGGTTAGATGATAGACAAATGTGCTTTGAGGATAATAGATAAATTTCGTGTTGATTGTTGAATAGATTAAAATGAACCAGAGATAGACAAATATAGGTTGGCATAGATATATTCCACAGGGTGATGGGTTAGTTAGACTAATCTGTAGTAGTCTGCCTCACTGATAGATGGTTGGCAGATTTGGTTTTAGATTGATAGATAAATTTCATGTAGATAGATGCGCTAATAGATTAAAATCTACCAGAGACAGATAAACATAGTTTGGCCTACACAGATTGCTACACTGATAGATGGTAGGCATATCCTTTGAGATTCACAGATAAATTTCGTGCAGGTGTAAATATTTAAAGATTAATTGATTTATCTGATAGATTATTCTCTACTAAACTGCTAAACTGATATATAGATGTTGGGAAATTTCCTTCGAGACTGATAGATAAATTTAGTGCAGATGGATATTGGATCGATTAGTCAATATGTCTCATAGATTCATCTCAACAATAAACGGCTAAACTGATAGATAGATGGTGGGCCAATTTGCTTTGAGATTCATAGATAAATTTCGTGCAGATGGATTTATTTATAGATTAATTAATTTATCTGATAGTTTAGCAGTTTTATAAACATGAATCGGATAAACAGATGTCGTAAGATTGATAGCGAAATTTCACGTAGATAGATTACTAATAGATTAAAATGTATCAGAGGTAGTTAAATATACTTTGGAATAGATAGATTGGTAGATAAGAACGGTAGTCTTCCTCTTTTCAAATATTTTTGACAAACACTTTTAATCTGTTAGATTTATTTATAGATTGAATGGATGGTAATCTTGATAGAGTGATGAAATATTAGTAGATAGATTGCTTAATTATGTAGATAATTATTAGAAAGATATACGAGTCAGTATAAAAATTGATAGATAAACGTTGAAAGAGTTCGGGTTTGATTGTTTCCTTCTGCTTTCAGATCGGGATATGATGGCAAGTCAGAGAATCGTTGCTCAGACTACGTTCTTAGACCTTACAAAGAGGAACTGAAACAGTCTGGAGTGAAAGAAGTTGCCATACTCGACTTCATTGGCGAGAAGGTAGGCATAGAGGAGGGCGTTCGGGTTTGATTCTCTTTTCTACTCAAAATAATTTTGACTTTTTGTTTCTGTAACTGTCTAGATGATCCACGTGGGACAGTCTTTGGAGATACTAAGACGTTTGAACCGATTCGTGAGCACGGAAATGAGAGCCACAAGCTCGTTCGAGTCTTTAGTTGATAGAGTCAAAGAGCAAACGAACGCGTTCGGACACGTCAGGTCGAAGACAACCGGAAGAGGTAGAGAGAAGCAGAGGAGTATATTTACAGTTAAGAACGTGAACCTGACACCGGTTAGAGAGGAGATGAACGGAGGAGGTGATTCAGTGAAAGAGGAGGAGAAGAAGGAGGTGGAGGGAGTAGTTGAAGTTCAGACGAACGTTGAAGAAGGCACCGCCTGCTGTACGGAGTTCATCCGGTCGACGATTCACAATCCATATTTAAAGATGGCGTTCGAAGAAGTCGGGTTGAAAGCTGTCGAGAAGAGTCTAATGAGGCGAGGGGGTGTGAAGCAACGGGAGGCTCTGATCTGATGTTGGTGGAGTGAGTACGATTTGGGATTTTGGGGATGGAGGGTAGTCGTGGACACGGAGGACTCAGTCAAAATGTCTCTTGCAGGAAGGTGGAGGAAGATGGCGCCGCGATCTATCCCTTCCACAAGATCATCTCGGAGTCTTGTCACCGGATATTAGGGAACCGCGTGTCGGATGCATGCGAACTCGTCAAGGACATCGTCCTGAGGGAACACGACCTCGAGGGAAGGTTGTCTCTCCTTCGAAGCGTTTTACTCTTCAACGATTCCTACCTCATCCAACCTTTCATACTCGGATTCTACACTCAACCGTTCATCAGACAGAACTCGTATTCGTTGACGCTCAACCTGAGAGAGTGCGCCGAAGTCAGGTACAAGGATTTCGCGTCCGCGCTGTCGGTCACTGTCGCCAAAAACACTTCCCTCCAACACTGCGATGATGTTTTGAAAGCCATCGACGCGATCACCGTCAACTATGAGGTGAACTGAAACTTCATTTAGATCACATCACCAAACCGGAAATGGTTTAAGAGCTTTACTCTGTTGCAGGTAAAATGGCCGCTGACTTTGATTTTCACACCGGAAGTGATGGGGAAGTACAACGGACTATTTCGAATCGCTTTGAAGTTGAAGTGGGCTCACTGGACGTTGTCTGGTCTTGGCTTTAGAGGTTAGTCACATGATTCTGTTGAGGAAGATGCTGGGGGTGACCGGAAGTGGTTGTAACAAATCTCATTGTTTTCAGATGTTGATAGCGACAGCAAAACGGAGATTTCGAAATCAAGTCGCCACAGAATGGAGCTCCTCAGGTTTTGGTTTCTCAGCGCTTTGTCAAGGATCAACAATTATTTCATGACTTCGATGATTCCACCGGAAGTGAATTTGAACGGCTGTAAGGACCTGAAGGATATCATCAGAGGTAAAGTGTCTTCCTTTCATCATGGAACCCCGGTTTTGTTTCCGCATTCTAATCTGTTTGCTTTTGCTTTAACCGAAGCTCATTCGGATTTCCTGGACAGAATCCATTACAACTGTCTACTTGGAGGGAAATCACCGGAAGGGTGGAAACTCGTTTTTCAAAATCTCATCCCAATGTGTAAGGATCTTGAAAGGTTTTGGCTGGATGGAAACGTCGTCACCGAGTCGAAGCTTTCTGCGATGGAAACTACCTTCGGAAATTGTCAGCTCCTGCTGTCCAGGCTCATGTCTTCCCTGGAGAAAGACTGAAAACTGTTTGATGTCTTTGATTATCTGTTAATTATGTTGTATACTGTATTTAAATATATATATTATAATATGTACTGTATGAACCTAAGTCTGGTTTGTTGTATTGGATTCCTGTAGTGACTATTTGTCTGTTTCTTTCTGTCTGCCTTTGGTACACATTTTTCTCACTGACCATTAAAAATTAGCGCGGTCGTTTCGATAGCCGTTCGAGCTCCTTCGCCGGTTGATTCTACTGCACTGAATGAATTAAGTTGGTAAGCCTGAATGCAGGCTCTTTTCTACCAGCCTCATTGCGCCTTCATATCCTGCTACTTGTTTCTTATAAGTGTGATCGTCCCAGTAGACCGCAATTGTTCTCCATAACCTGGCGCGCGCGTTCGCGCCTGTTGCGCCAATTTGCGCCAGTTTGCGCCCATTTGCGCTCATTTTGTGGTAAACACTTGACTATTTTGGGAGGCTGCAAACCTTTTTGACCGCGGATCCAAATCAAAGCGAAATGTAGCAGTGAAGTGGGCGACATGTGCGACACATTTTTCTCTTTTTAACCAGAGGAAACCTCTCGCTAGGTTCAAGCTGGAAGACTGGGGGAGAGGGGCGTTATTACTCTTCCGCAATTTTCCCTCACCCACAATTGACTTCAGATGGTCAAAATCCCATCCCCTACGACCTGATGGCGTTATGGTTCAAGCAAAAGATGGTCTCCTACGAAATCGCTTTACTCCGTCTAACCCATCTAGGTTAGTTCGAGGTGAGAGTCCAGAGGGTACCGCTATCCTTCCTTTCCCAAACTCGTTCAGCACTTTCCTGTGGGAAAAGGGAGGGAGTATGTCGGACTCGAACCGACTAAACCCCTGAGTGGATATCCTGATGGTTGACAGAGAGGATCTGGGAGCGCGTTAAAAATCATCAGCAATCTTAGCGGCCAGCGTATGTTCCGCCGTGTCCTCCAAACACGGACAGTGGTGGCAACGTGTCGTCGTCTCCTTTATTCGACACCGAAGCACCCGTGCCTCGTCAGAACCTGTGTCATTCGATAGGTCAAGCAACCAAAATTTCCTTTTCAACCAGCGACCCAGCACTGGTCGGATAGCTCGAAGAGTCCTCTAACCCAGACCCTGGTCCGGAGTCAACCAATCACGCTATTTCATAATCAGAACTCCCCGAGCCTGACGTTTCGAGGCGCCGAGTGTCCGCTGCCAAATGGGTTACCCCCGAGAAGTCGCCATCGCATGTCATGCATAGACTTGTACGACTCTGTGAGGAGGTCCACCGGAGGAATACCGGCCAGGACGCCCTCCGCCGCACCCGAGATGGTACTCCACCCCTGGGCGATACGGGAGCTGACCAGCATTCGGACTCCCTCGGCAAGCCGAAGTGGAGTCTTGTACCGAACCAGATCTCCCGCCCATACAGGGGCCACATACATGAGTTTACTCAGGACCACGCCCGAATAGATCCTGCCTCTAGCACCACCAAGGTTCGGAAGAAGCACCCAATCGCTTGAGCCATCCTCCTAGCTTGGGGACCACCTTGCGGAAGTTTGCCTCGAAACGCTCTTCGCGTTGAGTAGGAGCTCCAGACAGTTCATCTGAGATCCCACTTCCACCCTCACTTGAACTATCCGGAGCGTCGCCTTGGCAACATCACCTCCTCGCGGATGAATTAGAGTGGAGCCCAGTTTCTCTTGAGGATTCCCCGAAAACATCAACACATCTCTCTTGATGTAGGGTAGGTTGTTCACTTGAGACACGAACACTGCTTAAATCGTCGTCACATCGGTATTACTACGTTTTTTGGGTTAGGATGGTTTGCCAATCTAAAGGAGTACCCACGAGTGAACCTTTCGATTCCCTTTTTCACAAAGGGAACCGCCAGGTCATCGCGCTTAAGTAGGATACGACAAGGACCGTTAAGGAAAACAGGGTGGAGCTGACGTGGTGGGACTTTGTCTCAGTAACTTTACCGCGATTGAGTTGGTTGAGGTGCGCCTGAAGGACCACCCGCCACAATCATCACAGCCACACTGTTCTCCCCTGTGACGCCAGTGGCTGACACTATAACTTGGTGCGCACATTTGCGCCGGCTTGCGCTCATTTGTCGCTAACAATCGCGAAACCTTTGGGGGCCATTTAACGCGTCAGTGACTTGGTGGGATTTAGAAAACCCCCTTGGCAGAAGGTGTCAGTTGTTATCTATTAATTAATTTCTGTTAATTAATGTCGTAAATTACTAATTAATTGATAACTCCACCAACATTTGATTAGAATTTGTAAAATGTGCCCATATTTAGTTGTATTATCTCTTTAAAGATGGCGCCCTCTAATTCAAACTTGGGAGAGGAAGGAATTGAATAAAAAATTAAATTTCAAAACAATTTATTTCTAAAAATAGAATAACACTAAAAGAAATGTGACACGCGTGTTCGCATCAGTACGAAACAAGGCGGAAGTTGAATAATCGGTCAACCGGAAATGCGCTTTATAAGCGTGTGCGCGTTCTCTTGCGATAATCGAAGCGATTAATGGATTATCAATCAGGCGCCGGCAGCGCAAAAGGAGGAGGATTTTTGGCGATAGGTTCCTCTGTTGAGAATTCGCTCCCTCCCTCTCTCGCTAAGCTTTCCGTTCTCATTTTTCTTCTTCTTCCACGACTTCCATCTTCTCACACGGCATAGACCAAAGCGAGTATGACAAAAGACGCGCAGTAGATGAGGAAGAAGATTCGATCGACGGTGTTCGCCAGGAGTATCCAGTCTCTCTGCTGACTTTTCGAATTCGTTTCGTGCGGATGTCTGTCTTGTTCGGAGAGAACCGGATGACTGTCCGTCATTTCTTGGGATTTGAGAGAATTCTGAAACCGGAAGTTGTTTTATTGCTCGTCTAAACTCTTCTGATTTGAGCGCGCGCGCTTATAACTCACCTCATCGTCGGAGTTTCGAACTAGAAGACACTTTCCCAACCATCCTGTCAGATTCCTCTTCAAGATCCACGGGAGGGGTGAGTTCTTCGGGTTCCTAGCCAGGTTTATAACGACGACAGCGATGATGATGGCAAACGCGCTCATGTAGAGACACTTACAGTAGAATGACACTGAAAGGAAGAGGAAACAGAAAATTAGATGATGATGATGGATGGAGGGGATGGAGGAAGGAAGACAGCTCACCGACGTAGGGGACTTGACTGGATATCGAAGGCATCTTCTGCGTGAAGTAGAGGACGAAGAGGGTGTTGACGATGACAGCAGCTCCAGCCAAAGTGATTTTGTCGTCGGATGTGGCCGGAAGCCAGAAGGTGGCCAGAATCATCAAAACGATCGCTGTAAACAGGAAACGAGGAAGAGATTATAAGGAGAAACGGGAACAAAGTTCCGAAACGGTGTCGCGACGACTCACCGGAAGCAGGAGTGATAACGAGAGCTTGGTACGTCGCCGATTGTCTTCTGATAACCACATGGAATGTGAGATCCGGGTAAGGAACGGGACAACACGGATAGATGACTGAGTTCCTCTCGCCGTTCATCTCCACGAATTCCCATTCCGAGTTTGGAATCAGTTCGGGCATCTGGAAAAACCGGAAGTAAATAATAGCGACGACGAAAACACCGTTTCGAAACCGGAAATGAAACGAACACTCACGTCATAGACCGTTCCCATCTGTCTGTCGCTGATCAGATCAACTTGTTCTCCGTTATAAGTCCAAGATCCGAACGTGATGGAACAGTTTTGGGTGTCGAAAGGCCACCGGAGGAAGTCCAGCTGACAGAATACGTGGAAGATCGAGGGAGGAACCCAGAAAACGGTTCCGTTCACGAACGCTATCAGGTTGGTGTTCCCGTAGTGGTCGATTGTACTCCCTGTCGCGCTGTAATCACACGAATCCAGGAATTTTCTGTAGTTCTCCCGTCTCTCCTTCTCTACCTCATTTTCTTTACCTGTTGTATGGGAGGATATCCGGTTGCCAGACTTCGTGGTCAGCTAAATGCAGCTCCTTCAAGCCGTTATACTTGGATGCATCCCATTTGAGTTTCTCGTCTTCCCAGAACTGAAAACAAAAAGAAGGAATAGGACGAGAGGCAAGAAAGAAGTCCAACAGAAGCAGATGAGACCGGTCTTACCATCCTGACCCAACTGTGAATCGTCAGCACTGATCTTTGCTCATCCTGAAAGCAGAAAAGAAAAACCAAAGATGAGAATAGGTGAGCGAGGACAAAGGTCAAAACGTAGCAGCAGACAACTCACCAGTTCGAGGTGCCTGATGACAAGGTCCAGGTTGACGTAGGTCGTCTTGTTGGGTTGCGTCGGCCTCGCGAACTTGTCATAATTGAACAGCAAATCCTGTTTCAGCTTATCCGTCCACGTCGCGTTCCAAAGAGGATTCACCGACTCTGGAGAACACAAAAGACTGTCAACAACAAATCCACGACACCAGCCAACCGACCGAGAGACGGATTAACAGTAAGCAAAAGAAACTTACTCGAAGTGTTGGGTGTTTGTCGCGTAAACCTCCGGAGACTCGTGACATCCTTGAACGACGTCGAACATCCTCCCAAAGGGGTGTGAATCAACGCCACCAACACCAGAATCAGAATCCGAGCTTTCATTATCTATAAGACAGGCGAAATGAAGAAAGAAACAAAAAGTCAAAATGGCGGCCGAGAAGTGATAACGTGAAACGTGGGCCGCGCGGATGGAACAAACTCGGAAACTGATTCTGTGGCTCCCTAACTTGGAGCGAAGGCCAAACCCGCGAACCGTTCGCACTTCATCAAAAACCTTCGAACGGATTCCTGACATCCCGACACCATCCAACATCAGTTTAAGGTTCACAGCTTGCCCTCTCTTCAACTCAGGTACACCTCCAACACTCACCTATTCCATCTAGGTTTAAGTCTAACCACCAACTTCCGGTTTCGTTCAAAGAGAAATTTCCCGACGATATCATTACAAACATAAACACTTCCGGAAAAGCCTGAACCGAGAGAAAAACCCTCAACAGCAAACCCATCCCCAGACGGCTCCTGTAGGAGGAAGCAGCTCAAGTTCAAGTCGATATTTTTTGAAAGTCCTTTGCTTTCCCGCCAATTTTTTTAAAAACAAAATTAGTGACGAACTTCCGCTTTGCATATTTCTAATCCCGTCCAGCTGATTTGCCTTTCTTCCCCACCTGTGTGGGAGAGGAGAGAGAGAAGGCGTTTGGCATGCCGAAGACCTCGGCAATGTCAAAAAGAGATTTCGACTTCAATTGGATAATGACAAACAAATGAAGCTCAACTCATCTCATTTTTTATTTAGTTATTAATAAATAAATTAGGCCTGACGTCAAATCCGTCATTTTGAGCCGAATATCCATGTAACAAGGCCTTTCCGACCCACGTTTGGGGGTCCAGCGAGGAGGACCCGCATTTCGAAGACAATCTGAAAAATGTTTCACCAAAGTCCCGCGAGATGACGCCACTCACCCGTTTTCACTTTGAATTAGAGAAAAGTTTACAAAAATCACCGATAGATGACGCTTCTCCATAGCTTTCACCTAAGATTAAGGGGTAGCTTACAAAAACTTTCAATAGATGGCGATGCTTTCGTCATTTTTTCAATGTCTGGCTAGTTCTGTCGATAACTCCGATTCTGATTTTCCATATAAGTTTCAGTCTGTCAGCTATCAGCAGCAGCAGCAGTTGTTTCTCTGATGGTTTTTAGCATCACCCACGCCTTCGCCAAAATTCAAGTCTAGTGGCACAATTTCAAAGCTTCCGTTTGGATTAAGGAAAACCCTTTGCCCCCAATTTATACTGAATTCTAATTTTTGGTTCCGTATCGGCCATCTTGTGTGATGTCTAATTCCTCAAAACCATTTTGTCCTCTCCAAGAACCACGCCTCTCATTTACTACAACTTCAGGAAGTAGTGAAACATCTTATCTGTGATACTGTATATTACTTACTTAGGATACTTTTATATTTCTTTTCCAATTAAATGGAATAAATTTTTGTTTTATAAATATATATACAAAGCTGTCGATGAAACATACAACATAGTCTCCTGTATAACAAGAGACAGTTGGATGTATGTCCCTGGTTACAGTTAGCCTGATCGAGTAAAACAGTAGACGGAGAGAAAGAAAGCGTGACAGACGGACATTATTTATGCGAAACGCCTGCTAACTTGTGGTTATGCAATTTGTTGTACGTCACTTCAATGCGATTTGCCTATCGCCCCTTTGGCGAAGGGGCTTCCCAGGGCGTTGTTAGAAAGTTGGACTTCCGGTTCCTGTTATTTTGGTGTTGTACAAGTAAAAAATCTCGTGATTGTTAGTAATACTTACTATCTCGAAAATTCTTCGACGTCTTGTAACTCCTCACACTCATTCTGTTTATGATTTTCCATTTCCTCCCAAAACTGTCTTCTCCGTAAGGTTATTATAGGCGGACGACATCTTCAGAAGACGAACCTTCAACCATCTTCTAATGGCCTCTTCGTCATTGCTGACTTGTTGGTAGGCATTTTGAAAAGATGGGAGTAGAGTCTCAAGCATGAGTGACCAGTCGGTTAATCATCTCGATTCAATGACTTCCTTCCGTCCATCTTCTTCCTACCGGAAATGAACTTTTCCTAATTGTCTTATCTAATGAAACGAAAAAGAATTTTAGTGCCGGTTGGCATAATTCGCTTCCTCTCTCGATCAAATCAAAATGAATTATGGATAGAGAAAGAGATGCGAGAATCAGTGCCGTAATCAGGATAAGTATTAATTGAACGGCGTTCGATTGGCTCTGGTCTTATCGAGGCAGGGTATACTCGTCGACTGTCTTTGGTGTCTTCTTCTGTGCTAATTTAATCTTCCGCACTTTGGTACTCCTCTTACACGTTTCTTCTTCACCCGGGTCATGAGATCACATTCCTGAGGCGGATTCGTCGAACCCATCACAAATTTAATTAGGAAATTCGTTACATAAACCAAAAAACCGGTAAAAATCATTTGATTTGGGACAAGCCCAAGTGGAGGTCCGAAGTGAGGCCCTGGGTCATCCATACCCATCATCATCTCATCTTACTGACCCACGAAAACATAAGAACGTAATCAATATCATTCATCAACGCAAGAAAACAGGTTTTCTCTTCTCCCCCCTCCGGCCCTGCAACAAATTTTTATGTTCCAGTCGTTGGGAGTACCCAACTGGCCCAACTCAGGCTTCCTGGTCAAGGACGAGAAATATGCCAAATCTTTTGACAACCTGGTGACAACTTGAAATCCATCCTGGAACCCAAAACCGATTTGTTTGGTCGTTTGGAAAGAAGTCACGTGACAACTATTTGTACAACCCTGAAACCCGAGTTGGTTGACTCCTCCTCCGACAAATGAATTCCATCTTGATAAGATGACTCTTTCGGATTTTGTTTGAGTTCCTTGAAGAAGGAGAAACAGTTTCACAAGAAGGACCCAACCCTAAGCAGTTAAGAGACCGGATACCGCACGCGCGTCCGACGTTTCTGGAAGTGGGTCGAGGACGAAAACGAGAGTTGGACAGCCCTGAAAGAGTCATCAAACCACGTCACGACTGACTATCTAGAGTCGACAATACTGCTGACGACCGATACCAGTTTTCAGTTTGTAACAAGACGCAGCTATGGGAAAAAGAGTCGTCGTCGTCGACACGGATCCAGGTTCCGATGATGCTGTTGCCATCCTTCTGCTCCTCGCCTTCGAACCTGATTCTGATTATGTCGTAAGAGGAATCACGTGCACCCATGGCAACACGACCTTGGACTATGTTTGCCGAAATGTTATGCTAACATTGGAATCGATATCTCGAACGGATGTGAGTATGAACGTTCGTACACTAGTCTACCTACCTACGAACATAAGAAATCGTCTCTGACTGACCATCCCCGTCATTCCCAGACAATAACCGGTAGCAAAACTTTGTAACGCAAACAAACAACGAAGTTAGGTGTCAGATACCACATACATAAACCACAGCAAATTTGTTCGCCCAAAATAATCAAACGCATAACCTGACAATAGCAACTGCACCTAACAGCAAAGGACTAACTACAGCAAATTTAATTTCTGATCCCCATGGCCCAGATTCAGGCTCAGAGAACGACTAATGACTGACAGAATGCTACAAATAAACATTATAGATACAATTTGACTACAGCAAAATCTTTGAATTCAAATAATTTACGACGGTGGGCACTACAAACAACTTACATCAACCACAGCAAATTTGATATAAATTTACGAGTAAAATATTGACAACAGCAAAAGTCTCGATTAATGAAATTGAGGCTCTAGAACGACGAATTATTGACACAGCTTTAAAAATGAAAGTTAAAGAAGAAAAAGACGATTTAACTACAGCAAAACCTTTCAGCTCATATAAACAACGAAAGTAGTTACCACATGCATAAACAACAGCAAATTATTTCTACTGCATGTATATAAAATCGCCCAAAGCCTGGCATTGCCGTAGCAAATACATTCATCGGTATTAGGACCAACCACAGCAAATTTAATTTCTAATCCTGATGAATGACTGACACAACTCTAGAAATGGACATTAAAGAGGAGAAAACCGATTTAACGACAGAAAATCTCTGAACACAAATAAGGCAGCTACTATATACCACAGCAAATTCGTTCAACTGTAGATCAATTGACACGGGCTCAAATAAATCTTTCGAGCAAAACATTAACTACAGCAATTTGGCTTATCCAAATGAGAATACCAATCACTTGGGGAACGGGGGCCAAAAGCGGAGGTTGACTCGTTGACTCATTTCCTCTGACTGGGAAGCGATTTTTGTGACGCATGGTACAGTGACGGTGACTGGAAGTCACAACATCTCCTCTGTCGCCCTTTCTAACATTTCTGTGTCTTTTCATTCAGGTTCCTGTTTACCGTGGCGCTGCAGAGCCGCTCATTTCTGTTCCGAATGTTGTCGTCAGTGACTTTCACGGGAAAGATGGTTTTGGCGACCTGGGACTTCCTGCCCCGCGCACGATGAAAGTTGAACCGGAAAACGCGATTCCAGCTCTGAATCGCATCGCTGCCGAGAGCGATGGTAAGCGACTTTCCCTTTCGTTATGATGGGTTCACCCAAGCAAACCCTGATTGATATACAGTAGATTCGATATGCGTCACACATCGTTCAGAATAAACGACCGCAAATTTGACACAGAAGGGAAGCCTTAGACTTTGAAAATTGAAAATCTGTCCCACGACAAACAATTACTGACGTCAGCAAAGAGACTGAGGACCATTTTGACCTAACTAACTCATACAGAAATTGCTACAGCAAATTTATATGACTCTAATAAATTTGACGGAGGAAGAAACCTGTAGTAGACAGTGATAGTTGAAAATTATAAATCTGTTGTATGTCAAACAGCAACGGAATGAAATTTTCTACGACAGGAAATTGATTTAAGCAAAAGATTTGAACGATAGCATTTATAAAGGACAGCAAATGTAACAAGAACAAAACTCGGGATCAGTTTAACTTCATCAAATTTTTTGTGGGACTTGAAAATTTATAACGACAGCAAAAATTGACAACAGCAAACATTAATGGTAGCAAATTCTCGTCGGTAAGGTTTTTGTAATGATGACTTTTGTCAGGACTGATCCTCATCTGTTTGGGACCTCTCACCAACATTGCTCTCACCTTGAGAACCTATCCCGAGTTTGTGAATCATCTCGCCCATGTTTACATTATGGGAGGAAACATCAGCGGAGTGGGTAACGCGACGAAAACGGCTGAATTCAACTTTTACAAAGACCCGGAAGCTGCCCACATAGTCTTGTCCTCTCTCACGTGTCCTATCACGCTCCTCCCGTGGGAGCCATGCACCGAGAGCAACATAACAATGGTGAGTACTCGTCTTGAGGTCCTTGGACCTCACCTTGAGCTCTTCTTATACAGATTCTGCCTCTTTCAGGAAGAGAGGTTGGACAAGATAGGAAAGATGTCTTCCCAACCTCACATGAAACTCATCAACGCACTCGACGCCAGACTTTATCGAAACTTCACTCATTGGAATCCCTGTGACGCCATGTTGGTATCGACTTTTCTGGACGAATCAGTCATCAGATCATCCCGACTTCTTCATCTGTCTGTCGAGCTTCACGGACTCTATACCAGGGGTCAGGGCGTCGTCGATCACATGCACAACACGAAACCGAACGTGAGAGCCGTCGACAGCATCGACTACGACGTTTTCAAGAAACTTATCATCAAGATGGCGCGTTTCGAGAATGGTGATAGTGTAAAATCTTGACAGCCTTAAGCCTGTCTGTCCGTTCATTTGCTCATCTTGTCTACCTGCCAGCCTACATCAAGCATCTTCGGAAAATTTTTTTATCTAAATAAAGTCGTTCAACTCGGTCTATCTTCCTTCAGTCATGTCCTCTCTTCTCCCTTCTTCTACCATCTTCTCCTATCTTCTCTTTTCCCAAATCTCCTTCTATCTACTTCTAGACACCAAATAACACCGTATACGGCAAGAGTGATAAATTATGCGAATATATGTATTATAATTTCCGGCGATTATTCATAATCACCAAGTAAACTTGGTGGAAGTGATAAATTACTGAGTATTTATCACATTTACCGGCTAGTTTATAAAATCTCCAACTCGTGTTAGGGAGTTCAATCAAACTTTGCTAAGATGCTTGGTTTCTGTCACTTTTCCGACAAAATGCAAACAATCCAACCAGCTGAGCTCACTAGTAACATCAGAAGAAGCTACAGAAGCCAAGGAAGTGAGCAAACTTCAATTAAACCCTCCATTCCGAGTTGGAGACTTTACAAACTACCCGGTAAATGTGATAAATACTCAATAATTTATCAAATTTACCAAGATCGGTTTGGTAATTATGAATAATCACCGGGAATTACATATATTCGACCAATTTATCACTTTTACCGCAACACATATATATTAGGTGTGATGCATAGAAGCGACAGTACTTTCCGGTCCGTCGGATATTTAAGAAAAGAAGGCGCAATAGACTTGATCACAAGAACAGATAAAAGAAGAGACGAAGGAAGAGGGAAACCCACATCTTCTCACCATCTACTACCAACAACAACGAACCATCTTTCACCTCCTTGGGTATCCTTGCATTCAAAGTCAATCCAAAGTCGTTATCACAACCTGCATCCAGTTAATCCATTCCAAAAATTCCAGAAGAAGAAGAAGATGTAGAAGGAGATGTCGAGAAGGAGAAGATGGCCCACGTGGTGTTATGTAACACAATAAAATGTCGATTTATTTAAATAGCAGACGAGTTCTGATGGCCGGAGGGGAGGAAGAAACAACAAGAATTTCAAACCATAATCTCATCTCCCTCTCTCTCCCTCTCTCATCATCCGCCCCTCTTCTTTCTCTCTCTCTCTCTCTCTCTTCTCCGAAAGAAGAAGAAAAAAATTGTTTTTGTATCGATAGCCTACTTTATCTGAAACATAGTTGGATGTTCTTGACAAGGTCAAGAAATTCATAAACCCCATTACGCGTCCGACGCGTTCATAAGTTAAACATAAGCGTCACACTCCACACAAACTGTTATGTCACACACGCCATCACGCATGCAAGCGGACTTTTCGTGTTTTCGGTCAGAAAAATCGAGACGAAGGAAACGAACGGACGGACAGACGGACGGACGATAATTTTAGTGAAAGTTTGAAAGGAAAAAGCAAAACAAAAAGGAAATGAAACAGTGAGAGAACTATGAACGGAAGCAAATTGATCGTTTTATTCGTATTGTCCATCCTCGCGATTTTGATGACTGCTGTCGTCGAGGTGGAAAGCTCCCCGCAGAGAGGACGAGCCATTTCCGGTTTCAACAGAGCCAACGAAGCTGATTATGATGATGAAGGTATGTTTAGCTTTTAGTTTTGGACTCTCTTCCCCTAGTCAATTTCCGGTTTAAACTGTTTTCCGTCTTCTGCTGTCGTCTTGACTTCTTTTTGGTCCTCCGTCAGCTTCTTTTAAGCTTATTCACACTACTTCGGGTGTCGGTGTTTACCTTTTACGGGTAGGGGTTAACGTCCCATAACATTTCTATTCCTGTAGCAAATTTGCTGTAGTATTAACCTCCTTTCGTTAGTGCTCTTTCTACAACAGATTTCTGACGTCATTGTTTTCCTTTCTTGTCTTCTTTGATAGTCTTTGTGTCAGACATTTTGAATTTCTTATTTCATACAGCTAAAATGATCCTCGATTTTGCTGTCGTTCAAATTTTCAAGCAAACTTCCTGTCGTAGAAAATTTCAGTTATAGTACTCACAGGGTTTATCGTACTACAGATTTCTAATTTTCGACAATTGCTGTCTGTCAAAGGTTTCTTTAAAATTAACTACAAAAATTTGCTGTCGCCAATATTTGAAGTCGTGCCTACTATTAGTTAATAAAATCGAATTCGTCTTCAGTCTCTTTGCTAACGTCAATTGTTTGTCGTACGACAGGTTTCAAATTTTCAAATTCAAATGCTTCTTCCTAAGTCAAAATTTGTGGTCGTCCATTTTTGCGGTTATGACCAAAACCATGCCTCTGAGTACTCAATAAGATTTTGATTTTGACCTTTTAAGCAGTCAAAGTGGTCTTCAGTCTTGTTCTCTTAAGTTTTTGCTGTCGTGTGGTCAGTACTTAGCTCCAGAAAAATTTTGCTAACGTCAATAATTCCAAAACTCGCGTTCACGACAGTTTTTTCAGGTGTATGTTGATGGATTCTTGTATTAAATTTTCAAAATGGCGCTAGTTATACCTTGTAAGCTCTTGATTGGGACAAATTTGCTGCCGTTATTGCTCCCGATAAAACTTATTCTTTTTTAGTTTTACTCTCACCAGTTTGTGCTGTTGCTATTATTGTCAAAAATTTCAAAAGGTTCCTATAGTTAGATGTTATTTGATTAAATTTGCTGTCGTTAAAGCTGACTTGAATAAATTTTTTATCCTTTTTTATGCGACTATACTGATCATAGTCAGTTTTGCCTTCATCAATATTCGCAGTCAGTTGTTTTAAAAATTTTGCTGTAGTCAATTTTCTGTCATGATGACTCTATCCGGAAATTTCCATTCACTTACCACAGATTTTCTCCAATCTGCAGCACATCATTGGTTTTCATTTAGGTAAACCTGTAGACAAAAGACTTCATTTTTTGTATGGATAATAATTTTGCTGTCGTGAATTAAGCGAGCTTAAATGCTTAAGCGTTTCTGTTATCATAGATTTCAAATTGTCAATATTTAGAGGAAGATTTGGCCGTTCCAACAGTTCTGATTATATAAATTTTCTGTCGTTGTTTTTTGGAATCGCCCCAATTTTTGATCTCGGAGTCTTGTTCCGTCATACTGAACTCTCTCAACTCTCTCTTCTTCAGTTTTTGGTGTCCTGTAGTAGGTGTTTATTACTCTGTTGTCAGTTTTTACATTTCTGATGATTTTGTTGCTATTTTTCTTCGCTCTACAGATTTTTTGAAATCGATGATCGTGGTTTGCCAATTTTGTTTTGGCGTTTGTAAGCTTTTGATGACGAGAGTTTGTATTTTATGTGACGACATCAATCTCTTAATTTTTTTCTCCAGTTTTTGCTGTTCTGTAGTCTGTGGGTCACTTTTGCTGTTGTTAATACTGTCAATTTTGTTTTAAGATCGATGCTTGAAGTTTATTACAATTTGCTGTTGCTAGTTTTTAACACCGAGGTTAAAATATTTCCGATAGCCCCAACAGCAACACCCGTTCCGACCCAACAGTAAAGAAAATAATTAAAATGCGACTTACATCAAAATGTTTTCTTGATCCTTGCAGAAGAATACACCGGTCCACCGAGGAAATACGGGCGAAAGGGCTACAGATCCAACTGTCGCTGCGCCAGAATCTCCAACTGTCCAAAACTTCAGATCACCATTCCGAGATGTCCTCCCGAAGAATTCGTCTGCTGTTTCAACTGAGCACCTGCAACAGAAGTAACGACAGAATTCAAATCTAGTCACTTAACCTCTTTTCCAATTCACTCAGGTACGACCCATTTAGAGACAGACCGTCTTCCTCGATCCCCCGTCCCCAGCCCAGCGTTTCATTTTCGTTTTGACGTCATGAGTGACGTCACTGATAAATTCTTAGAATCGTGAGCCGCTGAATGGGTCGAATATCAAGGAAACTCTTATCTTTCGAAATGTGTAAGCCCTCAAGGTGACATTTTTTGGTCGAATTCGATATTTAGGTCGCGAAAGAAGGAGAAGAGGAAGAAGAGGAGGAGGAGGAGGACATCGAAGACCTTTCATCCATCGCCTTTTCTGTGTCTTCTGCTTTGAGGAAGTTAACAAAACCAATGGACAACTGATTCAAACTGAAGCAAATTCAAGATAGACGGACGTATTGGTAGATGGACAGAAGTGCGGGGAGACAGAAACCAAAAAACCACAAATTTTAGAAAATAGATGAATGAATTAAGAAGTAGAAGATGGAATTAGAAAACCGGATTTGTTCTTCTTATTTTCGAAATTTCCCTACTTTTTATTCATTCTAAATGTTTCTCATCTACTTTTCAGGTTCTTATCTATCTACTGTAGGTTGTCTTGATCGATTATCATCGTTTCTATTGTTACCTGCTCTTTGAGTTATTTAAATTCTTTGATACCATCTACTTTGTGTTCATTCTTTCGGCTTCTTTCTCGCCTTGTTTATCTTGATTTGTGTCTTCCTACGAATTTGTCTACTTTTATCTGTCCTTTTTATAGATGTGTGGAGTCTTACTCTCCATACCGTCTGGTTTTGTTGGTATTTTTCGTTTTCTCTGGTCTTCTAGCCTTAGTCTTTCTGGTCTTCTGGTATCTTAGTTGCTTTTGGTTTTTCTCGTCTTCCGTTGGATTGTTGGGTTTCTATCGTTTCTAGAAGGCTCTGCTGGTTCTTTTGATTGTTTCTGCTCTTCTTCAACCACCCTTTCTTGGATTTTGATTGTTTTCTACATCTTATCTTCTACGTTCCTTCGTGGTTATTGGTTTCTTTTGGTGTTTTTGGTTTATTCTTCAACTTCCTCTTCTCTCATTCTATTTCTACTTTGCTTTCACTTTGTAGCTTTCTCTCACCTTTCTTAGTTTCTTTGATGCTGTTTGGCTTTGTTCTTGACCAAATTGGACTCCATTTTTCGCTTTTTGTCTTATAAATCTTCGAAAGGGCTTATCCAAAACCTATACCATTCTTCCTTCAAGGCGAAAAATATTGTCACGTTCTCTTCTTAGGTTCTCGATATCCGATGACAGGATCATTGAAGCCCTTGCTCCCCGCACCCTTCCTTCCCAAGGACGTTCAAACCGTCAAATAATTAACGAACAAATCAGCAGCAAAAACAAAACCAAGTTGACATTAGATCGAGTTAGTTAGTTGGTTAGTGAGTGACTCGCGCAATTGATCAGAGTTCCGTATGCGGTTTCCTAACAGCGATAAACCGAAAAGTTCCACCGGAAGTCTTGTTTTCGTTTTTATCCAGGCCGAATGATAGCTTTCGAAAACAAGAAAACATAAACGCGGAGTCGGGATTCGTCATCTAATTAATTATGTGCGCGTTTTTTAACATTTATAATTATCCCTTCAAATGGATTAAGTATTTGGTCGTCGTGACGGGTTTGTACACGTTCGTTCACTGGATACTAACCGTTCCGCTTCTCTATTCCTACTTCTACGACTGTTGCAACAGGAAATGGTCGAAGAACTGGATTATTTGGTTTTTGTCCGGCTCATTCGTTGTGTGGCTTCTCGCATTAGTTTTCATCTTTTTGATTTGGTGTTGTTTACGACTTTTGAAAACGAAACAGTTGAACGAATCGAACGTCCGCCTAACGGTTAAGAAAGACGATAAGGGAGATCAAACAGAGAGCGTGAGGGTGGAATCTCAAGACGGGAAAATACTCTCCGAGGGTGATAAAACCAACAGATCAAAAGCTGCGGAAACGGAAATCGTCAGTCTTCCCGAATTCGATACCGAAAGGAATTTCGCGGTGTTGCACATGAACGACGTTCAAATCGGACAAACGCCTCCTGACGCGGGCTCGAATTTCCCCATTCCGGTCGACGAGACTCGTCACTACGTTCAGGAAGAAATTCCCGACAAACCGGAAACTCCGAAAACTCCGCCGAAAACACCCCGGGAAATATTCTTCAAAGATCTCATCGAAGCTGCTAACAACTCGCCAAACTCCGTCACTTCCCCCCCTTCCTCCTACTTCGATTTCGATCCGAAGAAGATAACCGAGGACCTTTCCAAGAAATATGATTTGGATAAATTTCGGAAACGGAAATCCGAATCTGAGTTGAAAAACGACCAAAACGACGGAAACACTTTCCTACTTGCGGACAACAAAGAAAAGGAAACTTTGACCTCGGAAGTTTTTGTCGCATTGGACGGGAGAGGAGTTGTTGTGGAGGAACCTGTAATTCTTGGACGATTTCAAGTTTTGAAAGAATAATCACAGCAACTAAACCACCCGAAAAACCCACCAGAAACGCCATTTTTGTGTACTTAATCAATATAATCGAACAATTAACTATTTTTAAACTTTTCTTATTTTGTTTCAGTAAGAAGATAACTAAAATCAATAAATAAATTAGAAGAATCCAACTCTGTTGAACCGAATGCCATTTAATTTTAATTTTATACATAAATATAAATTTTATTGTGTTAAAAATTTTAACATTTTTTTTAATCCCTCGAATCACATTGCTCAATCCATTTATTTATTTGTTAACTCATATAATTTATTAATTAAACAATTCTTTTATAAATTAATAAACAAAACTATTATCCTTTTAAAATTTATTTTGTTTTGGCCTTTGGACTAAATTTAAGCGATAAAAACAAAAATCAAGATGACTGTCTGTTATCTCTTCCGTCCTCAAATCACCTCCATAGAATGATGCTTTGGTATTTGTGAGACTGATGTGAATATGTTGTGGGAATGTTGTGAGAATAATGGAACGAATGATGAAAGGTTGACGAAGGGCGTTTAACTTCTCTATGACTGTGGTATTTCATACGCACGTTGGTCTTTAACCAGGTGAGGTTAGAGAAGTTTAGTTTGGGTTTTGGTATTAAAGTCGAGTTAAAAAGGAATCGCCATGGATTCATCGGACGGAGAAGAATACCAAATGTCAGATTCCGAAGGGGAATATAGTAAAGAAGACAAAATCCTTCTCGAAACAGCCCGGAAATCGATGATGGATGATGAAGGTTCCTCAGAAGTGAGTTTTGAAAGTTGATTCAATACCTTCCACATGAAAACAGGAAACCAACCAAACAAATTTCTTTTAGGAGGAAGTTTATGGTTTCGGAGGATCTGATGATGAAGATGAAGAAGATGAAGAAGAAAAAGACAATGATGACATAGACATGGGGAGTGACATAGCTGAGGAGGAACAAGTACCTGATGACAGAGCTTGGGGAAAGAGAAAGAAAAGCTTCTACAACACAGATTTTGTCGATCAGGATTATGAAGGTAAGAAACAATCCCAAAGAATCCTAACAAATAGACAAATGAAAGACTCTAACAAATGTTATTGCTTTCTGTAGGAATTTATCAAGGTGAAGAAGCAGAAATAGCTGAGTTAGAAGAACAAGAAGCCAAAAACATACAAAAACGATTAATAGAACAGCTGAATGATGCCGATTTTTCAATCAGTGAAGCTGTTGACATAGCTGAAACATCTGAAGTGACAGCTAGCAAGGAAGTTATACAATCAGATCTTTCGAAACTGACCAAAAGGCAAAAATTAGACCTTTTGAAGAAGGAATCCCCTGAATTTTTCGTCTTGATAGAAGATTTCAAAGAGAAGCTATTAGAAGCTAAAAAATTTTTACCAGTAATTAATTATTTCGAGAAGAAAGTTAATAAACCATTTCCAGCTCTTGAATTTCTTCAAACAAAACTGACTATCATCTTAAAGTAAGTGACATACCATTAATGTGAATATATGTTTTCTGAATGAAAAGCTAATTTACATTCAATTCTACTTTCAGTTACTGCACAAATATTAGTTACTACCTTTTCCTGAAAGCGAAGAGAATTCCAGTCAAAAATCACCCCATCCTAAAAAGTCTGTTTAAGTACCGTCAACTCCTTGAACAGATTGAAAACGTCAACAAGAAAACGATTCAACCACAACTAGATGTAATTCTGGAAATGTTGAACTCTGGGAAAGAAATCCCACTTGACGAAAGTGTAGTGTGAGTAGAAAAACAAGAAGAACTATTCTTTCAGTCTTGAACCATTCACTAAAACAATCTTCTCACAATTTCAGAGGAAGCAAGAAGAAATTAAAACTTTTATCAAAAAGACAACGAATGAGGGAGAAGAAGAAACATTTAGAACAAGAAAAGGAGGGAGGGGATGAAATAACTGACATCAAAATGGAGTCAGAGGATGAAAATAAAGAATCAGAACCAGAAGAAGTGAAAACAAGCAGTGGACAAGAGAAAAGAGCAATCACATATGAAATGGCTAAGAATAAGGGTTTGATACCGAAGAGGAGTAAGGAACAAAGGAATCCAAGAGTTAAGCATAGGAGGAAGTATGAAAAGGCTAAAATTAGAAGAAGGGGACAGGTGAGAGTTATTCTCATAATTGTTAAAGTCATTAATTAAATATTTCATAAAGCAATAAATAATTTTGTTGTATTCTTTTTCAGGTTCGAACACCAAGAACTGAAATACCTGTTTATGGAGGTGAACCTACTGGTATAAAAATAAATCTGACAAAGGGCATAAAGTTAAAATATTAATGTCGAACAATTGACACAAATAAAGTGATTTTTAATAAGATTTATCGTTTGTTCATTTACAACTCAAATTATGGGTAACAAAACCTGGAATGAGGGCATGGTACACAAAGGAGAGGTGTTTGGATGTCAGTTGAAACGACCAACAAACCACAACTCATTAATAAATAACAAAAGGTTTTTAAGGTGGGCAGGGTCAAGTGTCTCATACTCAAAACTACTTCCTGGTGTAAGTGATAATAATTCGAAAAACTGCCATTTAATCATAGTTCTTAACAAACACCCGCGGGTGATTCTTTACAACAATTGTGACATAATCAAAGTTTCATAATGACATATAAAGATTTGTAAACTCATCATTAACCATTACAAAATAGTTAATTTTGGTGAGGGCTTTGAGAATCACACCTTGAAAGCGAATTGGGTATTCATTGATGGGAATTATGTTTGATAGGTTGACAGTGAAATTGTTTAGTGCTCATTTGGAAACTGGCTGTAGGATGTTTATAATCATACTTTAAAGTCCTCACAAAGACCACATAGTCTCTTCTTGTTATCATACTAATTAAACACATTTCTTCATCAAAAAAAATTCTCAAAAATGACCAATACTGTCTCTTGAAAGTGATATAACTCCATTTTTTGCTGTTGTGAAAACTAAGGTTTGTTAGCCATCCTGGTGCATTTGTATATTGACATGAAATTTGGTGATGGATGAAATTAGATAAATACATCATGTCAACCAATTTGACAATTTGATAATTATAACGACTGTTAAGGACTCCCAAAATATAACATGAAATTAATCAATCAAATTCACTCGAAAGATATTTATGTATCTAAATTAGGTATTAATAGTTATACTTATGAAATGATTTCTTGTTGAAAGTATGATTAATTATAAAAGGAAATTTACAAATAACTAGATATCCCTCCTAATTCTCCATTTCTCTTTTTGAATTATTCCCATATAACATGGAAACTCTTTTTCCTTTTCCGACGTCACCCTCTCACCTAGACCTATACAACTTTCTACAATCAATCACATTTCTCAAGACCAATTTTAACCTCAGCACAACACTGACATTTTTAAAAACAGTGAATATTAACTAATTATTAATATAAAATTGCACCAAAGGAATAAAAAATTATGAATAAGCACAATTATCACTCACCTAAAACATTTTTCACCTGTGTTCAAAACACATGATCCAAATAATAACTATTTAACGTTGAAATAAAAACCATTATCAACCTTAAAATGTAGATTTCACTAGAACAAAACCTCCCAAACATTTTCACAGCTTCCAAAACTGATATCAAACACTTTCAGGTATTAAAACCTGTTAATAATCGAAGACACAAAAGAAATGAATGACGCCTGAAAAAATGCTCCAGCCGCCAACAGGAAGTCACCGCCTTGTAGGTGAAAAACCGTAAGTTACAATTTCTACCGATAGGTGAAGCTTTATCGCTCATGACGCCATATTAACCGTTTTTCAAATATTTTTTTAAATGATGAAAATTTTATCAGGCGAAAGGAAATTAATAATTAAAATTAAATTTATATAAAACCGCAGAAAATTTTCATTTATTTAATAAGTTTTCAATTTAAATAATGAAAGAAAGAAAATCATCGGTAATTGGTTTAAAAATTTCGTTTAACACCAACTACTGCGTTAAAACGTAAAAATAAAACATTTTTTTGTTTTACTTATAAGCGTTCGTTACGAAAATAATTAATTACTATAGCTTCCATTTCATTAAAAAAAATACGTTATTTTTTTAAACGTTCGCAGGATAAAATTTTGGGGGAAATCTACTTTACAAGAAGAAAATTAGAGGATGATTTACCCCCCGACCCCATCAACGTGCTTTTTCCTTCATCAAAATATAATTTTCAACTATCGTTTGATTGAATCGACACTACTACCCTCGTCGGATTCCTTGTGCCCTTTCTATCCAGTCTTTTCAGTAGCGGAATCAATTTCCTACCGAAAGGTTCCTACAACTTTGACGTCTACCCCTAACACCCATCCACCCTACCAACTCACCCTGTGTTCTGTTCCTTACATTCAATCAATCATTCCCTAATAAACGATCTACACAATCTCCTGACACGACAGATAAACCTTCTCTTTTTCATTATCTGAAATCTCTACAAGACTAGATATTAATAAAATAATAATCGACTAGGAAGTTTGTTTAGAAAATCACGAAAGCCTGAGAATTATAGAATAGAAAAGCGAGACTAAAAAAATTTGAAAAACTAGACACGAAACAACAAATCGGATTGTCGCCGGACATACAGATAAATCTCTCCGGGAGAGGAACAGTCAGTAAAACCTCCCTCCCATAAGAGAACCAAACAAACTACGAACAAAAAAAAAATCGTATAACTTACATAAATAAACTTCTAAATCAATAATTTCATTAACTTAAACATTTCAATTAAAAAATTATTAACATGGCTCATAAATATAAATAAAATCTCGTGTTCGTGGATAATATATTCAGGCAGACAGACAGACGGACTGCTGAATCGATCACTGAGTTATTGAACCTAACGAATGAAAGGGTGAAGGGATGATGGGACCTGAATGAGATCTCACGAAACTACGAAATCACAACTTAATTACAACCTTGCGTTTGTTGTAGATAAAAAAAAACTTCTAGATAAACCTTA
Organism: Columbicola columbae; assembly: GCA_016920875.1. NCBI lineage: Eukaryota > Metazoa > Arthropoda > Insecta > Psocodea > Philopteridae > Columbicola > Columbicola columbae. The sequence goes on along the minus strand of JADMLL010000009.1, from coordinate 3,127,601 downwards.
TCAGAAACTGTAAAAGCTTAAGAAAGACAGAAAAACAAAACTAATCCCCCGACCTCCTCCTTCCGGCCGGTTAAAGATTCGTCAAAAAAGCGTACAAAAAAATTTAACTAATAAATGGCCGCCATTTTCTCTACTATCTAAATAGATTAGGAGAGTGTGAAAGTTCTGACAAGTCACTCAACACCCATCTCCCAAGTGATTCGTTAACTACAACGAAAGATCATTAACCGTGTATAGAATTATCTTTTATAAACTCTCTCTATAAGGAATATATATAAAGTTCTTCTTCCGCCCCTGAACGTGGAAGAGGAGACGAAGGGAGGGATGGAACCAAGTCCCATTTCCCTCCCTCCTCCTCCCCGTTATCACAGTAAATAGCCAAACACCTCCTCGAGTTTTTAACGACTTACGTTAGACGTCTTCCTCGTGGATTTCCTTCACTTAACAACATCTACTTCCGGCGAATCTGTAAACAATTAAAACAAAAATCAAATTAAAAATATATATCATAAAATGACACCCTCCATTATGTTATTATAATTAATCAAACCGTCTTCTTAAATTTCACAAAAAGTATTCATAAATATTCTAAGATGATGGATCTTCAAATGTTATCTAAATGAAATGATGCATCTTTAAATTTTTAAGCATCAATTTATCAACCCTGTACAACTGTTACAGTACAACGTAACTGAAACTTACCAACCGGATAAAAACAGACACAAAACACACACAAGAGGAAAGCGAAAAAGAAATTCCTACGGGATTCTACTTGATTTTGATTTTGTGGAGTTTCAGCTTGAATCCTAACAACTCGGATAAAACTCCAGATAAAGCAGACAAGATAACGACTTTGGTGATGGTATAAACGTATGGATTCGCAGATAATCCGGAGATTTTGAAAGGACACTCCAATTCCTGAAACGAGAGACAAAGACGATGTGAGAAATCGGTGTCAGCAGTGAGATTTCGACGAAAGCCACCGTCACCGACAAACCTTAAGTAAATCGGCGGCCAATTTGAGTACGCTGTTCGCCACCATCAGCTCCTCTTTCTTGTGAGGTTTCTGCTCGATTTGAAGATATAAATTAAGCTGAAACAGCAAACGGAAACAAAATTATTTCCAGAAAAATCTCACCGGTAGACCGAACCAAAGATGACATCACCAAAAATCCAACCTGTTCGGTGAGTAGCACCGACAAATTCCTATACTTCCGGTTTGTTTTATTTCCTAGAGTCATAAACCTAAGAAGGTAAACACCTAGAACGAGGCACCAAACGACGGCTTCTAAATTGCATTCAGAATGCAGACGCATCGAATCCTGAAAGACCGAAAACGTCAAAATTTAAATTTGTACCAAGTGAAACATTGTTAACACGTACCACGTGACTAGGACGGTTAGCTTACCTTTAAAAGCTCGACGCTGAGAAACGAGAGAAGCAATAAAGTTATGATGAAGGCGGTGGAGACGATTACGTCAACAGACCTTTGAGGTCCTCGTTTCTGTTCGAGAACAAAACCAAGACAATAGAATTAGGATGTATTCGGGTGAAGAGAGGAAATCAAAAAGGTCATGTTTGAAAGACGACATCATCAAATGATGATGACTGTAGGCTGGTAAAGGACATGACAACAGGGCCCCACTACCCCCGAAACTTACTTTGAGATAAGATCTAACGGACAGCCACGTTTTTATATTTCTAACTTTGTTAAGTCGGAAATGAGGAAGTTCTGACTTTCGCGCTCGCCTAAAAGAAGTCAATCTACTAAAAAATTTAGCGTAGAGAAACCTTTGTTTGAAAGTTCGCTCCGCCACTGCGACCAAGAAGAAAAACAATACGGACAACGTGAATTTTTCAAACATGGCGCTGAGTATCACAAAACGCTCTCTGGAAATAGAAAAACGAAAAAGTTAGTGGATGACTACTCCCTCTCTGTCTCATTTTATATTCATTCTTCCTATCTATTGGTTTAAATCTCCCTTCATCCCCAGCTTATTATCTATGACTGCAATTCATTTATCTATCTGTCTCTCTGCCTTCACCATCTCCCCGTATTTCGTCCTATAGTTCTTAATTTCTTTCTGTTTTACCATTTTTCTTTCACTGTCTTTTCCTATTTATAAGTTTAATACTAGCTTTACCTCTAGCTAATTATCTATAGCTGACTATTTATTTATCTATCTATCTCTCTGCCTTCTTCCTATCTAGCTAACGAGTTTGTTTTCGTCATCACCTCCCTTTTTTATCTATTTTTCCTTTACTCTGTCTTAGTACCTGTTAGTTTAAATCTCTCTCATTCTACTATGACTTTTATTTATTTATCTATCTCTCTGCCTTTTTTATCATCTCCCTGTTTTTCGTCGTATACCTTAATTTCTTCCCTTTTATCTATTTGTCTTTCACTGTCTTCTGTTCTATAGTTTAGTTCTTCCTTCACCTCTAACTATCTATGACTGCCTATTTATTTATTTATCTATCTCCTGCTTTATCTCTTTCTACCACCCTTTTATCTATTTCCTTTTATCTGTCACTGTCTATTTTTAGTTCTTCCTGCTTTTATTACTTATCTATCTCTCTGCCTCCTACCTATCTAGCTAACGAGTTTGTTTTCGTCATTAACCCCCTATTTTATCTAACTCTTCTTCCCATTTAATAGTTTAACTCTCCCTTTATCTCTACCTGATTATCTATATTTTCATTTATCTCCGTTTTCGTCGTTTTACCTCTTAATTTCTTCCTGCTTTATCTATTTCTCTCCTATATTAGTTCAACTATCTCTTCACCTCTAGCTAATTATCTGTAACTGCCTATTTAGTTATCTATTCACCACCTCCCAGTCTTTCGTCGTATTATTTCTTTATTTCTTCCTGTTTTATCTATTTCTCTTTCACTCTTTCTTCCCATCTATTTCTCTCCCCCTTTATCTATCTGTCTGTCAGTTTCACTCCTTCTGTCTGTTGTTCTAGCTATTTAGCTATAATTTGGTAATAATTTTTGTCCTTTTTCCTATCTCTCTCTTTTTCTCTTTCACTTCCTATCTAGTCATCAATTTATTCTGATCTCTTTTGTCTTTGTATCTATCTGTTCTTATTTATCTAATCATTTCTCCTCTTCTATCTGTATATCTTCTCCCTCAAATTCATTCTTTTCCTATTTCTCTTTTCCTTTATCTCTCTCCCCTTTCTCTCACACGCATTCACTTTCTACTCACATGGGCGTGCTCCCGAAAGCAGTGTCAAGAACTGTTAAAAAATTTCTTTGAAGTGTCGTGAAGAATCCGTCAGTGAGATCGATCGCAGTCAGCGAGAGTATCGGATCGATGTAAAAGGAACTTTCTCCCGTGGTAGTCGTCGTCGTGGAATTGTCGTGAGTCACTTCGACGAGACGACGCAAAGATGGAAGAAGCGAAATTACGAAAGATGCCAGTACTCCTGTCAACACCAAACGGATTCTCATCTTTTCTTTCTTGTCTACAAATCCATATGTCTGGCTCACCATCACCTGATTCTCACCTGCGTAGAAATAGTCCATACAATCCTGCATTCTCTCAACTCTTGCGATGATGGCCGAACTGATATCCAAAACGGACAAGTCCGCTCTTTTCACGTCGTTGTTCTCCCAAATCGTGCAACTCACTACAACAAAAACAAGAAACTGAAAAACCCGGAAACGGAAGTCTGACCGATGAAGACGTCACCAATCCTCTCACCTTTATCCGAAGAAGCGCAACTCGGGCTCAAAATCGAAGGCGACTAAACCAAAAAAGAAAGAAACAGAAAACAAATCAGCAAAAAAACCGGAAGTAAAGAAAATACAACAACCACAAAACAACCAATCACAAAGTTACCAGTTGAAATTCCCAAGCGAACGGATGATCGTCGAGAACTTTGTTCTCGTTCGGACTGTCCGATTCCTCGATTTCCGATGTCACGCTGCATTCTTCACTGTTCGTCGTGATTCCGATCCATTCGCCAGCCGAGGTCGTGCCTTCGTTTATGTGAGAACCGTCGAATCGGTCACCGTCATCGCTTTCGCAACTGCTGTTGTAATACCTGGATTGTGTTGCTTTCGCCTGAAAACGTTACAGGAATTAAATTTTGTTCTCTCACAAACTCTAATAGAGTAACAACGTGTCACCAGAATCCAACTATATCCTGATGAATTTACGCGGCATATTTGAAAACCGACAACAATTTATATGATCGCTGATCGACTTTCTTATAACATTCTCGACTCTTTCGATCATACTTCGATATAGAGATCGAGAGATCGAATTAAAATTCACCTGAAGAGTCAACGATCCTCTCCGCCTTTGAAGCAACCTTTGAGGTGATGTCGATTTCTTAGTTCTGACTTTATGGGCGGAGCCATCGGTGTCAGTATCCTTGTGATCCGTTTCGTGATCGCATATCTCGCACGTGGAGTGCAAGCCTGTACCTGCAAGAGATAAAAGGTGAATAGAATGAAAATAATTAAAAACAAAAAAGTCGATCAAATTGCTAAAAGAATCACGTTTCCAAAACCCGAGCACGTATCGATCGAATCGCACAAGTCACGTGACTTGATTACATTAAGTTGACTCATGAACATCGTGTGATCGACATCTTGGAGCCTTACCACCAGACGGGGTGTGTGTGCGTGTGCTACTGTTGACTATCCTCACCTGACTGTCCTCGGCATACGTGCACATCCGACATTCCTTGATCCTTCCCATCTTCCGAGTAACTCATCTGTCCCACATTAAAACCGGACTCTTTGAACCGACTGAACAGTTCCTGAACGTCTCTCTCCTCACCGCATTTCAAACCGTCTTCTTTCACTTCTTGGAGTCCTTCCATCACCAACTTATCACTATCACTTTTATCTTCTTCTGCGAATCTCTCCCGACGACGCCTGAGTTTGTTTTCCGGAAACTCTTCATCAGTCGTCGCTTGATCGACCTGATTATGATCATCCGGATTCTCTTCTCCATTCTCGCTCGATCCCTGACTATTTAGACTTTCAAAGCCGTCGTCCTCGATTTGGATCGTTTTCCTGTCTCCCAATTCCTTGCTATCACACACGACGTCATCCAATACGACTCCCGACGCTGCCTCCTCTTTCACTTCTGGATCTTTGAGCTCCGTCACGCTCTGGAGAGGGATGCACCAACCGATATTTTTCCTGCGGGCGGAAGTCTCATCCATCCTAGACAAACAGTTAATAACAATAAAACAGCAAACACATAGATTATAAATAAATAACCACAAGACTACGGTACTTACTCTTCGACTTTGAGACCCAATCTACTTTTGCCGGAGGAAGAAACCGAAGAAACTGACTCCTTGCAAGAATAAGTCTCTAATTTGCTGTCGAAAGCTGAAAGCAATATTCAGACGACAAAATTTATTTCAGGTCCGACTTTCCCACCAAAATCTATTGTCCTACGCAAAACCTAAGCTCAAGTGGGCCTGATTTCATTTTCAAGACATCTCAGAACAAAACTTAAACAGGACATGGAAAGAGGAATCGTAATGCTTAAAAAACCGACAGCGGTTTAACCTAATTCAAGACTACATCAGCAAGAGAAATAAATAAATAAATGAAACTGAAAAATTCCAAACATTCAAATAAAAATCCAACTCACAGAAATTCCTTCTTTTGATCCTCCTCCGCTTCGACCTAGATTTCGAGAAATTCGGCGAACTATTGTTTGTCGATACGATTTGAGAATGAATTATGCTGAGAATGAGCATCATTCCCGCAGGAACTAGGATTTCGTATGTTGATATGTGCTGCAGACAAGACAACAACAAAAAAATTCAACGAACCATTCAAATAACGACCGACATTTCAACCCCAATTCCACCCTGAATTTCGACCAAAAGGCAAACCCCATAACTGGGTATAAGGACTCTTCTGCCACGATCCCCATTCAAAGTTGTTCCAAGTTCCAATCATATCGTAATCAAATACATCTGCTAAACACACACGCGAGCATATATTATGACACATGATCGATTCAGCACACCTGGTGACCTTGAAAAAAAAATTCCAACCGACACTCCTGACCAAATAATAATCAGAATCACGTCCGATCTCACTAACTCAACAACAAACATCACCAAAATCATACTAAAGGTGGCTGGGTAGTAGACACTTCATACTCACCTCAAGCAACTGATCATCATAATACGTAAAGTAAACGACCATGTTACACAGCTGTAGACTGTACAATAGTAACAACAGACAGAAAATACTGAATCGGGTTTGTTCTATCCACCAATTTGAGTACAGAGGTAGAAATAACCACCTGAAAAGAAGACAAAACAATAAGTCTTAGACTGATGTTCGGGAGAGAGGGGAGGGGCTACGAGAACCCAATTTCCATACCTAATCAGTGCCAGTTTGGTTACTGTGATGAGACCGTGTTTCGGTTTCGCTTTCGGGAATGACGAACCCCTGACGAGATCCACGTCGATCAGGTCTGTCTTCAGTTTGGCTGTTTTCTTCATTACGTGAGTCAAACCGTGCAAGATCCTTTGCTCCACTGTTTTCTCCCATTGTTGCTTATCGTAAGTTCCTATCTTTTTCTGATACCTGAAATAGAGAGAGGATGACATCGTCGTGTTGATGAAGGTTCTACCGTTTCGTCCCAATTCCAGTACGAACCGAAAATCAATCTACCCGAAGGGAAAATTTCGATCAAGTGTTCATGCCAAGTCTGACATCTGCTAAAACCAGTTCTTCCTGAATCTTTGATAAAACGTCCAGAAATAGAACGATCAAACAATACTGTCCAAACAACGCTGTTGTCAAGCTTAAAACGTTACATAATATCCGGTTGGCCGGAAGCTCACAGTTACGGAAGTTGTGTCTCCTTATCACTAAAACGTCACCGAATTTTTTTTGCCAAAAGGGAGCCACAAGAGACTGACTCACGTCAGAGCTTTATTTATACCCCACAAACTAACCAAAATTTTAACTACCAGCAAGGAAAATGGCGTAAGAGACGAGAGAACATTTTCTAAATATCGCATCAAATCTTGTTTAGAAATTTTTCTTAATGGACCCGAAATTAATGTCGTTTATGTAATATATATGTAACGGTAAAAGTGATAAACCATAGAAATATATAATATATATACGAGTTGGAGATTTTATAAACTAGCCGGTAAACATGATAAGTATTCAGGAATTTGTCACATTTACCAGGGTTATTTTTGGTGATTATGAATAATCGCCAAGAATTGTATTATATACTTGCCCGATTCATCACTCTCATCGATAATGTTACTTTCCGCTCCATATAATCGTAACACATAGGTCATTGAATCAGTAGAAACAATAAAATTAGAAAATGGGGTGGAAAGGATACTGAAATACAAAAGTCGACAGATTTTCCGGAGCTTTCACTTGTTTTCTAGCATGTGTTAGGCTTCGTTTTAGTTTAACAATTTGAAACCCAAAAAAGTTTCCAAAAACCAACACGTTTAAATCAACCAGGGGGCTCCCAACTGTGAGAAAAATATGCACCAATCCCCTTCCATTCTCCTTTTTAATCCAAAAAGGTTTTCTCTAAATGATAGAAAGAATCCTAAATCCAGAAGAGAAATCAAAGCTGACATCAGCTGACACTGAGGAGCTTTGACCAATAAACAAAAGGCTCTCCAACATGGGTGATTTAAATAGTCCTTGGGTCAGTATCTGACCCTTGGGTTGGGTTTAAACTCATCATCACTGGTATAGATCAAGATATACATACATAATCAAGTAGATAATCATCTGTAATCTCAGAGGATCTCCTTCAAGGACGCGACACTGTCAACCTATCCTTGCCCACCTCCCAATTCCTATCAAACCCCAAAATTCTCAACCACCATTACCAACCTGCATTGGAGGTTCACCCTACAACCCCACCATGAATCATATCCTAAAGAGGCTTTACTATAATAAGGGTAGAATATATAATTATACACACTACAGATACATCTACAGAACAAATATTTGCTTTCATACAACCCAACTCAAAATCCCATTTAATCAAATCCCCAAAATCTAACAACAATGAGAACAACTTAAAACCTGGGGGCATATTATGAGTCACATGACCAAACCGAAACAAGTGGGAGAGCTGACAACAGCATCAACAACAATAAATAAAATCACAGTTATCACAACCAACTCAGAGAAGGTTTAAATTTAAAATTATAACTCAGAAACAAGACTCGTGATCTTAATAACCAAACAAAGAATCAAACAAACAACTTTCACTTTACAACGACAATGAAAAAAATTTTCCTAAACTCAAAGAAAATAAACATCAAAGCCATAAAAATAAACCGAACCCCCAAGACCATTTAATTATCATTTCAAAGCAGAAGGAGAAAGAGAGAGAGCAAAGGGCAATATATAAACACCGGGGGAGTCTAATATCCTTATCACCAAGTCTATTTATAGATGAATAAATCCATTAAAAACCCATTAAGATTGCAAAATCTCTGAATGAAAACCAAATGCAAAATTTTTTTATATCATAAAAAAAAAATTAATTTTTACTCCTTTTAATAAAACAACCTTGAACGACATAAAAATTTAAAAAATGGAAATTTTTAATTGGCAACATTCCATAAGCAAAATTAATTTTAAAAATTCCAAAAATAAATTATATCCTACTACCCAATCCAACTCATCTTTAATTTAATATTTGAAAGGTAATCAAATCAATTAATTTGAAAAATAAAATCATCAGACTCAAAATAAACTACTGAATATTTATTAAGGGCATCCATACCACTAATAAAAACAAAACCAGGTCATCAATGTCAAAACCAGAACGAGATGAAAACTGATCAAGGCAAGGAAAACAAGAGCAGGAAATGGTGACCACGAATGAGTTAGAAGATCAAAACAAAACAAAAACACATACTCACCAAGAAACTGAATCTTGTAAACCCATAACTCAGGGCATTAACATTGGATCACAAATGATGTTCTCCGGGTTATTAATTAAAAGCTGAAAAGATGATAAAAATAAAACGATCGATAAACACAAGGCTAAAACATCCAGTCGACACCGATTATCGACTTATAATTAAAACGAAACAAATGTCATTGAGATATGGAATCAAATAAACCTGGACAAGAAAAAAAATGTCGCGGAATCCGTTACATCGCGACTGACACAGTAATCCTTTTCAGAAATAAAAAAAAACTTTTCTTGCTTTCTAGGTCACTGTACCAAGATACGAGTACTTTGGTACTATTAATAACCTTGTTTTATATTACATATGTAAAATTTCACTTATTAAAATTTGAATTCGTTTTTTTTGAAAATATTTTTCAATTTTTTAAAAAATTTTTTGTTAAGTTCACCTTGAAAATAAAATAAGAAGGACGATTTATAAATTTTGATAAATTTATAACACGTTCTGATGATAAGTATTAATTACTTACAATTAATGTTCGCGATTTAAATAATTAATAATTATTAACGTTCCTAGATCCCGATTTTAGCGATAAAAGCTACAAGAGGGTCTGATCGTCTTTGTATAAATACATTTAAAAACTTTATTTTGATTATTTTAAAGTGTTGCCAACTTAAAATTTCTTTTCATTTAACAAAGCCTCCTGGATCCAAAACCATTTTTTCCCATTTCAAACTCACACATTACAATATTTTTCTTAATTACAATATTATTAATCTATAATTATAAATTCACTTTAATAATATAAACTTATTAATTATAAGATATTAAAAACCGGTTGAGGGTTATTCTAAATTAAAAATCGAAATATCTGTTTGTATTTCAATGTTTTCATTTAGAAGGCAGTGACTCACCATCGAAAACCAAGCTGCCAATATGAACAGCTGATCATAAATTAAAAATGGCTTGTAACGATGTTGTCTCTGCCATTTTACATTATAAGAGAAATATCGATAAAATCGCTGATCCGCCGGAGAGAGCTTTGAAATATGAGGATAGGGTAAGTTGGAGTTTTATTTGTCAGCAATAATCGGAGTCGAAAAGAACGGGGGTGAGTATTTTATGGGACTTTGTTGACGACGTCATCTCTCTCTCTCTCAAAAGTTATTTTCCCCTTTTTCGTGTAAAAATACAGCTTCGCTCTCTTAATTAATTTATCTATTTATTAGGCTGATTAAAGTTTATTATATTGAGTCATTGAAAAGAATGATTATGGAGGTTATTAGCTGGTTGAATTGATAAAATATTGTCGGATTAGTTTTGTAGTAAAAGGTCGCTGTTTGGTGGCCTTTTATCCATATGTTTGAAAATCGAAAAAATATTTTTGTTACATGATTAATTAAACCTTAACGCTTTTTTGGTGGGGTTTTCACTTTAGTCTGACTTCTGGCATTATTGTCCTCAAATTGTTACAAAAAAATTTTAAAACCCCCAAGACAGTAGCTGACAATTTTTAATTTTTGATCTGTTGCTAAATTAAAATTTTCTTTCGCCACATCCTTTGAACAGTGGCTCCTTTTTTTTCATTTAATTTGTTAATATGGTTCTTTTGCTAACACTCACTGAGCACAGTAGTGGTGAAAGCAAATTTTAAGATGATTCAGAACAAATTATTAATAAATTTTGATGTTGGGTCCTTGAATGCATAAACCTCTTAAAATAAAACGGCATTGAGATGTTTGGTATCAACTTCTTGTCTAAAAAAGGTGTTGTTTTGAAAATATTTTCACCCAACATGGCATTTTTCTAAAAACAATTATAGTGTAATAATTTATTGATTAAATTTCAGTTATTACACTGCATCAACAAGCTATACAAGCTTCCTGTGAATGTAAATCATCTCCAAGAGACTGGTGTAGGAAGAACTGTCAACTCTTTAAGAAAAATCGAAGGGGAGAAAGGTTTAGGAGATGCAGCCAAGGCTCTTGTCGCAAAATGGAAAACAATGGTCATGCTTGAAGATGAAGCAGAGAGGAAACAGAGAGAAGAACCAGAGGGTCCATCAGAAGAGGACCTAAATCGAATCAAACTTATTAGGGAAGCTGAAAAATCTGATGCTAAAAAGACTGATGATAATAATTATAAATCCCCTCAGTCACTTGAAAGTCATAAAAGCAAAAATCATGATGATAGCAAAAAGCACAGAGATGGATCAGACGAGAGCAAGAGTAGAAAGAGAAAGCACGAATCCGAAAGGAATGAGAAAAATCATTTTAAACATAGGAAAACCGGTAGCGAGGGCAACGATGCGGAACGAGAAAGCGGTGGCGGGGGGCCTGTTTACGAAATCAAATTGAAAAATCGACCCAGTAGCAGTAAGGATAATGAAAAATCAAATCACACATCTTCTAGTTCGCATAAAAGTCACGGTTCGTCGAGAGACGAACGAAGAAAGGAAAAGGAAAGGGAAAAAGGACACGATCACAGGTCAAATGGAAAAGATCACTCCAAATCATCACATAGAAATCACGAAAATCAAGACAGCAGCAGCAAAGAGAAAAGTAAAAAGAAGAATTATGCAGAGAATGACGGTTTTGACTCTCAGTCAGGTAAAACTTAACTTTTTACATAAATATCATAAAACAAAGTCACTATACAATCATAATATCCGACATAAATATTATATAATTCTGCATTCATTCAACAAAACTTCATTTAAACACTCATTTTTGATTATGGGATTTTGATGGCCGCCATTTTGAAGCCCATCACAAATTAAATTTAACTCAATCAGGATTACTTCAATTTTATTAATTAAAATTAGTTAATAATCTATTAATTATTCGTTATTAATAGATTAATAACTATTAACTGACACATACCTTATATTTATTAATTAATTATTGGGTTTGAAAGTTGAATAAATAATTTGAAGACAACGCGTCTGTTCGGGAATAGCCGTTAGGATCGTGGTATTAGACTCACCGCCTTTCAAGCGTTTTAGGAGTTCGAAGCAATCGATTTGAACTTTTTCAAATTCAATGTTTAATATGCATAGCACTTGGATAGACAATATTTTGTTTGATTATTGATTATTAATTAATGATTTGTTGTTTTAATTATGTCATTGACGTTTTTATTAATTACAGGAGCTAGTTTCGCAGATGCCTTAGGACCTATAGTCTTGAAAAAATCTAAGAAAAAGACTAGTCTTAGTCCAGTTGTGCCTTCTCCAACGGACCGAGTCAGTGACAATACTGAGAAAGAAACAAAACGTGAGAAAGACAAGAAACCTGATGTTGTAAGTGTGTTTATGTGTTCTAATTAATTATGCTACGATGGATGATTGTTATTTAAACTGATTCGTAGAGAAATAGTTCACCTAACCAAACCCCCGACATTTTCTTTTATTTCAGAACGAAACACTATTTTCACAAACCAAACTGGAGCCACTCGAACTGGATTTGGTGGCCACACTACCCACTCCCACTCCCTACTACAAACCACATCCAAGTTACGTTCCCTCATTAGAGGCAGTAAGAAGACGAGTTCAAGCGGAAGAGGACGCGTTAACGACCATAATGTCTAATAAAAACACGAGAACCAAAGTCTATTCGGGAGTCAAGGGAGGTTTATCCTACGTGCCTACACTCTACGAATGTTGCTGTCGAGTCTTACAACAGCACATAGATGGTGAGTTAAGTGAGGTTACTGAATCAGAAAGATAAAAGGAGGAGTTGAACGACAGTTTTTGTTTTGGTGCGTTCACAGCCTTGGAATACACGGGAGGAATACCATTTTCACTCTTAAAACCAGTTTTGGAAGGCGCGACACCCTCACAACTTTACCAATTCGAACATTTTAATCCCTACATCATCGAAGACACGGATGATCTGTGGAAATTCCACGTCAATAAAGAATTCCGTAATGAAAAGCGACAGGAATTCGAATCTTGGAGAGACATGTACTTGGTAAGTGTGAGTGCGGATTTTGGTGGCGGGTGGGGAGAAACAACCGGAAATTAACGTTGAGAATCTTTCAGAGATGCATAGACGAGAGAGAAGAGAAATACAAAGCCGTAAAAGCAAACATAATACAGAGAACGATAGAAAATTCAGTTCCAGTTAGAAAAGCTAAGTTGGCTTATATAGACGTGGCCAAACCTCCACGAAACATACTCAAAAAACAGGTGAGAACACTACCTCAGGTAGAAACCTAAGGTTCGAACCTCGAATGACTTATTGGTGGAGTGTGTTTCTCCAATTGCAGATTAAGAACGGAACTGCGAAACCAGATTCGTCGAAACTGTTAGGTAAAAACGATCCGGAAGCCGTGAAGGTGTCAGCTCCAAAACAACCCACAACGAGGGAACCGACCATATTCAAAACGAAACCAAAAGTGGCCCCCCTCATGCAAAAAACGTTAAAATCAATTCGAATGTCCAGATTCAAGAGATGATTAACCGGAACCGAAGGCTATACATTTAGACTAGACAAGTCAGTTTTGGTTTTATTTTTTGTATATCTCACTTAGAAATTTTAGAAAAGCCTTTAAATCAAACTGAGGAGGAGGAAAGAGGGGCCTAACATTCCCCTCCAAACCTTTTAGATTTTTATTAGTGCAATTGGAGGTATTTTAGATCAAACGATTTATGTCACTCGATGAGAGAAGGAGAGAGAGAGAGAGTGAACCTGCCTCGTTTAAACTTTGATATCTTCCTACTCAGGAACAAATCTAATCTTGTACAGTTAGACGCATGCGCAGAAGACTGGCATAAGATATATTTCACTAAAGAGATATAGATTTGACTGAGACATGTGTACTACTAAACGTTTTATTCTTTGTTTCCGTTTTGTTTTTAATTTTTAAAATTTTTTAACTAGTCAATGAAAATGGCAACAAAGAGGAGGACTTTCGGAACAAAATTTTATCTTCAAATCACATCACAGTTTTAGAGATTTCCCCACAAATTGAATCTAAAAACCTCGACGAACAAATTTAGATATAACAATCACCATCACCTCCCTTCTCTCTCTCTCAAAGTCACGATATAACATCACCAAGTGCTAATGCAATTTTTATTTTTATCATAGGAAAAGTTCCTAAATTTAAACCAATAAATAAATAAATATATACATAAATCATAGAAAATTATATATATACAGGCCCTCTATTGTTCTTTTAAATTTTTTAAAACAAATTTTTTATTTATCAATCGGCGAAATTCAAATTTTAATCAAAACTATCATCACAACCGAACGTTTATTTTATTCTTTATTTAAATCGGCAATCTTCGGAAATGTTCGCGAGGTAAGGATTTCGTTTGTAAAGGGTTTCCGTGTGTTCGTTTTAAGGGTTGCCAACTTAGATGTTTTGCGCGGGATTTTTAAAATCGAATCGACGATGCCGGATTTTATTTTTTGATTTTGTACCCTTACACCCCGGATTTGTTGAATAAAATATTTTTTAGAAATTTTGTGAACTCGAGTTTTTATTTATTTAAATACCTGAGACCTCGAAAACCTAATTTTTTACGAAACGGTGGGTTCCATAATTCAACAAATAAATCAAACTACCACTCTTCTCTCTAGGGATGAGGTGATGAGCTGTACCTATGTTAAAGATTAAGAAGCATACCAGTGTCATACCCGGTGAATGGGAAGTAATTTTGCATGTCTGTTACGGTAAAAGTGATAAATCAATGGCGAATGTACGTAAATCCAGGTGATTATTCATAATCACCAACTAATACTGGACGATATGACAAATTACCTAATATTTATCATATTTACCGGTTAGTTTATAAAATATCCAAATCATAATGGGGATTTTGATAAAAGTTTTCTCAGATTATGAGTCTAAGCTTGTGTGGACAATCCATTTCATATAGTGCACACTATTTCAAAGAATTTATTCCAAAAGTAATGCAGTTTCAAACTGGAACTTGGAAATGGAACACTCATGAGGACCAATTTCAAAAATAATGTTCACTCTCATTAGAAGTTCGTTTTTAAAATAATTCACACTTGAGAGCTACAACCCATTTCAAAAATAATGCACACTTGTGGGGAACAACACTTTCAAATATAGTGTGCACTATTTCAAAAAATTTATTCCAAAAGCGATGCACAGTTTCAAACTTGCAATGCAACACACTCATGAGGAGTTTATCTCAAAAATAATGCACACTTGTGGGGAATAGTTCATTTCAAAAGTAATGCACACTCTCATGAGGAAGTTATTTAAAAAATAGTGCAGGCTTGAGAGGGAAAATTTATTCTAAAAGTAATGCACACTTATGTGGGGCAATCCTTTCAAATATAGTGCACATTCTTTCAAAGAATCTATTCCAAAAGTAATGCACAGCTTCAAATTTGAACTTGCAAATCATGAGTTCATTTCAAAAATAATACACACTTGAGAGAGACAGCTCATTTCAAAAGTAATGCACACTTTTTAAACAATTAATTTCAAAAATAATGCACAGTTTTTGTGGAATATCCATTTCAAATATAGTTCACACTCTCGTTTCAGAATTGATTTCAAAACTAATACTGACATTAGCCTGATTTATCACTTTTACCGTAACACATATTAGGTGTAACCCACAGAACCGACCACTTAATACAATACGGAGGCTCTAGACCAGACAACACAACGTTCAGCATATTGTTGATAATTTATTGTTTACAAAAAAGCCATAAAATTACAAAAATTGTTAGTTTGAATCAGGCCTGGCCAACCTTCAGAACATTACAGAATTTTCCATTAAATCCGGTCATCATAAACGCCATACATATAAACCATCGACGTCTGTCACTTTAGAATCGGCCGTTGCTTATACAAATGGCGAATATACATAAACCCATCGGTTGAGATGTTCTCCAGATATCTATTTAGTGAAAAAAATGTAGAAAAACAGACTCAAAAAAGGTTCTGGACCACATCCACATGGGTCATCAAATGATAGCTAAAATTTTTACAAACAATTAAAAAAATTTTTTGATTGACCAGACCTGAGATAAATAACTAAGTCAATGAAACCCTTTTCTAAGTATCCAAGCATACTTGACACTACAATCAAATGGTGTCTAAAAAAAATCACAGCTTTGTTTGAATGTAGATATCGTTTTTTAGACACACTGTAGATTAAAAAAAAAAACCAAACCTTAAAAGAAGTGAACAAAAATCTTTTAATTTCTTCTGTTCCAATACTCAAAACAATTCCTTCAACAAGGGTTTCACAGAGTTTTGTTAAAAACCAAATTAGATCAAAAAAGAAAGACAAATAAGGGCGGTTTCAACCCCTTTCATCACATCCTCCCTCCCACCCACCTTCAAAACCTTATTAAAATTTTAAAAATCCCAAACTCCCCTGACTAATAAGAAATAACGATTTCCGGTCGCCATGATGCTTTTATCAAATCAAACAAACCGTCAAAATCTTTAAAAAACGATTCCAACGGATAAAAAAAAACAAAACAAAGAACCCAAATCCCTCTTGATTACAATTATTTCTAAAATCAATTTACCAGTTCGAACAGGAACTCGATTACGTCACACAAACCTTAAATTAATGAGAAATCGAGGGCCGATCTCCCAAAACAAAAAACAAGAACAATTCGTTTGACGAACCTTCCGAGACCGTCACGCTCCACGCGGCTCAAATATGAATTAAAAAAATAAATCGATCGATCGGAAGTAGATGGCACTAACCATCCACGCGCCATAATCCTTATTTCATAAAATCAATCCTAATCAAAATGACATCTAAGGGAAAAATTTTCTTTTTTAATTAATTAATTATAAAAACAACTTGCTGCGCCCAGTAGTCTGTTATTTAAAATGATAATAATACTTAAAAATTACAAAAATTCGATAAAAATTACTTCAACACGGTGTTTTTGATTTTTTTATATAAAAATTTTTGTACAATTACATGGTTATAAATAAATAAATGATAAAAATTACAAGCCACAGACGCATTGTCCACTTAAAAACGTTTTAAAAATTACACTTAAATCATTGTATACGATGAGCAAATACAACTGCTTTATTACAAAAATTAAAAATTTTTACGAGTGGGGGAGGAATTCCAGCTACTTACGTATAACCCGAACTCGACCTTTCAAACTTCGCATGCGAGTTTGTAAAGTTTTTCTGACCTTAGTTCATCTAGTGCGCTCACGCGATGCATTTTCTTCGGGTCTAGGTATTTGTTTTTAACGGTCTGAAAACAAAACAAAACGAAAACTTTTAAATATGTTCTGGAATAATCCCACGACATTGGATATCAAGGATTAAAAGAACTGTAATTCTAAGGGTGTGCATTACTTTTGAAACGTCCTCTTATTACAGTTTTTTTCAAACGAAACAAATAACAAAATAAGTAGCTTGCTCTATGTTGAAAGTTTCTCTCCATAAATACTCCACACTTTCATAAACTAGTCTTCCTTAAATTCATCTTATTTCATAAATAATGCACATATCAGGGATTCATTTCGTAAATTATGCACATATCCAAGACCTAATTTCACATATGTTAATTCCATAAATACTGCACAACATTTAACAAAATCATTTGTCATAAAAGAGGTAGCTCCTCCCTGATTGTAATTAATGTCTGCAAAGTTTTGTCCAAATCATCTGATGATGATGTGTTGTCTAACGTAGTTAAAGTGGTGACCTAGTCGAGTCTAAAATTCCTAACAACCCTAATCTCAGTTTATCTGTATCTCTCACCTGATATTTTGACGTGGGAGAATTCCAAACTACGTGCGCTAACTTACGAACTATCGGCTTCAGACTATCCAAGTCGTATTGGGAGTAGTAAATTAACGTCGGCGTCCAAAAATCGGACTCTGAGTTTTCTGACAACAGGCTGTAAATGGAGAAAGAGATTAGAAACACGAACAAAAGGCGAGGGAATAACAAAAGCCATCGGAATACTTACTACAAAGATAAATACAAAGCGCTAGCAGCCATGAGAGAGGGTGAAACATGGCAGAGGCAATAATTAACAAGAGACAAATCGATAAAATATTTAGCTAAACAGTAAGTGGTGATATCTACTTTCCCCGCACGGCCGTATCTTCTGAGAAACTGCGACGGTGATGGTCGTCCCATTTCAAAATTCAACGACGAAAATATAACTTGTTCCATTTTGATTATTTGCATTTTGGAGTAAGTCTTCGCCGAAATTTCTACCAAGTCCTCCAAGTCTGTAAACAAAACATGAAACAAAATCAGCCTCCAAACAAGACAGACTCACATAAAATGGAAACAACTACCCACCAGGAGGATACATTTCTTCGTATTTCGATGCTAAGAATAGGCAACTGACTCCCACCAGCTGTAGTTCGCTTTTGGGTACGCTCGGATGATCCTGCATGAATCGATCTAGCAAAGCGATCGCGAGGTGAATCGTTTCGTTTAAAAGTTTGAACGCCTGCTGGACTTCGAATAACCAATCGACTAGAAGGGCTCTCATGTTCGGCGTCATGATGTGCGAAGGAGTCAAATAATCTTTCCTGACCGGTTGACTCCTTTCCAAGTGCTTCAAGAACCTGTGAATATCATCCGCGTATATGCCCAAGAGGAATTCGCTGTTCGAATGATCCTCTTCCTGGTCAATTAAAACGACTCCCGGAGGAATTTTATTCTCTTCCTCAACTTTGACCACTTCACTGACCACAATCTTTTCAATTTCTTCTACTCTTTGTACAATGACTGGCTTTATTTTTGGTTCTTTTTCTATTTTCTTGATCTAAAAAAATAAATTTTAGCATTTCTTTCATTATTGACACAATCAAACATCAACAAAATACTTCAAAAAAGAAAATTCTTGATCACTTACCTCTTCCTCTTTTGTGTATATTGAAACTACACTTTCCGATTTGACAAGTTTATTAGTTTTCCTTTCTCCTAACTTGAACTTGTTCGTCTTTACCTGGACCTGAGAGTTATTCTGCGACAGGGACGGTTTAAGCGGTTTGTTTCTGACCATTTCATTTTCTTTATCTGCCTTGTCCATAACAGAACGTCCTGATGCCAATTTTGATGCATTTTCCCTGTTTGAATAACATAAAAGAAAGCATTAGCAACGTTGAACCAAAACAAAACACCGAATCAGGCCCATTTTGATGACCAAAAGCCTCTTCCAGCTTTTTGTCATAACCATCTTCCCATCATCTTCCATGATTCCTGTAGCATAACTCTCAAGTTCACAAGGAGATAATTTTGATCCATCTATCATATCCATGCATTATATACCCCAACCAATTCGTTTTTTGCCTTTTAACTTTCTCAACTACCAATTTAGTCCCCATACACTGCCCTAAGATGCTACTTCTAATCTTGTCAGTTAGTTGAACTATAAAGATTCTCTTCATTGCCCATATTGGAAACAATAATCAACATTTACCAGACTTAATCATCTTTTAAGCAATATAAATAAGTTATATCAGTTATAGCAACTTTTAACATCAAACTATTGGTTTCGATTTATGCTTTACCACTCAAACTGAATTTCGTTTTAAATTTTGGAATTTCTTCACAGCCACCTGAATGGTTTATGCAACATTTAACACTCAAGGAAGTATTATATGCCTAAAACTTATCATTAAACCTCAGCATATTCAATTAAAACAATACCATCAACTCACCTTTGGCGTTCTAGAGCTGCTTTACTAATAGATGTCCTATTCAAGTCCTTATTACTAGCATTAGCTAATACTCTTCCTTTCGATTTCAATGCAGGAAACTTTGGAGGTAACATATTTTCATTATTACTGCGAAGGATATTCGAAGACATACTACTGGTTCTTTCCTGAGAGAGAAAACAAAATTTAAATCCCTCACACTATTATAAATGAAATAACTTAGACTTGAAGAAATTTATTAATTAATACATTAATAAATTTAATGTAAAGCTTTGTTCAAAACTAATTCAACAAAAATAAAAAAAAAAGGTGTTGACTAAAAGACTAGAAAAGTTAAAATGCCAACAGGTGATTTAAAATCACCATGTTTCATCATTCCCACAACAGGATGCATCTTGATCCAAACAAAAACAAGTTACAACGGGAAATTGACGCTGAAGGAAAACTCCCTCGTAAAATGGCAACCTCAAACCCAAACCATGACCAATAATAACACTCAAAGAAACCAAGCCAACGTAAATAATCTTTTCAAACGAATAAAACCATTTAACCAAATTAAAAAACCGTTATAAAGCAAACCACGCCGAATTTGTTCAAAATGGAGAAATCAATAATAAATACCCTTTCAAATACCATCTTACATATTTGAGTTCACCTTCCAACAAATCATTTTATTCCTACAAAATACATAAACAAATAGAGAGAGAGAAGATTTGGATCAGAATTCAGTTATTTATGCAGTCGCGTTGGTTCACCTCCAAACGAATTTTCTTCCCCAAATCCCTCAATAAATAAATCCGATTTCAAGAATAATTAGATTCTACGATTACTTACAATTAATTGCACTCTTTCTTTTCTAGACATTGTCAAAGGTATTTATAAACAAGTGAAAAATATCAAAACTACAATTACAAAATATGATTAAAAAACCGTTAAAACTCGAACCATAAAAATCTCCAATCGCAGTAATTGTAGAGAAGCTTTGTCAGTGTTGCCAACCCGTGAAAACAAATTATCAGGACCGTAGACAGGGGATTGTCTATTTAAATTTTAAATGGAAAATCATCCCTCAAATACCTAACAACAAATAAAACAAATTTAACTAATAATTATTTTTAGAAATTTAAAAATTACAATCCCACAACTAATCATTACAAAGGAGTTGATTACATAATTTTGAATGGAGTTTGAAAAATGTGTGATATAGAAAAATAGCCCGTTTCCTTTGACTTTGAGAATTTTAAAGCATTTTAATGATTTTAAAATTATTTTACCGAGCTGGCAGGTTTAAATATAGGTCAAAAATAAATCCAAATCGAGGAAAGTCGTAAAAGTGGTAAAAATCGTACCAATCGATTACACGACTTTCGAGCATGATTGTGCAGCGGCCATTTCTTGTTTTTCCATTGATCGGCCATTTTCTTCTTCCAATCTTTGACTAGTTTGGAGCGGTGACTTAATAAAATAGAAACAAGTTTATATTCTTTCGTCTTTTGTTGGGTAAGTTTGGTTAAATCTATTAAATAAACATTTCTGAAACGGATTTTATATTATTTATTGTGTTTGAATGGGTTAAAATAAGTAAAAAGCGGATAGCGTCGTTTTGGGGTTTTGTCTTCCGTCCATTTAAAATGTGCATTGCTGGTTTCAGATTTTTTAAAAACGTTTGTTTAACATGTGTTTTTGAATAAAAATGAGGAAATAAGTGGCGATATTTAAATTTATCAGGGTTATTTCGATTTTTTTAGCCTTTAAGTTGAGTTAATGAGAAGAAAATTGATTAATTTTATACTTGATTGTCGAGTAAATAGAGTTGTATGAATAGCGGTTTTGAGGCGTTTGTTTTTTTCCCCCCGTTTTCTCAGTTTATTAGTTTACTTATCGTTTGTTTTGACCTAATAAACATTGTAACTATCTTGTTTGTGTGGTTATCAGGCATAAACATCAGACAAAATGCCGGAGAACGAAGATTCATACGTGATTAAAATGCGTGGGCTGCCCTGGTCCACGACTGATGAGGAAATATTAAAATTCTTCAGCAATTGCAAAGTTAAAAATGGCAAAGAAGGAGTTCACATAATCATGACTAGAGAGGGAAGACCCAGCGGTGAAGCTTATGTTGAAATGGAAACAGATGAAGACATTGAGGAAGCATTGAAGAAAGACAGAGAATACATGGGTTCTAGATACATGGAAGGTTAGTATTCAAACTCTCCAAATTTTCAAAACAAATGAGAGTATAATATATAAACTTATACTTTATCTGTTATAGTTTTCAAATCAAAAAGAAGTGAAATGGATTGGGTTATAAAACGATCAGGTACAAATCTAGAAACTGCTCTCGATGATGGATGTGTAAGATTGAGAGGTTTGCCATTTGGCTGTTCGAAAGAGGAAATTGCTCAGTTTTTCACAGGTATTTATCAGTTTTCTGATTAATTGAAATAATTTTTTGAACTATTATTTATTAGTATCTATTGATTAAATTTTCTAATTAATTTCCTGAATTATTTTGAAAGCATGAATATTTAATTATTTATTTTTGGTGATCAAAAGCTAACAAAATAAATTCTCGAAACTTCTTTCTGATACAATTCCAAAATCTGAAACCAATATTCTTTAACTTGGAAATAAAGTTTCACTTTTAACTGGAACTGGAATTGAGTGCTTTAAGGGAGTTTTCTTTTGGCTGGAATATTGCTTTCAGATATTTGCAATGAAGTCCCTCTTTTTCTCTAAATGATAAATTTTAATCCTCTACCTTGTTTCTCTTTGAGGGAATGTAAAGTTTCGAAGTTAAATGATGAATCACAAAGTAGAGGGTAATGACTGGCTTTAGAACTCTCGAATGAGATTTGAATACAAATGAAAGGTTTGGGGGTGATACAAACCCTTTTTGAACACTCGGAAGGAGTTCTAGTGTTGGTCTAGAGTTAGCCATTTACTGGAAACTATGAAATTAGAATTTTGTTCACTTTTTGTTTTTCTTTTTGTTTTTTGTTTTTGTTTTTTTATTTCTTTTATAGTAATCAAAATGAAAATTGTTTTAATAAAATCGTTATTGAGTGTTGTTGTGTATTGTTTGGGATCAGGGTTGGAGATAGTTCCCAACGGCATCACGCTTCCTATGGACTCGAGGGGGAGAAGCACAGGGGAGGCTTATGTACAATTCAAAAACAAAGACATCGCTGAAAAAGCTCTGCTCAAACATAAGGAAAAGATAGCGCACAGGTGGGAAGGGTTGCGTTAACGTTTTCTCTTTCTCTCTCTCTCTATCTCTCTCCTTCTCACACACAATCTCTCTCACTCTGAGTATGATCCGATCTGATTCGAATTCAAGATGAACCGAGATCTTGGGTTTTGGTAAACAAACAAACAAATAAAGACAAAATGACGTGGTCGATCCTTTTCGAAACCCCCCGAAAGGGTTTGGTAAGGGTGGTCGGGAGGTTGGTATTGGTGGGTATTTTTATATATATATATATAATTATTTATAAATTATTACGTCACTGTTTTTTTGGATCAGTTGTGGCGGAAGTGGACATGAAAAGTTTTTGTTTTTGTTTTATTAAGAGAAGCTAAAGATATTATTTGTTATTTAAATTTTATTTTGCTTCCCTCTTCCCTGCTGCCGCCGAATGTTTTTGGTCAAATTTTTTGTTTTAATCATTTTCCCCAACGCTTCTTTATTTTTTTATTTTGTAGTTCGTTGTTGTGAAATTTGTATTCTGTGTCAGACAAACAGCTGATTCTTAAAAATAGTTAGTTTATATTATTGTCTAGGTGAGTAGGGAACGAAAGCGAAGATGAAAACTGTTTTCGGTCATGAAAATGGCGAGCAATGGTTGTTCTGTCTCGAATGAAATGATTAAGGTGCGTTTCTCTGTCTTAAGATGACTCCATCTTCTATGATTTCGAAAGGGGATCAGGTTGGTAGGTTGGTGGGCCACGATGTCGACTTCGAGTTTACTCGTATCGTTGTGATTGAATTATGTTTTGACTTTTACAGGGTGTTCTAGATGTATTGTTGAAAGATTCACGATAGTCTCTTAATTTAATCTACAGCATGAAAAGTGACAGGGGAGTGGGTTAACGGAAGGAAAAGCCAACAGTCAACTGTTTAACCTCATCAGGAGCGACAGAGAACAAACTTTCAGACAATGACTCGTGATAGTATAGGCCTCTACTGTGGTTTTGTGCAAGTTCGAGCCTGTTCCAACACCTCCAATTAGTCTCGTCTTGGAATTTTGACTTATACAGAGACTGTACACCGGAAATGATTAGTTACATTGTCGAAAGCCTCGTGAGAGTTTCCCTAAACTTAATTACAAACAACTAAAAACGTTATCAACGAGTAATATCTACGAGATAACTCGTAGTTGATATTCTAGGCAAATTAATCAACCTAGCCAAAGGGAGAACGCATCATTACATTAGCTACCAGCTAGCTAACGTATGTGATGGTTCTCCATTGTTAACTGGTGCACGAGTTATCTCGTACTTATATCTTTATGATTAAATTAAGTTTTGAGTCATGATAGAGAATCTCAGAAGTCTCACTAGCTTCCTTCCAAATAATTTAACTCGTTTATCTTCGACGACAAGATATCTTGTGAGCTTTTTACTTACCAATCGAAAACGAGTTATCTCGTAGCAGTCATATCGCATGAATAAATTAACTGGGCTTTTACGGCGGGAGTTCTAAAAATTTTAATACGTTGACTACAATCTGTGAGATGGCTGGTATGTTAATAAGTAGCTTGCGAGATATCTCGTATTTGTGTCGTTATGATTAAATCAATAGCTTTGACTCATATAGAGCGTTTCAGAAGTTTCTCTAATCTTGTTTACAATCATTTAGCAGGTTGACTATTGACTACGAGATATCTTGCAAGCTTTTTACTTCCAATCGAAAACGAGTTATCTCGTAGCAGTCTTTTCGTATGACTGCAATTAATTGGGGTTTTAAGGTGGGAGTTCTGAAAATTTTAATAAGTCGGCTACAAGCTGTGAGATGGCTCATACGTTATTAGCTAGCGTACGAGTTATCTCGTGTTTATATCGTAGTGATTGAATTAATAGTTTTGACCCATGTAGCGCGTTTCAGAAGTCTCTAAGCTTGTTTAAAAATAATTTACTCGACTACGAAAAATCTCGTGAGTTGTTTTCTGGCAAAAATGATGGAACGAGTTATCTCGTAGTTGCATGGTTTTGATTAAATTAATTGGCTTGTTAGGCGAAAGTCATGAAATGTGTCGCTGAAGCCGACGAGTTAAATGGATAAAAATGGGATAGAGGCCGTTGATTATGAAATTGGTATAACTGTTAACTGACCAATCACGCCCAAATGTTGACTGTTATTCCTGTTGCTGAGGGAATGAGTTAGGTTCGCGGAGGAGGATTAGGAATGGAAGTTGACTTAGGTTTCTGGCTTTTATTTATATATAAACAAAATGGAGGACAAACCAGATAAACGCACCTTAACAGATCATGCTTGCGTAGATTTTTTTGTCTGTTTTGAATCGTCGTGTGTATGTCGTTTATCTACTTTTAGAGTAAGCTGTGAACGCATTTTCCTTTTTTTTATAAATAAATGTACAAAAGTTTTGTTGTTGATTACGGAAGGAAAGGGAAAGCAAAAAGAAGCGAAAGAAATGTGAAAGGAAGCGAGAGAGTGATGGTGCGAGGATTACGCTAATCCGGATTATCGTGATTGAAAATTCAGGTACATCGAAATATTTCGAAGCAGCTTGGGTGAAATTTGCCAGGAAATCGGAGGTAGGCGAGGTATGACGGGATTCATGAATCGTCCGGCTCCATATGATGCACGGGATCGATTCGGAGGACCTAACAGGTTCAGGAACATGGGCGGAGGTCCGAACGGAATGGGAAGGAACTTCAGAGGTTAGTAGACTGTTTCCCTCGGTCGCCATTTTGGTGTTTTTGTTGTTCTTTTGTTTGACGGAGTTTTTGTTTTTTAGGTGACGATGGTCCTTGGTCGAATGGAAGGTTTAACAACGATAACTTCTCCGGTGGTTTCGGAGGAGGTATGGGTCCCATGGGTGGCGGATTCGGCGGTAATAACTTCGGCGGAAACGGTGGAATGTTCGACGGTTTCAACAACATGAGCGGAGGCGGCGGTGGTGGAGGCGGTGGCGGAAGCGGATTCAACAACATGGGTCCTTCTTCGGCGCATTGCATTCACATGAGGGGCCTGCCCTTCCGTGCCACGAAACAAGACGTAGCTGACGTAAGCGTCGATAACTGGACATGCCATCTTTCCCCCTCCGCCATCTTTTCTAAATTTTGTTTTTGTTTCCAACAGTTTTTCAGACCAGTCATTCCGTTAAGCATCGATCTCTTAAGCGACGACGATGGGCGTCCATCCGGTGAAGCCGACGTCGAATTCAGAACTCACGATGACGCAGTACTCGCTATGAGCAAGGTGAGTACTTCCGTTTCCCCGTGGAGAAGGAGGAAGGCGTTCGGGGTAAACGTTAATCGGTTGTTGTTTCGTTTTAGAACAAAAGTCACATGCAGCATCGTTACATCGAATTGTTTTTGAATTCGACGCCCTCGAAAAGCGGAAACAGTTTCGGTAACTCGAATTTCGGCGGGAATTTTGGAAATCGCAACTTCAACTTCAACAGCGGAAACAATTTCAAACGTTTCTGAGGTAGAACGTACGAGGAAGGTGCCGCCTCGAAACGTCTACGATTAATTTAATGGCGTATGGTCAGCACCTTGACTCGTTTTAATAATCTTTTTAAAATTTAAATCCTACCTCCCGCCTTTTGTCTTTTCTCCTTTTTTTTGATTATTGTTTCAGTTTTAGTTGTAACAATGATAATATGTCTATAACGTTTGCTTAATTAAAAAGAAAATTTTTTTTTTCGTCGTTTCTCTTCCTCTTTTTAGGTTTCTTATGTCGTTTCTGTTGTAGGTTTCCGTTTTGATTTTCCCCTGGTTTTTGTGTGTTTCCGGTTAAAAATGATAGTCGATTTGAATTTTTTAATTTAAATAATGGCGGTCGCGATTTTTGAATATATTCTGTGTTTGTGTACGAGTTTAGCTTATTGCAACCCGAGGAGGTTGTTTTTACGATTCGCTTTTTTGTATTTAGGCTCTTACAATATTTTGGCTTGTCATGTGACGTAGTTTCCGGTTATAACAAAATATAAATGTCTAGAAACGTAGATTTGTGATAAAAATCAAAATGGTGGACGGTATGGTCGTATCGGATAGGATTCAGTCGGTGTGACGTAAGGGGGAGAGTGATGGGTTTAGCCAATGATAGGTCGGATTGAGCGTGACGTCACTGAATTTATCCACCAATCGCGGGATTTGGTTTTGTTTTGATTGGAATTTTCGAACGATGAGAGGGAAACGTTAAGCAACGGAAACGAGTGAATTGTTCGAGAGGATCATTTCCATTTCCGGCGGTTTGGGAATTTGAATGAAAGCTTGAATTAAAAATTTTTTTGTAGAGGGAGAGAAAGAATAAGAAGAGGAGGTGGTGACAATGACGGTTGAGCTTTTTGCGGTTTTTTCTTTTGGAGGAACTCGATGCGAGTAAATCTCCAATTGATTGATTGATTGATTGATTGATTTTTGGGTTTTCGTGTGAAGGATTTAGATGGAGTTCGGTTTTGGGGATTTGTTGGAGTGACGTTTTAGTAATTTAGATTTTTTTTTTGATTTTCTTGAAAGGAAGTTCTTGTATCTCTTCGAGTGTCGTCTTATTTTTTTGTTGTGAGCGGTTTTCTAGAAACCGGAAATTTCACCCAATCGTGGAATTAGGCGTGTTTTTCTCTCTCTACTTTTTAGATTAGACTCATTAGTATTGTCTGTGCTAATTACTTAATTGATTAAATTTTTAAAATTACTTTTTTCTGTCTCATTGTAATCTTAGAATATACACACGTGTATGCAAAAAATTTTGTTTCTGAGGTTTTTGAATTTCCCTCCTTTTTTCTATCAACTTCCGGTTTGTGTGTGTTCCTGAATCCTGTTGTCCCTGTAGCTTTGTTTCATCGATCTTGTTTCATTTTTTTGTTTCCTCTTTTGAAGTATTTTGTGTTGTAAGTTGGAGATATTTAACAGGAAGACCGAAACTCTTGTGAGACTATGCTAAGCTTACCCATAGTGCAGTCAAAATGTCTTCTTGATCTCTAGAAGTTGGTCGAAGGCGGTTTTTGATTTTGGCTATTTCTCTTCGACAGGTTTGTACTAACTGCGTCTCATTTAGCGCGAACTCATTTCATAAGTATTGCACACTGTTATAAAGATTAGTTTTATAAAATAATTGTTTCATAAGTAGCGCACACTTTTTAAAGGAATTTGCTATCAGTGTTGCTTAAATTTGTGAGGTAGAGTGAAAAGGTGGTGTACTAACCCACCTCATTTCATAAATAATGCACACTCTTAGGTTAAATTTCATTCTGTGATGAGCCCATTTCAAAAGATCGCTCACTTCGGACGAAAAATTTTTCGTAAGTTCTGCACGATAATAAAAAGGCCTCATTCCAAAAATACTGCACACTTTTAAATGGCTCCTTTTTCATAAGTAATGCACACTTTTCAATGAGAATTTGTTGTCGGTTTTACCTAGTATTGAGCGGTTGCGAATGAACACATCTCATTTCATAATTAATGCACGCTTTTGTCGAAGGGCTCATTTGAACGAAGAAATCATTTCATAAGTATTGCACACTACTATAAAGACTTCATTCATGTAATTTGTACTACTCCTAAAATTCTTTTTTTCATAAATAATGCACACATGTGGGAACACCTTGTGCTGCACAACAATATGTAAACATCTCATTCCAAAAATACTGCACACTTAAGAATTACTCGTTTTTCATAAGTAGTGCACACTTTTTAATAAGAATTTGTTATCAGTGTTGCTTAGTATTGTGAGATGGAGAGGAAAGGTGGCAAACAAACACATCTCATTTCATAAATAATGCACAGTTGTAAGGATTCATTTCATAAGTACTGCACACTGTTATGACGACCCCATGAATACTTCTTAGCAGGGGTTCATTTCATAAGTATTGCACAGCATCGGGCTCGACTGATCAAATACAGTGAAATTGATGTGTTGGTAGCTCGAGTCCCTTCCTTAGTCCTAAATGGTCTACAAAAACGAGCAGTAAGTGTAGACCTCGTTTCAGAAATACTGCACAATTGTGAATTACTCGTTTTTCATAAGTAGTGCACACTTTCTAACAAGAATTTGTTGTCGGTGGTGCTTAGTATTGTGAGGTAGAATGAAAGGTGGCGAATGAACCATCTCATTTCATAAATAATGCACAGTTATGAGTAAAATTTTGTTCTGTGAGTAATGCAATGAGCTCATTTCGAATGTTACCGAACACTTATGAGCAATTCCTTTCGTAAATTTCATAAATGATGCACACTTCTAAGAATTCATTTCGTAAGTATTGCACAATGTTGCGCTTGAGTAGCATCAACAAAGTACCTGGCTGTTGATAGTTTGAGTCCGGCTCCTAGGTCCTGTTATACCCAAAGCGGAAGTAAAACTCAAATCGAGTCGTGCGGTCAGTAAAATTGAGCGGTCACTCCAATTTGAGTGCCGAAAATGGTGGAAGCGACGCTTTAATCAGTCAATTTTTAAAGTGAAACAAGTTTTGGAGTCAGAGGAAAAGATGTCGTGTTGGGTGTTATTAAGCAGATGTTTTGCGCACAAAGTGTCTGTCTGTCTGTCTGTCTAACTTACTCACTCACTCCCGCTAATACACCATGTGTAAACATAACGGCTCCCTTGATTTATTGTTATTCAAATCCATTGCTCTCGTTTCAACCCCTTCACCCCGATGCTCTCACCCCCTCGAGCTATTCACCAGTTTGTGTAACAGAACCTCCGTTTCAAAATTTATTTATCTACTGTCGTCTTCGTTCTCTGGTCTACCAAACCCAGAAGTCTAATAGATAAATAATTGAATCAAAGCGTGGGGTTGGTCAATTAGCACTTGATGGACTTATACCACTTTCATAATCAACGGCCTTTGTCCCATTTTTATTCATTCAACTCGTCGACTCCTGTGAAACATTTCACGACTTCCGCTTTGCAAACCAATCCATTTAGACATAGGAGACAACACGAGATATCTCGTAGTCAATAGTCAACCTGTTAAATCATTTGTGAACAAGCCTAGAGACCCTCCTAAAATGCTCTACATGTATCAAAACTATTGATTTCATCATAACGACATAATACGAGATAACTCGTAAGCTACTTATTAACACAACACTCATCTCACAGCTTGTAGCCAACTTATTAAAGTTCTCAGAACTCTCATCATAAAACCACAGTTAATTAATTCATGCGATATGACTGCTACGAGATAACTCGTTTTAGGTTAGAAGCAAACAGCTCGCGAGATATCTTGTCGTTCAGTCTAAACGTTTTGAATTATTTGGGAGGGAGCTTCGAGATACTTCTAAGACTCTACCATGAGTCAAAATTTACATTAATCATGATCATATGAATACGAGATAACTCGTATGCTAGTTTATAACGTAAAAATTATCTCACGGTTGATAGCCAACGTATTAGTGTGAGTTCTCTCATTCGCTAGGTTGGTTTATTTGCCTAAGATGTCAACTACGAGTTATCTCGTACCCGGCAGAAAATGTGTTAAGTCAATTCTCTCATTCGCTAATTGACATACCGGTAGAACTATCTCGTTGGGAAGAGACTATTAAGGGACTTTTAACCATCCAGTTGGTTCGTTTCCGGTTTGACATTGTATGAGTCAGTCTGAGTCAAAACCTGAGGAGTGTCGGAACAGGTTGAAACTTGCACAGGAGCATGATAGAAGCCTGTGCTGTTATGAGTCACTGTCTTGGGGGTTGCTTATGTCTCTTTGGACGCTTTGTGTGGGTTTCAGAAAGTTTTCCTGTCGTACTATATCTCACATCAGAGATTTGAGATAGTTGGTGCCTTGGAAGATAGTCTCATCTTCGTTTCCTTTTACTCCTCTTACTGTTACAGCCGTTGTGTTTGTATGTTCCTGCTGCTGTCTTTACTTCCCCTCTGCCTCTCTCTCTCTACCATCTGTATATTGATGGCAACTTAGTTTGTCTCTTACAACAGTTTCCATCCTTTCTACTTCAAAAAGTTATTAAGTCTTTTACTATCACTGAAAACGATTAGGGTCTTGAAACTAGATTGTATAACTGGAAAGAGAATTTCACAACAGCTGTCATGGTAAGAAGGGGCGGAAATAAACTCGGACGCTGTGTCAGCAGACAACAAAAAAACCAATTGGAGCGTTCAACCCGCTTTGAAATCTTTTGTAAAACAATTGAGCTGGAAAGAGAGAGAAAGGGGGTGAAAGGGGGCCCTGTCTCCAGCCTCTCTTCCTCTCTCCCGTCTCCTTAATCCATGCTTCGGTTACAACAGCCGTCGAAGAGAAAGAGAGCCAACGAGGCGAATGTAAAAATTGATTTTAAAATTTCCACTTTAGGGGAAAATGTCAAACATGGAAGGAAATAAGGAAAGAACCCTAGGAAACATCTTCGTAAAGAGATAGGGGCGAGCGGGGTAGGGCGGAGGGAAACAAATCCGTCACCCCATCCATCCTCGAATCCATAATTTTATATTTACCGGGATAATAACCCCAAGGAGTGGAGGGGTGAGAGGGGGGGTTGGAGGGATGAAGACAACTGGCATGATGCAAGTCGGAGGGGTTAATCCCCCATTGTGCTCGGACACACTTTTCATCCCTTATGCGTTGAACGTTGGTCGATTATTGTTTGAGGAGTGACGTCATTTGGGGCCTCTTTTCCCCGAGACTCGGGCTCTTTGATGACCAAATGTTTCAAAATCAACAGAGCAAAGTGAGTCATCTGGCATCGGAGGAGAGGGATGGTGGCGTCGGTGGCTGTCGTGGTTGTTTGAGGCGTCTACTCTTGTCTCCAATGTTTTGATTCCTCGATTGGTGTACATAGCCCGGCTCAGAGTAGAGCCACTTGAGGTTGATGACTTCGGTTAGCCTTCTATTCTGTCTTTCTGTTGGTCTTCTTCTGTCTACTTCCTTCCTGTACTCTTGTCTTTTGTCTTTGGTACGTCTTCTCTTCCTTTTTGTCTTCTTTACCCTCTTTTACCTCTTTTTCATGTTTGGTTTATCTTTCTACTTTGTCTTTCAGTTTATCTTCTTTCTTTCCCTATTTTCCTTTGTACTAGGTTCTCATCTTCTTCTTCTCTCTCTCCTCTTCTTTTTGTCATTTTCTTTCCTTCGTTCTTTTGTTTTTCTTTTTATGTTTCTGTTCTTTTCTTGTCCTCCTCTCTTTGATCTTCCTATTCTTTTTATTTTATCTTTTTGTCATTTATCTTCAGTTCCTACTTTCTTTTTACTTTTTGTTTCTTCTTCTCCATCATTCTCACACTTTGACTGTTATTAGTGTGTCTGTGTCTGTTATTTTTCTTTGTCCTTCTTTTTTCCTCTTGACTGTCTATCCATCTTTCGTTCTTTCGTTCTTTTCTTTGATATCTTTTCTTTGTTGGACTTTGTCTTTCAGTTCATCTCCTTCTTTCTTTTCGTTCTGCCTCAGTTCTCTTCTTCTTTCTCTTTTTCTCTGTCATTTTCTCGTTCTTGTTGCCTTTTCTTTCTTCCTCTCCATCATTCCCATGCTTTTTCTGTTCTTATCTATCTGTGTTCTATTATTTTTCTTTGTTCTTCTTTTTCTTCTTAACCGTAGTTGTCTTTCCAACTTTCCACGTTTTTCTTTCTGGCTATTTTTTGTTGACCTTCATCTTTCCTCTTCTTTTTTGGTTTGTTGTCTTCCGTCTTCCATTTGTGTTTGTCGTTTATTTTAGTTTCTTCCCTTTGCTTCTGTCTCTCCCTTTTAAGGTTTTTCTTCTTCCTTTGTATTAGGCTTTTCATTTTCTTCTTCTTACCTGACATTTTCATTTCCTCATTGTCTCCTTCCTGTTGTTTTGCTTCACCCTACGTTTCCCCATTTTGCTATCATCTTTCTGTTGTATTTTGTCTTTTCTTTCTTTCTCTTCTTTGTTTCTTAATTTATTTGCCTTCTTCTCTCTTCTACACCACTTCTTCGTCTTTTTCTGTTGTTTTCTTTCATTTTGTAGCTGATTTTTCTTTAGTATCGTCAGCTTTTCTCTTTTGTATTTTTTCCAGTTCGGACCTCTAGACCGCTACCTTTCATCAGCGTTACCTTTCAGTCTAAATTTGATTTTAGCCAGGAATCCTTGTTGTAATTTCTTTTTACGCGATTCCTTTTTCTATCTCTAAGACCGTCTTCCGGTTTTTGTAGGAGGTTTTGAAAGATCCTACTGGTCGGTCCTCCTGAGTCCATTATGGTTAGATCTCTGTGGATGACTGTTTCACGTCTTTTCCATTTGCTCTAACATTTGGAAGCTTTTGTGAAAGCTCTCACGGAAAAATTTAGTCGAACGCAAGCTCGCAAACTATTTGAAAATAATTTTTGCCAAATTTATTTATTAATAAACGGAATTTTGGCGGCAAAAAGTGAGGGAAATCGGTGAACATATGTGAAAGGCGTCGAAGCGAGAATTAAAATTCTATTTTGAGAGAGAGAGAGCGCCCACCGCCAATTTATTTGTCCAAATTTCTCTCTCGCATAAAAATAGTGCCGACTCATTTTGGGTTCTCTCGTGAATTATGGTTGGGAGGCTGGGCCAGGGGGACGGTGGGGGGCAACATCTTGTGGGAACTTCGTTACCGAGGAAGATTAAATTGAAGGAAAGTCGGAACTATTAGTAGACGACAGAAGGTTTCTCCGCCATCATTTCCTTCCTCCTCTTTGTCTCTGTCCTCGTTCTTTTGCCTTTCTTTTGTTACGTCCTGATCCTCTTCTCGGTTTTTGGCTTCTTTTGTGACTTCTTTCGTCAGTCATTTCCCGCACCTTCTGCCTTCTTTAGTTGTTCCGACTTTCTTTTTACTTGTTTGCTTATTCTTCTCCTCCTCCTCTTTGTAGTGTGTCATTATTCGTACCTTTCTTTCCATCTTTTTGTTCTTATTCCTTTCTTCTATAATCTGCTTTGTCTTCCTGTCGGTCTTTTTGTCTCATTGTTGTGTTTTCTTCTTCCGTTCTGCTTTGTTTAGTTTTTTGTAGCTTCTACTTCCTTTTTACTTTTGGTTTCTTCTTCTCTATCATTGTCATACTTTATCTGTTGTTTGTGTGCCTCTCTTCTAGTATTCTTCTTTGTTCTTCTTGTTTCCTCCCCTTCGTCATTTCTAAAGTTGTGCTTTCTAGTGGTTCCAACTTTCTTTTTACATGCTAGCTTCTCCTCCTCCTCCTCCTAGTTTGTCGCAATTTGTCTCTTTCCCTCTCCTTTCTTCCAGTTAATCGTAGTACCTTTCTTTCAATCTTTTTGTTCTTATCCCCTTCTTCTATAATCTGCTTTGTATTCCTGTCGGTCTTTCTGTGTCAGGGTTGTGTCT
Organism: Columbicola columbae; assembly: GCA_016920875.1. Classification (NCBI taxonomy): domain Eukaryota; kingdom Metazoa; phylum Arthropoda; class Insecta; order Psocodea; family Philopteridae; genus Columbicola; species Columbicola columbae. Next base: position 3,093,572 of record JADMLL010000009.1, on the reverse strand, counting down.
TCTTCTTCCATCTGTTCTGTTTGGTTTTTGTTTGTATCTGTCCTTCTTTCTTTGGTTTCTTTTTCCAGCTTCTACTTCCTTTCTCCTTTTTGCTTCTTCTTCTCTGCCATTGTCATACTCTATCTGTTGTTTGTTTGTCTCTTTTCTAGTATTCTTCCTATTTCTTTTCCTTTGTCATTTCCAAAGTTGTGTTTTCCAGTTCTTTCAACTTTCTTTTTATTTGTTTGCTTATTCTTCGTCTTCTTTTTCTTTTTTTGGTTTGTTCGTTATTTGTCTCTCTTCGTGATTCTTTTTCTTCCTCTTAATCGCACCTTCCGTTCTTCTTCAATCCGTTTTGTCTTTCGTTCGATCTTTTTGTCTTTATTCGTGTTTTCCTTTCTTTCCTCCTGTTTTAGGGTTATGTTTCTCTTCATCCGTTCTACCTCGTTTGTCTATTTCTTTTTCTTGTCATTTTCTAGTTGTTATTTACTTTTCTAGCTTCCTTTTTAATTTTTTGTTTCTTCTTCTAGATCACTGCCATACTTTATCTGTTGTTTGTGTGTCTCTTTTCTACTATCCTTCTTTGTTTTCTTGTTTCCTCCCCTTTTCATTTCTAAAGTGGTTCCAACTTTCCTTTTACTTTCTAGCCTTCTCTCCTCCTCCTAGTTTGTCGCTATTTGTCTCTTTCCCTTGTTTCTTCTTTCTTCCAGTTAATCGTACCTTTCTTTCCATCTCTTCGTTTTACGTCTTCGCTCTTTAATCTGTATTGTCATCCAGTCAATCTTCATGTTTGCTTTTCCTTCCCTCTGTTCCAAAGTTGTGTTTGTCTTCTTCTGTTTTGTCTTGTTTGTTTTGCTTATATTTACCTCCTTGTCTTTCCAGCTTTCCACGTTTTCTCTCTCCTTCCTTTAATATTGTGGCTGTTCTTTGTTGCCCTAAATCTTTCTTCTCCTTTGGTTTGTTGTCTTCCGACCTGCTTTGATGTTTTCTTTTATTTTCTTTCTTCTCTTTCAATTTTCTTTCGACCTACCTTTTTGTTTATGTTTCTTTATTTTCACTCCCTCTCATTCTCTCTTACTACCATTTCTTGTCCATCTTCCGTGTTGAAGGTCTTCTAAAACAACAAAACAAACGCCAGGAAAGTTTTCACTATTAACAAGAAGGGAAAATCTGTTACTGGGAATCCTGGGAAGAACAGTTACACACGGAAAAAGGGAGAGGAAACACTTCAGAAGGATTTTCCGTCCCAAAAACTTTTCCGCGAAAACTTAACCCAACGAAGTAGAACAAGGGGGTGGAAAAACCTCAACGAAGGTTGCGAACTTCCTTCCACCAGGTTCTTCACTTCTCTACCAACCCCCTGCCCCTTAATTCGCTTCTGCGTTCGACGTTCATCCCCTCCCCTCCCCCCAAAAGCTTTTATTCTCTCTTCCCTCTCGTTCGGGCGAATGATTTCGAGTCTGAAATCCGAACGCCCACAGAAAAGCACATCTCGCTCCCTTCCTCTCAGTCTCCCCACGCAGGCGTTCGCTTTCATCCCACGACCGAACGGGATAGAGGAAGAGAGATTTGGCTGAAGGGGGGGGGGGGAAAGCGCCCACATGCTATGAGGGAATTGTATAATTTAAAGTTGTAACTGACCTGTTGTAGGGTTGGTGGGTCTCATGAGACCCACGTCAACTGGATTAAGGACCGTTCCGCGTGGGGGTTAAACCTTGGATCCCTTAATCGAACAAGTTTTTCAGCTGGAAGTGGTAGGAAACCGGAACCCAAAACCTAACCGGAAACACGCTTGGAGGATGGATTGAATCTGTTGCGTTCGTTCGAGATGATGTCAGTAGGCAGGAAAACATGTCCGGGAGGGAAACGAAGACGCTGTCGCAATCGCGCCTAATGTCAACTTTTCTTTTTCTTCTTCTGTCTTCCTCCAGATTCTCAGAAAATCGTTTAACTTTAAGGTTGAATGAAAATCATGATGACGTAAGCAATTGTCTGGCAGTTATTATCTGAATATAAATATTATCATGTTTGTTAAGCAGAGGAAAAAGAAGACAAGACAGTTGGAAAAGCGTCGACTGCCTCTCGTTCGTCTCCTCCTCCTACTCTCTTTCAACGCTCGTGTCTATTCTCCTTTCCTATTTGTCTACTGTTTGGTTTCCTTTATAGACATCTTTTTGTTTATCTACTACCAAGTCAAAATTATTTTGTCTTTAGGTTATAGATAATTATAAAAACGGAAATGGAGTTAAAATTTTGTTTTCACCAAACCGGGGAGTAGTTGGAGAGAGAGAGGAGTGTTAAGGAAGGGAGTGTTTGAAGAGTAGAAACAGAAGAGGATAAGTGTAAAAGAAGAAAGAATGGATGTAATGAGTCAAGAAGGGAAACACAATAAAAATGGAGGAAGGAGGATAATAAGAGAGGAGAAGGAAAAAGAAAGAAAAAGAGACACAGATAGAGAGAGACAGAGTGCAGTCTCAATGTTTCCTTCGATCCTTCCTTCCTCTTTCTCTCCCTTCCTTTTCTACCAGTTTAACTGACGAATAGCTACTTGAAGAAAGATGGAGGAAAACGTGTAGGGAGAGAGAGAATAAAGCATAGAAGGAAGAGCAAACAAAGTGAGCACAGGAAATGAAGTATAAAGAAAAGAGAAAGAAAAAGGAAAAGGAAGAGAAGAAGATGAATGAAAGGTAGTGAGCAATAGAAGGATAGAGACAAAGAGAAAGTTTGGAAAAGAAGGAAAGATGACCAAAGAAAGAGAGGTGATAAAAAAACTGAAAATGAAGTGTAGAAAGACAGAAAGAAAAAAGAATGAAGTCAAAAGAAGAGAATCGAGAATAAGAGACTGAGAGTAGTGAAGAGTTTTTGAAAAGAGGAGAGAGAGAAAAGAAAGAAAGTAAAAAGTGAAGGAAAGTCGAAAACAAATGAATAGAGAAGAGAAGAAGAAGAGAGAGAGAGAGGAGAGCAAGAAAGGCAAAAAATCCAATTGAGGTCAAACACACACACTCACAACCGGGGAAAACCTCAAAACCTTTCCCTCAAACCAGGAAATATCGACTAACTCTTGCTCCACCACTACCCCCTCACCTCCATCTCCTCTCCGAGTAAACTCAACGAAATCCTAACAAAAAAAGGAAATTTCCTTCGTTTCAAAAAACCCAGGAGTCCAGAACAAAGCCAAAACCAACCACACAGATCCTTTACAAAAGAAAAAATGGGAAAAAGGAAAAATGGAAGAATCACCCCCGAGGTAATGAAACAACCCCCTTAACCCTCTCCCAAGAGAGAAGTATACCCTTCACCCTCTCCCCGGACCTCAAAAAGGAAAGAAAAAAAGGAAAAAGAATTCAACGGAAAATTATGACGTGTCATCTACGGTTTTAAAACCCGAACAAATTGTAAACAAAGAAGTAGAAGACAAAAAAAAACACGGAGGAGATGAAAAGCCACGCAAAACGAGAGAGAGAGAGAGAGGTGGTAGAAGAGGAAAACGAAAGAGTGAGAGAGATGAGTGGGCGAACAGTGGGATAGAGAGGTCAGAGAGGAGAACGCGGGGAAAAGAGAGAGGAAGAGAGAAGGGAAAGACAATATTATCAATCCTCCCTCTTCCACCCCCTACCAACCCTCAGGAGAGAAAGAGAGAGGAAAAGAGGATTTTCCCGTTTTTCTCGGATATTTATTGCGAAGGTCGTACGCAGCTGTGAAATTATTTGACTTTCCGCCGGCGCCGAGTCGCGCGAATTCGTTGTTGACGTTACCTACAGCAAAGTCAGAGTAAAGAGAGAGACGTGGGGGAGGAGATGGAAATGATAGTAAGTTCATTGTTGAGGAAAAAGACAGAAACAAGAAAAGAAAGAAAGAAAGAAAAAGGAAAAAGAATTTCCCATCTCTTCAGGCTGATTTTTCTCGGAAATCAAAAAGATGAAGAAGAAAATTTTCCAACCCCCTCGAGGAATCTCCAACAAGGAATAGAAAATGAAAAGATGGAGGAAGATGATGGCGGAGGAGAGAAGGAGAGGAGGAGGAGGAGGACGGGGGGGAAAGAAACGAAAGTCAAAAGAGGAAAACGTCTTCCTTCACCTTTTCATCATTTTCCTCACCTCCGCCATTCCCATCTCCTCTTTTATCTACTTCCCTTCGAGGAAAGGTTTTCCCTCAACAGCAGAAAAAGGGACAAAAGAAAAGTCAATAAGTAATTAATTCCGGGAGGACGGGAAGGTGTCACGGAGGAGGAGGAAGGCGGTGGAAAACTTTCGAGTGGAAATTTTTTCAAAAGGAGATCATCTTCCTCATTTCCCATTTCTCCGCGCGTCTACTACCACCACCGCCTTCTACTCTTCAAAACGATTCCTTTCCCTCTTCCGCCTACGTTTCTTGAGATTTTTCCTTTCCTTTGGATTTCCTTTTTCATCAAACTTCCTCCTACACTGCTCGTTAACCATCCACGCAGTTCGGCGGCGGGGGTAGGGGGCAAGGCCTCCCACTCTTATTAGATGAACTTGGTTCATACTTGAAAGTTGGGTCGTTAAGAAAAGGTAAAACCCGGTTGGAAGATCAATGAATGACGTCAGAGAAATTTGAGAGCTTTCGCTGTTTGAACAGTTTTCCTCGTCGGCCTTCCAGGAAGTTGATTCAGCTGCCCTTAACATTGTGCATACTTTCCAACGACTCCCAACAAAACCTCACTACAATTACACCGTACTACAATCACGACAACATTTTCGGAGGCGAGGAGGGAAGGAAGTAGAACCACTTTTATACTAAATCCTTCCGACATGTTTGTATGAGTGCCTGAACACAAGGTACTCACTCGGGTTTGGATGAAGATGGAGTGCCACTAGAAGCCAGGAAAGGTCCATCTGCTGTCGTTTTTCCTCATCAGATGACCCGCCCATTTCCATTTCATCCTCTTCATGAATCGGATAGCATCGTCGGTGTCCAATATCGGTGTCGGGGGGAGTTGACAGTCAGCCCAAAGTATTTAAACAATAATCATAAGCAAATGAATGAAAGTATAAGTAAACAAAATATCCAAACAACAGATAAATAACCATTTGCTTCCTTACTTATACACAATTTATATTATTATACACCCATACCTCGCTTAACGGCCTAGATAGGTTCCACGAAAGTCGTATGGAATCAAATATTCTAACCCAAATTCAATGAGATCGGTTCCAAATTTGTATAAAATCAGTCAAAATGCATTTTATCTCATTTAAATCAAAAATACATACATAACAAATACATACATTTATACATAAAAATTACAGACCCCAAAACAGGCAATAAACCTATAAACAAAAATGAAACAACTTCCTGTTACATAAAATACGTGCAACACATACATACATACAGAATGTTTTTCAAAAGGCTATAATCTGAAGAGATGGTAACCTGCAGATCACTGTCGTCATCATTTTCCGCTGGCTTAAAAAAATATTCCAACGTTCTTTTCCTCGCCTTGTCTATTTCGTTCTTCAGTGATTTACAACAGCTGATGGCTGAGTTACTTCCTCGAGGAACTTCAAGAAGGATGTTTACTCCGAAATAGGGAAAAGCTTTCAACAGATTTTTTGGTTGTCAGCTGTTTGGATACAACAGGCTCTGTCTCTTCATCCGGTACTGCTTGCAACTGAATGAGTTCCTCATATGAAAGAGGTTTCCTATCAGTTTCAAGTAGATCAAGCACATCACGTTCGTTCAAACCTTCAAAACCGAGATCCCAAATGTTTTGCTTAATTTCAGGAGGAAATGAACTTCTGCAGCAACACTTTTGACACGTTCTGGCGGTTATAGCGAAACATTTTAGGCCGTAAATCAAAAACGTGCCGTAATTGAAGAGGATAGCGAAATGCCGTATAGCGAGATAGACGGAGTACAAGCAGATAAAAATGACGAAATCAGTGCTCAAAAGCTTCAGGAGCTTCAAAATCCGCTGCACCGAAGAGTCGCGAAGAGATGGTTCTGCCATGTGATGAGAGGACCTGAACATCACATGACAAGGCGAGTGCTCGACATTCAAACAGGCCCAATAAGGAGATGAAGACCCCCCGTCAGAGAAGACCTGAAGCTGACATATTTAAACACGACGACGAAACGCCCAGAAGACAGACAGAACACCCGGAGACACACAGAGAGAACGCCCGGAGAAGAATGGCGGGAAGGGCCAACCCCAAGTAAATGGGACAAGGCCGGGAAGAGTAGTGAGTATCAAAGACACAAAGAAGTAAATGAAAAGACAGACCAAAGACAAAGAGAAAGAAAATTTTCAAGATGGCAGAAACGAAACGAACGCGCCTAAAACAACAAACCAAACAAAACAAAAATTTTTATTTTGACGTGGCACCAGAACCCAATCTAAATCTTCCTCTTATATAAAAGTTCATTATTGAGTTTTTCAAGCCATAAAGTAGAAACATCCGTTCCTGGGGAAAACAAAAAAAAGGGAAAAACCAGAAGAAGAATTGCGTTAGTCGTCGAGGCTTTCCCATAAGCTAACCATTGAATTTTCCGAGGCTCTGTTATAATCTGAACGATGCGACCCATATACTATTACAGATTGTGGTAGATATTTCCCAGGCGTGGGTGGGAGAGAGTTGTCGACTTTATGTTTGACTTATGTACTCGTAAATTCTTGTAAGAGTGACGGGTCGGAGAGGAGGTGGTGGTGGCGGCGGGAGAAGGCAGTGGTCCGTCCTTCCCTCCCGTAACGGGGGATTTCCTTATTTTCCTCTTTTTCAATTATAATTTATATAACAATTTGACTTGGAAGAGAAGAGAAGAAGAAGAAGAAGAAGAGAAGGAAGTGGAGGAAGAGGGAAAACTCTCTCTTTCTACTCTGACGCAAGAATGACCTGCGTCGTGGCGTCATTTTGAAGTAAATGGCAACGTCGCAGCCGCAACACCCACCGCCACCACCACTGCTAGCAAATTCGCGTTTCCCTCTTTTCCACCGTTTCCTCTTCCTCCTTCTTCATCTCCTTCTCCTCCTCCTCCTCTTTCTCTTCCTCTCATCCCATCCACTCTTCCCTTCGTCGTCCTTTTCATACCTTTTGTCTATTCTCGGGGGTTTGGAAAATCTTTTCGGAGTCAACTTTCGCGATTTTTTCTCTTTTTTTCGGTTGGGAGAAATTTTTTTCTCTCTCTCTCTTCTGGGAGGAGAAAGTTGGTGACGCAAACTCATCTTCTTCTTCTCCTCCTCCTCCTCTTCCTTCCCTCTTCCCTTTTACCTTTTGTTCTTTCCTTCTCTCCTCCGAACGTTTCGGTTCCATATCTCCTAGTTTTGGTCATTTGGTTCTCTGTTTTTCTGCCGGGTGGTTTCCGAAAACCATCCAAAAATCAGCGAAACATGGTCCTCTCTGATCCATTTTGTTCCATTGTCCTGTTTTGAGGACGGTGGCTCTTCCCAACTATTTTCGCCTGTCAAATATTTGCTTACTGCAGCAATAACGTGTTCGAATTCTGTAGTTGTCTAACTACAACATGAAACAGAAACAGATACCTGGAAGGTATCTTGTGACTCGCTGATAGGTGCTTTTGCTGACAAGATTAGACCTGTTGTGATGGTTCGCAGCGACTGAGTGACTCAGACCATCAACCCAATCGTTCGCGTGCTGATGTTTATCCCGTTCGCCATCCAAAATCGTGAATTTTCTAATCCTGCTGTCCTCAATATATGACACTGGGCAATGTGGTATTTTACGCCCAACAGCACGATTTCACCCCAGAGTACTTCTACAACCACCCAACCTTCCCTTTGGTTATGATGCTAACCTCTTGCCATCCCTCTCCCCTGCTTTTGTTTATGTGGTCCTGCCTCTCCTTTCCTAGTCAGCTGGGTTTTATGATGTCAGCAGTCTTGACGAAACGTCCATGGTTCTAGTGTATACAAAAACCGGTTGCAAACATGGCGCTCACTCTTAGAATCTGTTGCAACAGGAGTGATTTTCCCATTTTGTCAAATTTCGTTAGCGATAATTAAATTTCCAACGGAAATGACATTCTCCCTTCATCTTAGAGAATGTATTTCCGGTTGATTTTACACCCTCACTTTCACTTTTTGGCCTTTTCTCATTGTCACATAAGTTAAATATAGAAGGCACTGCTACAACAGTACGATATCCTCTAGTTTGCTATCATGAAGGTTTATAGTGATTACGGTTTGGTATGAGTCATCCTTTACATCATCTACTTTTGCTTAAACAGGGTGAAAATTGTGAATCACGTTGTAAGCAATCCCACCCCACCCCCGTCAGATAAATTTCCTCTTCCCTTTTTAGGAGAAAACCGTTTAAGAGAAAGGAATCTAATGAGAGAATAGCTAAAATCTTAGCAAAACAAAGAGATGTAGGAGAAAGAATAACCAAAGCAGCGACAGCGACAGCAAAAATACAAACAGAAAGAACTGGAGAAGGAACAAAAGCAACAACAGCAACAAGGGGGCCGTGATTATTGTCTCTCAATCATCTCATTGGAAGCAATCAGAGATTTGAGATCTGGGAGTTTTCCCACCGGGAGATTTTCCCGATACGAGAGTGAGGGGAGGAGGAAGAGGGATGGAGGGAGGAGAGGAGAGGGGGAAGATGGGAAAGGGGTAGGGGAGGCTCGTTATAATTTTCACGTGTCCGTGAATCATCACCCATCACGTGCCATTTTGCAAAAAAATGTTTTCTCGTTTAATTAAAAAGCCTTTTCCGAAAGGCAACGAGGATGAGAGAAGGCTGTGGGGGGTGGAAAAGCGAGATAATAATCGGAAAAGAGTTTGCAATCAACGGGAAACGACCCCCTCCCCCTTCCCAAAATGGTGGAAGCTGCACGGAAGGGGGTGTCATGATTTTTATTATTCAAAAAAAAAGTTGGAGCTCAACGACGCCATATTTGTTTTACGGTTTCGACCATCTTGCCAACAGAACAACAATAAAAATCGACAGGAATAACATAAACAGGAGGAACAGCAGGACGGGAGGGTAGTAAAGCCGCCGCCATGACACTTTGGCGACATGTTCAAACCTGTGTTGGTGATGTCGAAGGGGATTCCCGATGACGGGGAACAGGGTCACACTTGGGGCAGGACACTCGTCCTCCTCCTCCTCTTCTTCCACCGCCTTCAAGTGCTTCTCTTCTTTCTTCCTCTCTCCTCTCTCACTCCCTCACCGTCTTTCATTGTTATGGGACACTTGATTAAAGTTTCCTTCGCCCCTAACTCATCTCCCTGCTGTTGTCCTTGTCTTTCCCTCTTTTTTTGTTCCTTTTGACCTCTTGTCGTCGTTTTCATCTTTCTCTCTTGATATCGATCTATCCATCTCCTCCTCCTTTCTCTTAGGTTTGATGTGTTCGAGAAATTTGATCTGTCTTTCTTAATGTCTTCTTTTGAATTTTTGTTTCTGGCTCTGTTTGGGAGTCCTTTTCCTTTGTTCCCTTTTGTTCTGGGTTGATTCTTCCTTTTTGTCTTTGTCTCTTTCTTCTTGTCTAAAAGGTTGGGGTTTGCTTTAACTCATCTCCTGTTTTGTTTGTCTTATTTGTTCATTGTTTCCATCTTTCTTGACTTGTGGTGGGTTCTTTCTTTGGTTTCTCTTTTGTTCCTCCCTTTCTCCTCTTTCTTTCTCCTTGTGTGTCGTCTTATACGTTTCCTTTTCCTGTGTCTCTCTTTCTGCGTCTCTCTACGTCTCTTAGTTTATCATTATTCATATTTCTTGACTTGTCGTGAGTTGTTCTTGCCTTTTCTTGTGATTTCTTTTTCCTCGTCTTTCTCTCTTTCTTTCTCCTCTTTTTTCTGTCTTCCTATGCTTTGTTTCTTAGTTTATTGTTATCGCTCAGTCGCTTTCCCTTTTCCCTTTGTATCTTTTTCCTCCTCTTACTTCTTCTTTGTCTTTCTTTCTTTTTCTCATTGATCTCTTCCTTTTCTCTCTCTGTATCCTTTGTTTCTATTTTCATCCCTCATTTGTGTTAGTTTTCAATTTTCTCTTCCATTTTCTCTGTCTTTGTCTAGTTTATGTCGTTACTGTCTTCCATTTTGCCTATTTCTTCACTTACTTCTCAGTTTTTCACATTTCCTTCGTCAACACTTTTCAGAGTCGTTTTGTCTTTATTTCTTTATGTACAAACCCAAATTTCTATTTTTGTCGTCTCTCCGGATATTGACTACCTTCCTTCCGGTTTTTACCGTTTGTCTGTTCTTCGGTGAAATGTTTACAGCCAAATAACATTTTCACGAATCAATAATGAAAACAAAATTTGAAATTCCTATCTCTTCCTCCTCCATCTACCTATCTATCACCTCTCTCCCCATCCTCCCAAGCAAAACACAATAGATAGATAGATAGATAAAAAAGGCGGTTAAATTTATGGTTTCCCGTAATTGGCGTGAAAGCTTTCGTCACCGGGAAATATGAAAGCCAGTCGAAAAATCCCAAAATCCCCCGGCCCATCCCCGACACTTAATCATTTTCGGTGTCCGCCATTGTGATGACTCTTTCCGAATCCTCCACCACCACCTCCATGTCTCGTCCTTCCTTCCGGAAACGGTTGCATTCAAAAATGTTTCTTTTTCCGGTTGACATGTTGTTCACTCGCCGTGACAGGAAAAGAACGTTTTTCGATGATGAGACGACCAGTCCGTGTTGAGGTCGTCTGAACACGGCACTGAACCGCACGTAGGACTTTTTCTTATAAATGTCGAATCGAGGAGGATGACGTCACGTCAGGTTCGGTTAAAGGAACTAATAAAAGTTCCAACGACTCCTAATTAAATTGCACACATACTCGGGCGGACTTTTTGCTCTGCGCAGTCGCAAATCTTTGCTTCTGCTACGCAACGAACCTGACTCGAATCCATCCCGAAGATGGTCCGCTCGCTCGGTCTGTCTGTCTGTCTCTGTACCTGTCCGGCCCGGTCGATCTCTCTCGCTCGGATTCCTCGCTCGGTTGGTTGTTGAACCGACTCTCAGTTCCGAACCTGATTCCCTGACTGACAGTTCTGACCTTCTTCCTACCCATCCTGAAGTTTTTTTGCTAGCGTTTGGATGTTTCAATAACGGGAGTTGAACCTGGGGTTGTGTCTTTAACCGAACCTTAACCACAGCAAAACCGTAAAACAAATCCCAGCAAAATTTTCCATCGTAGCAAAGCTTCATTTCGGTTATCACAAGCAGACTTTTGGTGATTTTTGCTACGGTTACGATTTACTGGGAACGAGATTAGAAAAAAATTAAAAAGCCATTAATCAACTTGTTATCTATAAAAGTTAAAAACAAAACTTGATTTGGCTAATTGTTGATTGTAGCAACTCCCTCAGTTTAATTACGTATTGAGCGTAGCAAACGAGTCGACCCTTTCAAATTTCAATCTCAGAAAGATAATCCAATTTTTCAAGACATAATCACTTTTTATTTAAAAATGACCAGGAAAAATTGTCACCAGATAATCTGAACTGTAGCAAAAGAGAGCCTAAACATATATAGAGCTTAGCGAAAGAAGTATACTCCGTCAAACTTTATTCTTAGCAAACGCAAATTCTCAATTTTAGGACCAGTTTTAATTTTCAAAGCTAGAGCTTTGAACTGTAGCAAAAGCTCATTTAAACAGGTGTAAGGTCACTCAAATTAATATAAAACATAGCAAAGGGGTGGAAAATATTTTAATTAAGGGCTGATTGAGTTTTCAACTTTCAAAACATGAAACATTTGAACTGCAAAATGTCACAAAAATCAAATGTCAAAAAATGGTAATCTTAACACCTCCCAAAACCCAGGTGATTCTTAATCTCCCATCAACAAATTTGAAATCTTAACCGCAGCAAAAACCTTTACCATAGCAAAAATGCTCTCAAGCAAACAGTGATAACAGTGTTGAGGGTGGCAAGATTTTATTTCAATTGACAAGTTCACAATTTAAGGTGTAATGGTGTTTAACATTCAAAGCCAGAAATTTGAACTGCAGCAAAAGCTCACTTAAACAGGTACTAAGTGTGGTATAAGCTCGCTTAAATAAATATAAAGCTGAGCTGACAAGAGACTGATTGAGTTCTCAAAGCATAAAAATTTGAACTGTAGCAAAATCCACCAAATTCACGAGTTCTTTGTAACACTGCATAAACCTTCAGGCGAAAATTAGTCTCCCGTCAACAAATTTAAAAATCATCACAACAAACCTTAACCGCAGCAAAAACCTTAACCAAACAAAAATGACCTCAAGTCAAAGTGATCTAAAAGAAAAGTGACCTCCCAAATTCACAATTTAAGGTCTAATGGTGTTAAACTTTCAAAGCCAGAAATTTGAACTGGAGCAAAAGCTCACTTAAACAGGTATTAAGTGTGGTTATATTGTAATTTACATAATAAATATAAAGCACAGCAAAAGAGGGAAATATTAATAATTGAAAGAATAATTGAGTTTTCGAAGCAATCAACAAACTGAAAGCCTATAAATTTGAATTGAAGCAAAAGTTCTCTCAAATAAATCTAGACAACAGCAAAAGACATAACCTTTCTCAAATTTTAATGTTAGCAATGAAAAATTCATCAGAGGATAATTAAAAATAAATAACCAAACTCTCTCACCTAACCTAACAAATTTCACTAAATCTTAACCGCAGCAAAAACCTTAACCATAGCAAAAACCCGCTCAAGGAAACGTTAATAACAACATAGCGTGTTGAGCGTGGTAAGATTTTGAATTTCAGTGAACACTGATTCTGATAAAGACATCTCCTAGCAAAATCTTATCTGTAGCAAAAAAAGGGAAATAATGACGTCACAAAACAGGCCAACCGAGAAATAAACGAAAGGATGAGAGCGAGAGGAGGAGGAGGCATTGTGCGTCAGAGCGTCGTCAGGTCCGTGGGACGTATTGGGAGTAATGAGATGAAGGAAGGCGGAAAGAGAGACGTTCGGGATGGGGGTTGAAAGGGGTTTGGGGGGTTGGATTCCCACCGGAGGGCGAAAATTTGATTAAAATGTAATCATTTCGTCTTAAATTACGGAGTAACGAGAGAGAGAGAGGAAAAAAAACTTTTACTCCCAACTGGAAACGATTTTTCCCTCCAATTTGGGAGGCGGCGGCGGGGGTCCTTTCCGAACGTGGCGGGGTGGTAGAAGATGGAAGGGATGGAAATGAAAAAGAAAGAAAGGAAGAAAGGAAAAGAACGGAAGACGACGAAGAAGACCTCATTTTTCTTGGTGAGAATGGAAAGAGTGACTCCTCCCCCAACCCACCCCACATCCCCAGCCACCCCCATCAGAGTTTTCACGGTCGCTATGGAAACAATGGACCTAGGTGGCCTCCATGAGATTTCCGGACCGATCGATGAACGGCTGAACGTTATAAACGAACGCGAAAAATTTTTTTTTTCCTTTTTATCCTCTTTCCCACAACCCCCGGCCCCGTTACCCGTCGAATGACAAACGGAACTAAACCTTTTGACTTCCGTTCACCGTGCCGGAAGTGATTATCCCCCTCCCCTCTCCTCCCTTACCCCGCGGGAGGGGAAGTTTAAATCCACCGTTTTGGCGGGAATCCTTTGGAGAAGCTTACTAGAACACGTTTTGACAGGTTTCGGGTTTTGGGTTGATTATAAAAATGGCGGATTTCTTCATTCCGGTCACTGGCGTCAACCGTCCCTGGACGTTCGCTTGCGTGTGTCCTCCTCCTCCCGCATTTCTGGGAGGTTGACCTACATACAAACTCCCTACCTAGTTTCCTTGCTGTTGTAGGCTTTCTTTTGTTCTCGGGGTTAAAGACTTTTTCTCTTTCTTTTGTCATCTACTCAAGGACTTTTGCCGCGAACGGTTTTTCCGTTCGTCCTCCTTCTCGTTTTGTGATTCTCATTGAACGCCTAACTCAACCGGAAGTGACGTCCGAATTCTTTTAGATCCAAGGTTGGTGTTTTGAAGTACTTGGTCAATGCCTCATCGTGGCAGCAGACAACCCACCAAAAAAACCGTTAGCCTGACATCGAGGAGGTGTTGTAGTTGAGAGAGATGATCTTTGAAGACAGCTGGCGCGTTTCGTGTGCTTCATAACCGGCCCAAACAAAGGACGTGGAAACAATGGGCTCTCTTTTAAGCAACTTCGTGACGGAAGGGAACCGCAAGCAAAAAGGGCAACCAAAACACTTCCGACTGTGTCATTCACACAAGGCTCCTCGAGCCCCCAAGAGCCCCACCATCTCTCCCTTTGGAATGCATTCTTAAGCCTTCATACGCATGCGCAATCTCGATTCAGTCGGACCGATATCGAGAAACAAAAAATTTTAGCGCCACGTGTTCTCAACGTGTGAGGCGGAGGGGGTGAGGGGGTGGAAGTATGGTTATGATCGCGGGGTGGTATCGCACATGTGATCGATGGGGAGGGGAGAGGAGGAAGAGGCTGTTGAAAAATCTGTCGTCGATGATACGAATCTGGTGGGCGGCGGTGGGTTTGCTTTTCCCCGAAATTTTATTTCTATGGCGGTGGAAGCCCCGATGGGAACCCGCCACCCACGCACGCATCTCTTGGCTCGTTGAATGATGCTTCCATGTTTACCTCCACTAGGCTTCCCAGAACTTCTACAGAATTCTTTGTGACCGATCAGACGATAACGAAACCGGAACTAACCATTCCATAGAACTCATTTCCGGTTTTGTAAGACTCCAGACAAACCTACTCAAGAGTGTGGGAATAGTATTCAGAGAAAGACTATCACTTCTCCTAAATCCCGGGACGACTTTCCGACCGGAAGTAATGGTTTTTCCGACAACGCGAAATAAATTTTCGGTTCAAAAGACTTAGAGCCTCTCTATAACCTCCCCAAAATCACAACAACACGAGAATCGTGTCTATGTCACGTGACTGGAAAAGACATAAATCCCGTTGTCATCATCATCATCATCATCACCGTCATCGTCGTCATTAAACGATCCGATTACCCGGAGCCGTTTCTCTTATTTACCTAATTAAATTAATAAGTTAATTAAAAAGTGAATAATCAATAAAGTAAATAATTACATAGATAATATAGCGATTATTAATATTTATTTTATTATTTAATTAAATAATTTTCCTTGGTTTTGACCCGTGGAAATGACACTGCTGACGGTTGATAAAATCGTCGCCTTGTATGACACGCCCCCTCCACCTCCCCTCTTTCACCCTTTCACTCCCCTCCCACTCAATTCCCTTGTAGTAGAAATTTTTATAAAAAAGACTCCCTGTTTCGTGTCGATTTAATTGACGAAACGTGTCTTCTTAAATCCAATTAAATTTTTTTTTTAATTGTAAAAAGACTTTGCCAGTTGATTGTGATGACATAGATGAGTAGGTTGTTTGTAGGGTGAGTGATGGGTTATTTGACAAAGTGGTTGAGTCGATTTGACTCGTTGAAAATTTTAATCGATGTATGTGGGAAGTTTAATTATCGTTAAGTTTGGGAAACCATTTATTCTTTTAGGAGAGAGTTTATTTCGTTTTTGGAGTCAGAGTCAATTTGACTCACTTAACTGTACTGGCGAGTATCACTGACTGAGTAAAGAACTCAAAGAAGTGTAAAAAGACTAAGCCATCTGATTATGATGTCATGGTCGATTAGGTTATTTATATGGTGAGTGATGGGTTAGTTGCGACAAAGGTTGAGTCGATTTGACTCGTTGAAAATTTTAATCGATGTATGAGTGGAGTTTATGTTTGTAACGCTAATTTTGGTTTTTGGGGAGGGCAGGTATTTTAGGAGAGAATTCACCTCGTTTTTGGGGTTGGAGTCAATTTGGCTCACTTGATTGTATCCTCCCGAGTGTCACTGACTGAGTGAAAAATTCAAAGAAGTGTAAAAAGACTTCGCCATCTGATTATGATGACATGGATGAGTAGGTCATTTGTAGTGTGAATGATGGGTTAGTTGCAATAAAGGTTGAGTCCATTTGACTCGTTGAAAATTTTAATCGATGTGCCTGTGAAGTATAATTAACGCTAATTTTGGGAAGCCATTTTTTCTTTTAAGAGGGAGTTCACCTCGTTTTTGGGGTTGGAGTCAATTTGACTCACTTAACTGTACTGGCAAGTATCACTTACTGAGTAAACAACCCAAAGAAGTGTAAAAAGACTTTGCAAGCTGATTATGATGTCATGGACGAGTAGGTTGTTTGTAGGGTGAGTGATGACAAAGTGGTTGAGTCGATTTGACTCGCTGAAAATTTTAATAGATGCATGTGGGAAGTTTAATTATCGTTAATTTTGGGAAGCCATTTTTTCTTTTAGGAGAGAGTTCACCTCATTTTTGGGGTTGGAGTCAATTTGACTCACTTCATTGTATCCTTCCGAGTATCATCGACTGAGTAAAGAACTCAAATAATCATGACTCATGACGTTTACAAGTCAAATAAACTTGATTCTTACAATTGTTCGTTTACACGTGACAACGAGTCAAATTGACTCTTTTATTCGCAATAAAGCTAAAACAAAATGAAATAATAATAACAATAAATAAATAAATGAACAATGTAGATAAATTTCAACAGATAAGTAGATAAATAAGAAAACTAAGTTCTCAGGACCCTCGTATTTTTGCAGGTACACCCCCACCACCCCTTCACCTTCACCTATGTCACCAACCCGGAGCCATAATATCAGGGACGTATGGAAGGAGTAGCGTAGTGGTTAAGTTCCTGACTTGGACGCAAATGGTCCGGGGTTCGAATCCTCCTCCCGCATCCTGTTATACCCAAAATTTAAGGGTGAAAAACGGGATTAAAACCACCACCAATATCAGGGACGTAGGTAGAAATCCCCCACGTCAATCACCATTCTATGGTATAGTTACCGAGTGAGGTGGTAGTGGTGAGGGGAGGAGAGGATGCGATTAAGTAATTTTTAGCTCCAAGTGAGAAGATGACTCAAACCATCGAGAAGTAGACAGATGGCATGTTATCGTCACGAGGGGGTGGTGGGAAAGGAGAAGACGAGTGTCCGACAGGAGGGAGCGGAAGAGGAAAAAGAGCAAAAGAGAGACGGAGATAAGTGAATCGTTTTGGAAAATATAAATCCCATCAGATAAAGAACAAAAGCAACGAGCATGTAAATGAGTTCAACGTATTATCATTTACAACGAAGGCAGCGTTGCATGTAAGTGATAATGATAATGTTTCTGCGTCAAAAGTCTCCCGCCATCTTTCTCTCTGTCTCTCTCTCTCTCACACACACTTTCACGTCGACGAAACGGGAGAAGAGAGAGAGAGAGAGAGAGAGGAGGGAGACTGTTCTTCGGGATCCTTCGATTCTCATCGAGAGGTTTCCTTCCTGTTTTCTTCTCTCCCTTTCCTCCCTCTCCTCTCCTCTCCTCTCCTCGTCTCTCTTTGTCTTTCAACGGTTTTTTCACTTTCTTTCTTTCTTTCTTTTCTCTCTTTCGAATTGACAATGAATTTTCTTTTCTGTCGGGGTTGGGGGTGGGAAGGATGAATGGCGTTTTCTTTCTCGACTTTTTTTTCCCATTTTGGTTCGGCTCTGTTTGTTTCCCTTCCTGAAGCTCTGAAACTTTCTGCTGGGAGAAAACAATGTCTTTACTGTATCGTGATTGTGAGTTGAATCGGCCAACATCTGTGAGAGTCAAATTGACTCATCCTTGTTCTGATTCTCAATCGAAACGGGTTGTTGGATTGCAAATGTGGGAGAAAAACCCCGCGTTTTGACTTCAACATGAGTCTAAATGACTCGTTTCATCCATGTTTACGACATACCGAATGTGGCTTAAGGTCATAGGATAATGAACCAAAATGGCTCATACTGTTTACAAGCCAATTTGATTTGTTGATTGCAAATGTACATTTACACGTTATAACGAGTCAAATTGACTCATCTTTATTGTGATCCCGAATCGAAACGGGTTGTTGAATTGCCGTTTTGGGAGAAAGACTCAGACCTCAATATGAGTCTAAATGACTCGTTTCATCCATGTTTACGACATACCGAGTATGACTTAAGGTCATTTGATAGTGAGTCGAAATGGCTCATGCCGTTTACAAGCCTATTTAAGTTACAAGCCAGTTTATTGCAAATGTTCATTCACACGTTATAACGAGTCAAATAGACTCTTTTGTTTGTATTAAAGCTAAAATAGCTCATCCTATGAATTACGTGAGCCAATTGGACTCATCAAAACATGACTTTAAGTCACGTTGTTCGATTATTGAGGCTATGAGCCAAATATACTCCTCTGAACACAATTTTGGATCAAACTGACTCATCTTTGTGATGAATCCGAATCAAACCAATTCGTTGAATTGCAAATGTGTGTGAAAAACTCCTAGTTGAGTCTAAATGACTCGCTTTAACCAATCTCGTGTGTGACATGTCAAGCCCCCACGATTAAACGTGACTTTAAATCACATGGTTATGAGTCAAACCTACTTTTGTGAGTTCAACTGACTCGCGTAACCCATGTGTCTGAGCCAAAATGACTCGTTTTTAGCCTTTACAAGTTTGATTTGCTTATTGTGATTGTTCGTTTATAGGTAATAACGAGTCAAATTGACTCTTATTCACAATAAGGCTAGAATGACTCATCCTATTGTGTGAGTCAAATGGGCTCATTAAGACTCAATGAGTCCATGAGAATAGAACCTGATCATTCAGGTAAAATTCAGTCGTTTAATGTGAGCACGAGTCAAGCTTGCTTGTTTTAGCCTACTTTTGAGTCAAATTGACTCTTTTTATTCATAATAAAGCTATAAGTACTCGTAATATGATTTTCTCGAGTCAAATTGGCTCACCAAAAAGTGTATCTAAGAAAATTTAGTCGTTTATTGTGGATATGAGTCTAGCATACTTGTTTTAGAATACTTTTGAGTCAAATTGACTCATTAGAGTTGGCTCTTTTAAACATAGCTATGGCGAAAGTTGCCCGTCTTGATCATGCTTATGAATCGTACTAGCTTCGTTATTGTTATTACTCCCTGAGTCAAAATGGCTCATTTATTGTAATAAACAGGGGGAGAATGTAAACTAAATTTTGAGTTTGCCTTAATTAATAGTCAAATCAGCAACGAGTCAATCTGACTCGTGATTGAATGTCAAACAGGTCTGTCGTTCTGAGTCAAAGTAACTCGTTAGTTCAATTTAGTCATGATTGTGGGTCAAAAATGGGTCAAAACCACGAGTTTGGCGTCTCGATCTGGGTCGAAAACTGACAGAAGCAAAATGGCGTCTCAGATGGAACGCCAAGGGCTTGGTCAAAACAACGAAGATGGTCCATAATTTGGTGGAACAATAAATAAATAAAAAGTTTTGTTAATAAAATAAAACCAAACCGAAACTGACTGTAAACATTATCAAAACGGAACCGGAAATGACCCATTAATCCAACGTAAATATTTCGAAAACATTTCTTTTTGTTCTGCTCTCCTCTTGAGAATGTGTCAGCTAATAAAGAGAGAGAGAGAGAGCACGTTCGATCATACTAAAGAATTACAAGTTAATTAATTAACTCCCTCGACTTAATTAATTTATTTAATTTGATGAAACCAAGTTCAAAAGGTCGAGAACGAATCAAGATGGCGGCCAGTCGCCGACGATCAAAAAAGCTCCAAATCCAAATTTAAATTTCGCATTGTCCTCGTCCTCTCTATTCGGTCATTCATCAAAGTGGGCGAACGAACGCCCACCCGAACGCCTAATCACGTACCGTCCTCCTCCTCCTCCTCCTCCTCCTTCGGTTAGCACACACCATACGCGACCTGTATACCTGTGCCCAGGTCTTTTCTGCGTTGGCGCTTCCTTTTTTTTTGTTGTTTTCAGTTTCTCGGAAATTTTCCTTTTACGTCAACCCCCCCACTGTCATCTAGAGAGTCCTGAGGGAGGAGAGAGGAAAGGAGAGGAAGGGTCTTCGTCCGATCTTCTTGAGTTCGTTCCTTCTAATCATTCTGCTCGTGAGTGTGGAACTTCTTGTTTCGTTTTGTGATGGACCATCAAGCCATAATCACCCCCGCCCCACTCCCACGGCTTCCCATTTCCTCATCATCCCCCACAGCCTTCCTGAACACACAAAAAAAAATGACAAACGTGGAGGAGGAAGAGGGCTCAATGTTAATTAAAGCTAAACCGAGAGGCTGGAGGAAGAAAATTTTTTTTTTTGTCGGAATGACGTCAAAACGTTTTTCGCAACAGCAGGGCTACCAACCCACAATCGCACACGCACGGTTCATGGAAGAGCAGGAAAATATTTTTGAATTCGGATTCCATCTTCCTCTCTCTCTCTCTCAGTTTGTCCCTCTCGTGGGAGAATTGAAATTTTAATATTTGACTTTTACAAGTTTTGCCTTCGGGTTATTCCGATTGTTTTCTGCTGCTGTTGTTATGGATTTTGCTGCGGTTTACAGTTTTGTTTTTTTTTCTGATTTTTATTCCCTCTTTGAAAGTTTTCTGCGGTTAATAATTGCCATACCGTGGGAGGTCGATTGTGTTTCCATGTTACTCGGCTTCCCGTTTTCCCTCAATTCTTTTCTTTGGCTTCCTCGTCGAGGGCTCCATCGATGATCCTTTCAAAAGGCTTATGAACACGATCGCATAACTTCGAAACATCTCTCCTTCATGTATGAACCTGGTTTCTCCTCTTCTCACTAAGTTTCACCTTCTGTTCAGCATCTCCTTTCATCAGTACATCCGGTTCTATCTCTAAAACAATTATTGTCATTAATATCATTATACTAAACTGATACTGAACTCCCAAACTAAAACCTAATTTTTCTCTACATACGACCCTGATAAAATGACCAAATTATCAGTCAAAGAGTAAAAGTAGATATAGACTATAAACAAAATGATAAAATAAATATATTATTATATAAAGCTATTATTTAAAAATATAAATCATTTTCTAGCTTATTTATAAAATATTTACCGTAAAATCCATACAATATACTATATATTGTCAAAGTGTATACAATTTTACTCCGTTTGGTCGGCAAGCGATTTTATCTGAGTCGTATCTATCAAAACACTGTTATATTTATATAAACATTATATAATAGTATCATTCTTATATTATCTCATTATAATTTATAAATATTATATAGACCTATTAGTTTTCACGTTTATTTATTGTGTATTTACAGTATAATATATAATGACATATAATTATAATACATAAAGATAATATAATATATAATTACATGCCTATATATTTATATATATAAACAGTATAATATATTAAAGACACTGTTGCCCCATTTGCTTCACAATGGATTTTATCCGAGTCGTACCGTATTTATCAAAATGCTGTTATATTTATATAATTATTATAGTATTATCCTTATATTACCTCATTATAATTCATCAATATTGTATTTATTACTATTATTCGTCGTTTTATTATTAAAATATAAATGTTCATATGTGTATATATCAAATATATTTATATTTGTTATATATAATTATATACAATTAAAGAGGTGAATATATATGTGTTTTTCTTAGTTTTCTTGTTTTATTCCTTTTATTTGCCTTCTCTGTCGATTAACCAACTAGATTATTTTAGTATATCATAAAATGTATTCATCATTTTATACTCAGTATATAGGTAAATATGTATATATATTTCTACTTGTATTATATATCAGTATTTATGTGTTGATTATAAAGCGATAATAATGTTGATAATAAATATACTAAAGTGATCTAGTAGATAACTAGATAAAGGTGGTAGACAAAAAGGACACAAGAAGAAAGTCAGAAAAACAGATCCTCACAAAAAATGACCTCATTCTAGACAAGCAGACAACATTTCAAAGTATGAATACATAATAGATATACAGAAGATGGTAAAACTAATCAATATCATTTAAAAAGGAAAGGAAGTAGCAGATGATATCCCAGAAAAAGACGAAAGAACTAAACACAGGTAGATATATAGATAGAAGATAGGCAAACTAAACAAATCAAGAAAATATCCGTCACTCATTTGAATCAAAAACACAAGAAACGGATACAGTATAGATAAAATGATATATGAGGGATAGATAGAGAAGACTAATAGACAAAGCAAAATATATAGAAGCTAGTTTTAAGTATAGAAAAATAAAACGGTATAAGACCTCTGGGAATAAAAAAAAGCGATGAAACCCTAGAAAAAGACAAAATAATCAAAAAGATAGATATATAGATAGAGGAGACAGATAACGAATCAAAAGCAAAGTTAATAGATAAAGAGAAGGAAAAAACGAGAAGCGAGGAAATCAGATTTAAATTCCAAATCCCATTTTAATTCAGTTGAAATAATATTCACAAACAAACAGAAGACGAAATCACGTCTTTTCCCAACCACAAGAGAGAGAGGGAAGAAAGGAAAGATGGGGAAACGAAGGGAGAGACAAAAGGAAAGAGAGAGAGAAAGACAAAAGAAAAAAGATGTAATTAAAGTAATGACCGGAGTGAATACTTCGCAGAACGACGCTTTCCAACGGTTTTTACCTTCTCTATGACGGTGGAAGGGGAAACGTGGCACTAGAACGGAGAAGAAGGGAGAGGAGAAAAAACCCGCGAAATTTTAAATATTTGAAATCCTACCTCGATACACATCATTAGTTTAAAACTAATATTTTTATCAAAGGTTTGGTTTCATAAATACTGCACACTTTATTGGTGAATCCATTTCAAAAGTGTTGCACACGTTCCAATACTAATGTAGGAACTCGTCCCAAAAGTATTGCACGTTGAAAATTTTTACCAAGAACTCATTTCGTACAAGGCGTATAACTCAACCGAGGATTCATGTCATAAATACCGCAGACTTTAATGAGGGATCCATTTCAAAAGTAATGCACACTTACGTGAGGATTCAATGCCAAATGTAATGCTTGCTTAACTTATTTCATAAGTATTGCACACTCGAAAGGAATAATTTGTCGGATTTAACGATTTATGGTCGGTGTTTCACCAGGTTTTTCCCGGGGAATTTTGTCGCCAACTTGCTTGCCCCTCCCTCTTCCCCGATCACGTGACCTGATTGAATCGTTAGCGTCCACGAGAAGACGTCCGGTGGCTCCATTGTCCGGCCATGAAAAGAGTATCGTTTGGTCACCGGTGACCCCTAGGTGGTGCCATGCAATATTTCACTATTGTCTGAGTGCCGGTGACGTCACATTCGGTAATTATTGCGCATGCGTCGTTGGTGATCTTATTCTTATTTACATATGTGGACGATTATCACTAAAGTTCATATGTTGTGAATTTATATTTGTGCTCAGGCAGCATGAGGCAATTTACAACAGACCTCCATACCCCGTAGTGTTGATTTACTTTTTTCGAGTTGCTGCTGTTGTTCCTGTTTGTAAATCATTCCTTGAATCCTAATCCTCTCCCAATATTAAACAAAAAAATCTTCTGTCTCAAAGGAAATGAAACAAAAGAGAAACAAAAAGAGAGGACGCGTGGTTGTTATTAAATAAATTTGGTTTTCAAATTTCTTTTTTGTCTTCTTTTGAGAGAGAAACAAATCGATTACGTCATGACCTCGAATAGAAGACGACAAGTTCGACTGGAAAATTCTCTGTCGACATGAGAAGGTTACATCGTCTTTTCCTCAGGCCCTGTTGATTGATTTCGATGAAGGATGATGACCATCGCAATGGTGGTTAAGATATTAGGCACGTGACTTCACTTCCGGTACAATACGACTGTCGTTATTCATGAAATGACTTATAGCTAAAAAGTGTGCATCAATTTTGAAATGGATTCACCCATAAAGTGTGCAGTATTTATGAAATTAATTCTTCTTAAAACACACAATAATCCTGAAACTTATTTTCGCTCTTTGGTGGACTTTATTATTGAAGTGGATGGTTCATGAAAGTGTGCAATACTTATGAAATAGGTCGCAGTTAAACGGATTAAAAGTTGTGCATTATTTATGAAAGAGCATCATCCTCAAATCGTGCAATAGTTTTGAAATACTGAATTCTGCTTACTATAACTCAAATCCTTGAACAAGTGTGCAGTACTTTTGAAATCAGTCCCTCACAAACTTATTCAGTAGGTTAGAAATGAATTTGGCACCAAAAACAAATTAGGATGTCTACACCTAAAACGGTAAAAGTGATAAATGAGGCGGATATAAATAATTCCCGACGATTATTTATAATCACTAATCTAATCATTGTTAATGTCACAAATCACTGGATATTTATCACATTTACCGGCTAGTTTATAAAATCACCACATCGTAATGGGGAGTTTAATTAAAGTTTATTCAAACTACGAGTTGGATATTTAATAAACTACCCGGTAAATGTGATAAATATCCAGTAATTTGTCACATTAACCAAGATCAGTTGGTGATTATGGATAATAGCCTGGAATTTGATATATACTCACCCAATTTATCACTTTTACAGCATCATTAATGTTTAGGTTTTATAAACTAACCAGTGAATGTGATAATATATTAATATGTTACTATAAAAGTGATGAATTTGAAGAATACACATATAATTCCTGGCGATTATTTATAATCACCAACTCAATTTTGATTGATGTGACGAATCACTGAGTATTTATCACATTTACCGGCTAGGTTATAAAGTCTCCAGCTTGTAATCCAAGCAAACTTTTATTAAATTCACCAATACAAGATGAAGATTTTATAAACTATCCGGTATATGTGATAAATACTCAGTGATTTATCACATTTACCAAGATTGGTGATTATGATTAATCGCCGGAATCATATTTATTCTCCCGATTTATCACTTTTACCGTAACACGTATTTATCACTCATCATTTTATCTAGCCCATCTATGACGTAAATGATTTTATACATTAGCCGGTAAATGTGATAAACATTCATAATTCGCATTACCCAATCTTAGTTGGTGATTATGAATAATCGCCAGAAATTATATATAATCGTCCGATTTATCACTTTTACCGTAACATAAATACGACATTACTTTCCGGTCCTCAAACCAAGCATTTGAGCAAAGTTTTGTTAAGTCTCCCCATCATGGGTTAGCCATTTTATAAACTACCCGGTAAATTTGATAAAATATTGAGTGATTATAAACATTCGTCGTTAATTACATATAATCGGACGATTTATCACTTTTACCGCAACATATGAACGACATTACTTTTCGGTTCACATGATACAGCCATCACGCATCGAATTCCTGTTCCAAGATTCACAGCCTGTGTCCTTAGAATGGGTGTTAATAGCCTAAATCAACAAGGCTGCGAATTTGGGAAGTTGGGAAATCGTTAAGTCAGCGAAATCGTCTTTTGAGTGTTTTGGAGGAAACATGTTCCGGTCAAAAAACGAATCAACAGAGAGAGAGAGAGTTT
This sequence comes from Columbicola columbae, assembly GCA_016920875.1. NCBI lineage: Eukaryota > Metazoa > Arthropoda > Insecta > Psocodea > Philopteridae > Columbicola > Columbicola columbae. The sequence goes on along the minus strand of JADMLL010000009.1, from coordinate 3,068,296 downwards.
CCAATGACAGTTGAAAAGTAAAAAAGCAATCGATACGCAACGTAACGAAGGATGAAATCGCGTTAAAAAAAAAAGAAAAAAAAGAGGAAAACATATCGTTAAAAGAGAGAGAGAGAGAGAGAAAATTTTTTTTAGACGTTATAAAGTTGGCAACATTGTCAAAAGCAACGGAACGGTTCACGGGTTCGGATTCATTTCCTGCACGTCACAGCGACGGGATAAACATTTATTGTTAGCATTCGGTCATTTCACGCGCAGCCACGTCCCTGTCCGTCCGTCCGTCCGGCATCTTGCCTCCTCCTCCACCTCCTACCCCCCCCCTCTTCTGTTGTCCGTTTGGCCTAAATAACAAAAATCGGGAAGGCTGTGAGTGGGAGTTGGGAGTATGGGAGGAAGAGGAGGAGAAGGCCAATCCAAAACGTCAATTTTCCCACGAACCAAAATCCCCAAAAATCGAACACAAAAAGATGGCAAGTTCATGACCGCTTTGATCAGTACCGTATCCAGGATGGCTTTCCGTTAATTTAATTATTTCCCGTTAGGCTCGATGATCTAGAAACTAATTGTAGGAATTCATCTTCTTGCGATGAGAGAGAGACGAAATTGCGAGGTATGTTGGTAACGGTATGCAAGCACTTAGGTGGTAGGTAGGTAGGTCGTTCGTTTATCCATACCGGAAATGCGTAGGGCGGCGGTGGTGGCGGTGACGGTCATGTTGATTGTGGGCTCGAATTCCTTTCGAAGATCGGATGACGATAACCGGTGGGGTGGTGGATCCAAAGATTGAACGACACAGCCCCCATCTCCTCAAACTGGTCCAAAGACCACACTTAAGAAAGTGCGTGAAGAGGCTTAGCCGGTAGTATCAAGTGCACGTGTCTCTTGCGAATATTATCTCTCCCCGTTTCCGGTTTGAAAGTTATCAAACCGATGACTTTAACCGTCCTCAAGTCCTTTCACCCTGTCGTCGCCATCTTGAGTGCCATCTCTCTTCATAAACAAAACGCCGACTTTATCAAAAGTAAGATTACGAGTGTGAGAACCGGAAACAGTAAAGAGTTGAAAGCTGAAGATGCCAGAAAGCGTAATTTGTCATGTTTTGTCAGGGAGGCTGCTTCTTACCCCCTTCCGTAAACTCTGGATTGGTCCTATGTCCCTACTTCCAGATGGGGGTTGATTCTAATTAATCACCAGAATCAAAATTCCCGTATTTCCGGTTCCTTTTTAATTTTATTTATTCAAATTGAGATCTGGAGTGAGGTTCGATTCATCGATGTCTGGTCTCGGTTATAGATTCTCAGGTTTTCGAGTTCACCTATAACTGGTTTTATCACTTCCGTTTCCGTTTTCCCCTCAAATTCTTGTCTTGGTTGGAGAGAGACGAATTCCCTCCGAAGTCGGATTTATCTCTTTCATCTAAACCGGAAGTTAACAATTCTTATGTTATTGCTACCTGGTGATTTTCGTTTCTATACTTCCGGTCTACTTATCAAGACTCGGACTCGAGACTTGTCTCTCTCTCTCTCTCTTTAAACGTTTGAGCAATCAGGATCAGTTCGAACGAATTCCATTCTCTTTCATAAATATTGCACACTTTCATCTCGCGTAATAAAAAGTCGCAAGAAGAATTTGACCCTCAAAACCAATGGATACAAATGAATAAATTATTTCATAAGTAGTGCTCACCTCTTTATGAAGATCCATTCCAAAAGTATTGCACACTTGTACAAGGATTCCACTTCAAAACCGTAATCAGTCTGTAGTGAGCATAGTTATTTCAAAAGAATTGCGAAGATCGAGCAATGTCCTTTCATAAATACTGCACAATTTTTAATACGTTTGAACACGACCTATTTCATAAGTATTGCACACTTTCATGAACCATCCACTTCATCCAAAAAGTCCGCTGAAGAGCAAAAATAAATTTCAGGATTGCATTGCTTTTTTAATTAGGACTCATTTCATAAATGCTGCACGCTTTACTGTGGGATCCATTTCAAAAATATTGCACACTTCTACAAGGATTCGAGTTCAAAAACGTTATCGTGAACGCAGTTATTTCAAAAGTATTGCACAAATTGAGCAAGATGCAATAAATACAACTCAACCAAGGGCTCAATTCATAAATCTACCGGATCCAATGGATCCAAGGGATCCATTTCAAAAATATTGTAAACAAGGATTCTAGTATAAGAAAGTTCTCATGCTGTAGTGGACCCAATATTATTTCAAAAGTATTGCACAATTTGAGGAGTACATCCTCTGGGAGTCTAACCCATGTCATAAATATTGCACATGTTTCAGAAGGATTCGTTTCATAAATATTGCACATTTTAAAGGAGAATTCACTTGAGATGTATCGCACACACTTTCTTGCAACAACCCATTTCTGCTATAGGCTCTTTGACTAACTGGTCTGAGATCGAAACGGAACATCAATCGAGAACCAAACCTGACTAATAAAATCAGTCATCATCCTCAGTTATAGTCATTTTCTAGAACCTAACCTCCGGTTAATAAAAAAAAAAACGAAAGAAAAATGAAAGCGGCGTGAAGACTCAAAATAAATTCAAACAAACCCATTCAATTCAGCCCCCATCTTGGGTGGCCTACTTTTCGGCGACGATTCCTCAATAGAATAAATTTACAAAACAAAATAAAACAAAACGAAACGAAAAAAAAGGTTTGAATACATTTTCAACTTCCAATTTCTCGTTATGATGTTAACAAAATGACGTCATCAAATAGAACCCCTTCACCCTCCATTTTTTGTATTCTCTGAAATCAATTTATCAACCTCTCAAAAATTATTCTTAGAACCATAAAAAGAAGAAAAAAATTCTTCACTGTTTGTCGGCCATATTTAAAAAGTTTAAGAGGATGGGATGATGGAAACCAGGTCGAAACGGAGGAACATCCGGTTTTCGGTTTAAATTCGAATGGTTCCAAAAGCGTCCGCTAGAGTTTTGCGCGGCTACCCTCGTAACAGTTTGTGATTTTTTGTTTTCTATTTAATTAACCCCAACTTTTAACTTGTTTATTTATTAATTAATTCATTTATCCATTATTAATAGGTGTTATTAAAAAATTAAACGCGTTTAAACATTGTTATTGAGAGAAATCAGGTATGTAATCCAACAAATTAATAATTTTTCATGAGGGGAGAGGAGCTTTGATTTGAAACCAATATGGCGACATTACCTTTGGTTCTTATTGAAGTGGATACAGCTTATTAATTAATAAAATTTTGATTTATTTATTTATTGGTTTGTTCATCTATTTATTGAAAATAGCTCTTGATGAGTGAATTAGCTTTTTGACATTGTTTTTGAGAATAATCAGGTAGGGTATTAGGACAAATTAATAATTTTTATTCAGTAATTTAGACTGAAATCAAGATGGCGTGGAATAGTTTTGAGTTGTTTTGAGTTTGAGACAATTTTTTAATTTATAAAATTTTGACTTTTTTATTTGTTAGTTGGTTCGTCTATTTATTGAAAATAGGTCTTGATGAGTGAATAAGCTTTTTGATATTGTTTTTGAGACAAATCAAATACGGATTAGGTCAAATTAGTAATTTTTTCTTTGAAATTTAACTTGAAATCAATATGGCAGAGAATACTTTTGAATTGTTTTGTGAATTTTATAAATTTTAAGTTTTATGTTGTTTATTTATTAGTTTGCTCATGTCTTTAGAGTAAATAGTTCTTGATGAGTGAATTAGCTTTTTGACATTGTTTTTGGAATAATCAGGTAGGGTATTAGGATAAATTAATAATTTTTTATTCAGTAATTTAGACTGAAATCAAGATGGCTTAGAATAGTTTTGAGTTTGAGACAATTTATAAAAATTTTTAAGTTTTATGTGGTTTATTTATTAGTTTCCTCATCTATTTATTGAAAATAGCTCTTGATGAGTGAATAAACTTTTTGATATTGTTTTTGAGCAAAATCAGCTACGGATGAGGGCAAAAGATTAGTTTTTTTTGGAATTTAAGTTGATATCAAGATGGCGGGGTATACTTTTGAATTGTTTTGAGTTTGAGACAATTTTTAAATTTTGATTTATTTATTGATTAGTTTGTTCGTCTATTTATTGAAAATAGCTCTTGATGAGTGAATAAGCTTTTTGGCATTGTTTTTGAGACAAATCAGATGCGGATTAGGTCAAATTAGTAATTTTTCTTTGAAATTCAACTTGATATCAAAATTTTGATTTGTTTTGAGTTTATGACAATTTTTTTAATTTCTTAAGTTTTATGTTGATGATTTATTAGTTTGCTCATCTGTTTTTTGAAAATAGGTATTCATAAATAATTACACAGTTTGACATCCTCATTGAGAGAAATGAGGTGAGATTCAGATAATTTAAACATTTTTTGAGATGATATGAAATCAATATGGCGGCGATTTGTTTTGGTTGTTTTGAAGGAGAACAAATTCATTAAAATGACTAAATTTGACTTTTTTAGACTGAGTTTTGCGTTAATCTTATTTAGATGGGATTACATATTAATGACCATGATTCCTCGGTGGTAGGAGAGGATTTAAGAGTCATCATAGTCATTATCCACACCTAAAACGGGTCGAAGACGAGGGGGGTGTTTGTAACGACTTCTTCAGTTGCTATGAGTAGGTGTGATTGGAGGTGAATATGGGAATGCAGGGATAACGAAGGGGTGTGTTCAAGGACCGCAAGGACCTGATATTGGATCTCGCCAAGGTTACGGATGGGTAGAACATAAACGCGATTAAGATTAAATCCCTAATTGTGAGGATTATTCCGTTTTGTAACTTTCATCTTTATAATCGGGCCTCATTCAGCTTGATTTCCGGTTTTTCTTCTTCTTCTCTCTCTCCCTCTCTGTCTGAGAGTTTTCCCATTTCGTTTTTATGGGTTTTTCCTTTTCATATTTCCCTCCTGGAATTTTTATTTGTTTGTTTGAATTTTCCCTTTCTTCTCCTCTTTCTGAATTAATGAAGTCGTAATTTTATCGAAAGTCTACTTGAAATTCTTTACGGTCTTTTCTCCCTTCATTCATTTCTCTTCCTTTTCTCCTTCATCCCCCGCCGCCGACTCATTCTAGAGACACGTTCTAAGTTGAAATAACTTTTTTTCCCCAATTGACTTCGTCAGGAATTAATCCCAAAACACGGTTCGAATAAATTTTATTTTATTTTATTTAAATAATTCTCATTCAGCACCGGGATCTCATTTCCGGGATCATCTCCCTCTTCGAAATCTATCCTCCGATTCCCTTTCCATCCTCCCTGACCCATCCTCCTTCGATGATTTATTCAAAACCAAAAAATCCAAACCGTCAACGAGGAGAGGAACTAACACAAAGAAGCCTGGATACGGCTCTGAGGGAACAAAAAGGAAAGTCTGGTTTTGATAACCCGTAGAAATTGGCGGGGATCTCGTAATTAAAAATTATCAGCCACCCTCCACCCCCACCTGACGGGGGTGGCAGTCGTTGACACGCAGTCGCACTTTTTCATTAAAAGAGGACGAAAAAAATTTTTTTCTTTGTTTTTGTGACTTCTTTGGAGACAGAAAGAGTAGGAAGAGGAAGTAGGAGGGAGGGAGGAGAAAGAGAACGCGCGCCGAAATGGAAATCTTACAAGACCACGGCTTAATGACGTCAATAAATGACGCATTTGAAGAAGGAAAGCAACAGCAGAAGAAATCGCGGGGGCGGAAGTGGGTGGAGGGGGTGGTTAAGGAAGCAACAGGGAAGTTACCTTTTTCAAATGTTTACAAATTGCGACTCGAGAATTCGGAAATGTCCTTTGTTCCGGTTTCTTTATGAGGATTTGTGCATTATTTATGGAATGAGTTTTGTATAAGCCTGTCTATTATTTATAAAAGAATAGTCGACACAACCGAAATAAGGTCTTCGTAAAAGTGTGCGTTAATTTTGAAACAAATTGCCCATAGTAGTGTGCACGGTTTTTGAAGTAAAATTCAAATTGTGCAATATTTATGAAAGGAAATGCTCGTGAGGTGTGCAATACTTATGAATTAAACTTTCTTAATAAAGTTTTCTTCATTACAAAAATGAGATCTTCATATAGGCGTGCAGGATTTATACCTTGGTATAAGTTCTTAGGTTACTTTTGAAACAAATTCACTATGACGCTGTGCATTATTTATGAAATAACCTGTAGTTAAATCGAGGTTTATTCAAATCCACTTCAAATTTTGGAAAATCTGGGGGAAAGGAGGCAAAACCAAAGCACATACCGCACGAAAAATTTTCTTTATCAAGTTTCAAAAAAATTTTTCCTTATTTCGACCCCGCTCACCCCCAATTCCACCCCGCGCTCTCCTCCCCAGTTCAAAAAGATTTCAAACGTCCGCCATTAAAAACGAGTCCCATAGGTCGTTAAAAAATTAAAAAGGATCGAATTAATCATATAAAAACCCATCATATATCACGAAGAATTCGTCCACCGGTCCTTAAACTGCTAAATCGACTCAATTTACCGTCTTGGGACACGTCATAAATAAAAAAATGGCGGCCGGCAGAGAAAAAGAACGGAAAAGGGAAAGAAACAACCGTCGACTTCGATTTCGTCCTTAGAATGAGGATCTATACCACCGCCAACTCGATTTTCAACTCTGTTAAAATCAATCACCAACTTGACATTTAAGTTGGTACCCATTCTGAACGTTTATCGAATCGTCTATTGACACGGCAGAATAACAAAATAAGCGTAACCGTTTGGAGTGTGTAATCCAAAACCTAAAGAAACGGAAACTGGTATGAGTTCTTGCTAAAAGTGTGCATTATTTTTGAAATTGGATCTTCTTAACGGATAATAAAATATTTTTAAGAGTGTGCATTATATATGAAATGATTTTTTTAAATTAAATTGTGCATTACTTTTGAATTAGATTTTCCATGCGAGTGTGCAATATTTATGAAATATGTCTTTTTGATAGTGTGCATTATTTTTGAAATTAATTTTTAACTAAAGCATTGCGTTACTTAAGGGATGAAATCTTTCAGTACAAGTATGCATGACTAATGAGGGCTTGATAAGGCAAAGTCCTATCAACTGGTTTTGGCGGGAAATTCAAAATCTCATAGAACATTTTAATTCGGATAATATTAATATTAATATTAATTATTTCCTAAATTAAAAAACGAGTCAACCCGGTTGTTATAATATAGTACAACTATCTCGTACCTTACAGAAACAATTTTTAAAAGATTTCAAAACCGGAAGTAAGGGATTAAAACACTATAACTTGATACTAACAATATTCTGAGCTGGAAATTTAAATTTTTTTGAAATACAAATTGATTTTTACACTTTTCTGTTGATTGTAAATTTGAAAATGAATCAAAACTGTTGACAACTTTATTAAATAATCCATACAACTACATTTTCAAGATTTTACAGCCGTAAATAACCCATATATATGCTAAAACCTGTTTAAAATGATTTTGGCTGGAAATTCAAATTTTAAACCAAAAATTTTTACATTCTCAGGGACATTAATCATTTTTCTGTATTAAGACAAAGGTACATGCTGAAGAGTTTAAACCCCCGATACATGTATATATTCGTTTATGGCCTTGGTACTCAAACTACGGCCCACGGTCACATGCAGCCCCAAGCTCTGGCCTAGTGGAAATTGACTGAGTGAAAATTTGTAAAGGTCTATTCCTCATTGTTAAGTCTGAACTGTACGAAAATGTTCGGTCCTATGCTCAGAAACTGCCAACATTGTTGGCCTCAACATATCTTTATGAGGCAACATACAGAAACAGACTAACAGATGTACATACAGATGATGCCCTGAGGGTGGACTGTATGCAAATTTGTAAAATTTTTTTCTTTGGTAAGTCGTGTAACCCAGTCGGAATTTTCACAATGGAAATTTGGCCCAGGAAGGAAAAAGCTTGAGTACCAAGGGTTTATGGTAATTTTGGCGGGAAATTCAAAAATTAATAAACACTCATATTTCTCAAGGACACTTCATGGTCGTTTCTAAACCATAAAGTAAATCAAAAGAACCGATAACTTGATCTAACAGTTAACACAACCAGATTTTAAAAATTTGATAACCAAACAAACCGATTATCAACCTCAAGAAAACAAAAAAAATGGTAAAATAAATTTTGGCGCGAAAATTCAAATTAAGTTCTCGTGTTATCAAAAATATTTCCTACTGTTTCTAAACATAATAAATAAATAAATAAATAAATAAAACAATTACGGGGAATAAAACTAACACCTAACAGAACCAATTCGGACAAGATTTTAGGACCGAATTAAGGCGATAAACATGACAAAAATGACCGTTTAAAAATCATTTCGACTCAAATGAAATTAAAGCTAAAAACGAGTTGTAACCTGTTCAAAAAACCGGATTTTGGACAAATAAAAATTTCGAACCGCCGGATGGACGTAAAACAAACCGGAAGTGTTTAACGACAAACCTGATGACTGTTTGTTAGAAAAGCAATAAAAATCTTGCGATCGTTTGGAAATTAATTGTTGGACCGGCCTAAAATGGCGGGTTAAAAAGTGACACACCTGACAAAGACAAAATTGTGACCAAAAGGAGCGAATAAATCGATAAATCGGGAGGATGCGAAGGCGACATACAAACCGGAAGTGAGGAGAAGGAGGTGGAAGAGGAAGAGTCAACTGACAAAAGAGAGAAAAAAGAAAAATGAATCAAAACGCAGCGTGGAATTCTAATATTGGATATGTACCACATATTTGGCAACACCGCTTTCTACGACCAATATTGTGGTGGCCTATTTTAAAAGTGGGGATTTGAATTGTTATCGTTTCACAGAAGGAAGCACAGCCTTGTAAAATCGGAGGACCGTCTGATAATGGTGAGCGTATTTCGGATGACATTCGTCACACGCGCGCGAAATTTTTTTTTTTGGATTGTTCTACTCGTTTCTCGAAATTTTTTCCTCCCCCCTCAGCCCTGTTGCCCTGTTTAACTTCCGGTTTAGAAAGGAAGTAGGCCTTTTCACCAATCGCACACTCATACACAGTCGTAACCGTGTCAGCACGTCCTACTACGAATATGTCACGTGATTCGCGATGACTTCGAACTGGGACATTCTTACAGGGTGGTCGGTAGCAAAACTGACTCCCTTAACATTTGATTGACATTTGACTAAGGTCAACTTTTAATTAGCGTTATGTTTGTTTTGCTACGCTCAATTTTTTTTTTTGAGGTTTTCGTCGTTATGCTTTGGGTGAGATGGGTTTTTTGCTGTGGTTAACGCCTGTTGATGACGTCGTATTTATTTTCCTGGCATCTTGAAAGAGATTTATCTGCCGTTACCCAATACTTCTGGAATGTAATTATCATAATACTGTGCATTACTTTTGAAATGAGGTATTTATACCTTTGGACATTCCCTAGAAGTGTGCGGTATTTATGAAATATAATTTAATGTAACGTTATTCATTCATTCATTTGTTTATTAAAATTTTGCACACCACAGGAAATGTTAACAACAGCAAAGACAAATTTTTTCTCGGAAAATTATAGGCCTATTTTCTGATAGATGACGATTCTAACATTCCACTTATTATAAGTTACGGTAAAAGTGATAAATCGGGAGGATTAATATGATTCCCGGCGAGTGCTCAATCACCAATTATTCCTGGTTGATGTAACAAATTACTGAGAATTTGACGGAAACGTCGGTTCTGTACGTTACACCCAATATATGTTACGGTAAAGTGATAATTTCCGGCGATTATTCATATTCGCCAACTAATCAATATGAGACAAATTATTGAATATTAATCATATTTACCGGCAGTTTATTAAATATCCAACTCGTAGTTTGAATAAAGTTTAATCGAACTCCCCATTACGATTTGGAGATTTCATAAAATAGCCGGTAAATGTGATAAATATTCAGTATCTTGTCACATTAGTCATGAATAGTTAGTGATTATAAATAATCGTCGGGAATTATTTACATCCGCCTCATTTATCACTTTTACCATTTAGGTGTGGACATCCTAATGTGTTTTTCTTAGAATTGGAAAGGTGTGTTGAGGCCCTCTCCCGGAGGAAGGATTCCGTTTTACTATTATTATCACACTATGCTGACCACTGTTATTTCAAAAGTATTGCACAAATTGGGTAATCTCCAAATCGTGGTTCTCTGAGCAAATTTTTATTAATTTCCCTATAATGAGGTTGAGGTTTTATAAACTAGTCAGTAAATGTGATAAGTGATAAATTTGACGAATACACATATAATTCCTGGCGATTATTTATAATCACCAACTCAATTTTAATTGATGTGACGAATCACTGAGTATTTATCACATTTACCGGGTAGGTTTTAAGTCTCCAGCTTGTAATCCAAGCAAACTTTATTAAATTCACCAATACGATGAAGATTTTACAAACTATCCGGTATATGTGAGAAGAACTCAGTGATTTATCACATTTACCAAGATTATTGGTGATTATGATTTATCGCCGGAATCATATTTATTCTCCTGATTTATCACTTTTACCGTAACACGTATCTATCACTCATCATTTTCTCTAGTCCATCTATGATCTAAATGATTTTATACACTAGCCGGTAAATGTGATAAATATTCATTAATTCGTCGCATTACCTAATCTTAGTCGGTGATTATGAATAATCGCCAGAAATTATATATAATCGTCCGATTTATCACTTTTACCGCCAAGTATGAGACAACTTTTGTTAAATCTCCTATCACGAGTTAGCCATTTTATAAACTACCCGGTAAATTTGATAAAATATTGAGTAATTCATCACATTTAACAAGCTCAGTTGGTGATTATAAACATTCGTCGTTATTATCGGACGATTTAATTACATATAATCGGACGATTTATCACATTTACCGGCTAGGTTATAAAATCTCCAACTTGTTTCTGAGCAAACTTTTCTTAAATGAACCAGTTGAGGACTTTATAAACTAGCCGGTAGATGTGATAAATACTCAGTAACTTGTCACGTTTTGTTGGTGATTATGAATAATCGTCGGGAATTATTTATATATTCGCCTGATTTATCACTTGTACCATCATATATTAGGAGTTAGTGGCAGAACCGACTTTTTTTGGTTTATCCGATATTTTTGGAATGAAAATTTGCTGTCCTCAATATTAGATATAATAATAATAATATTAATTCCTCTCCAGTTTGGCTTTTTGATGCGATTCATAAAAACTTATTGTCCGTATTATTCATTTTAGAAAAAAATTTTGCAGTTCAAATTTGCTATCGTAAATTTGACGCAATGACTTGTGATACAAGTCTTATAATAACGGAGTTTCGCTATAATCAATATCTGTTGACTTAGGATTATATTATAAATAAGCTTCGTTAGAGCCTCAATTTTTATTACCTGTTACTTCCCTAATGATTTGCTGTGGCGAATTAATTTTTCTGAAATAAAAATTTGCTTCTATCAACGTTTAGTGAGTACATTTGGAAGTTTATGGTGGTTTTCTAAATAAGTTTTGGTCACGGTTCTTCAGAAGTAATATTTGCCAACGTAAATATGAGCAGCAGTGAAGTTTTTGCTACGATTCATCGGAAAACATGGTAACATACTCGCTTTCGACTTCTTCACTGTATGGTCTCACGCCCAAAAGGTGGACCCATCATTAAAGTCCCTTCGTGACATGACTTCCGGCCGAAACAAAGTCTGATTAGGACAAACGAAGACGTTCTAACAGGTATATGGCCCTGAGGGACAGGGTATAGAAGTTTCGCGTGTGGATGGCTAACACAGCCCGGTTTCTGTGTAAACCGCTTAGACGCGTGCCGTTTCTCAAAGCCCTCGGAGGGACTTTTGCCATCGACAGGAGTCTAGTACGTATTGGAAAAGAAAGAAAACGCGCCTAAGCTTTGTTGTCACGTGGTTGAGTGAATAAACTCTAAGACGGGGTGGGAGTGATAATGTGGCTGAAAATTAGAGTTCAGAAGGGTTGAAGTCTCTACTGCCACGACTCGTATCTCGCTCTGTCAATCTTGACACTTGTTTCCGCTTCTGTCTTCGGGCTTCTACCGATTTCTGCGATTGTTTCACCAAGTCGGTTGCCTTGTTAATTGTTTTACTTTCGCTTTATGCCCAGTCGTGTACCTATCTATCGATGTGCTGCCAATCCAGTGCTGGATATACGCCCTTCGGAAAATATTTCACGAAAGCTTCGAAAAGAGAGAGAGAGAGGGAAAAATCTCATCAAATATTCCGGAAATATGGGTTGAGATGGTACGCATGCGTGCGTACCATTTTCGTTTCGAGTCTTTAATAAACGTTTCGGACGTGCAAATGATTTTTATTGATTACCGTTATTGAATTGCGTAATTGAAATGGCAGAGAGGAATGGAGGAGGCGGTGGTTGGGTAGGGGGGTGAGGGGGAGGGAAATTGATGCGATCGCAGATGTCATTAACGGCCACGTTCGCCCAAAATACGTTCGGAACTGGGTTAAACGAAAAAGAATTTCATTAAGCCCGGGTCTTTTTAATTATTAATTCGCACGCTAACGTTCCCTTACACCACCCCCACCGGGAGCGTGACTCTCCTCTGGAAGAGGTGGTGGAGAGGATTCGGAAGACACCAGCAGGAGAGAATGACATCCTTTGCCGCCCGGACTTATGAAAAACGTTGAGGATGAGCCAAAAATTGGAAATTTCTGGGAGAAGGAACCACGTGGGAGATCCTTTGCCACTCTCTCTCTCTCTCCTTCTCTCCTTCCTCTCAACGGTTTATCTGTTAGCAAGATGGTGTCGGAGCGATGACATCTTCCGGTTCTTTCCCTCCCGCGAAAGAGCTCGTGCCGCGAACATCCAACAGAGATTTTTTTTTCTTTAATATTCCGTCTTCTCCCTTCAGCTTTTCGAGCTTAATAAATTTCCGACTTTGTTAATGTCTCCTCTCCTCTCTTCTTGTTCTCTCCTTTATTGCCTATTCTGATCCGGAAAGCTGGCACTAAGAATTTATTCGTTCCTCTTTCCTGAGATAGTCTCCCGCTTTTCATCTCCTGTTGGACTGCTATCCTCCACCCTCCTCATCTACGCATTAGTTGGTCCTTAAACGTTTAACCAAACCCGAATTCGGCATTGACACAACCTTAAGAAGGTCAAACCATCAAATCCAATCACTTTGGATAGTAGCAGACGATTTCGACGAGGACATCCTGTGCGGTGTCGGGTGTCTTCGTTTGTTAAACTTGGTCCGCGCCGAACGAACGCACCTCATAACAGCCCATAATTTGCACACAAATAGTTAGGATTCGGTTTTTTATTATCCGAACCGTAAGAAGACGTGGACTGGGTAAATCAAAGGGAATCGGGTTCATTTTGACCATGGGAATAAATCACAGGCAAGGCTCATAAGTCTATCGTTTTATGCAGCTACTTAAACATGCTATCGAAATGAAACTGTGGATTTGTGTAAAGTATTTCTTTCTTTTCCTCCTCTTCGCTTCCTCTCCTTCTCGCACTCTTCTTCATCTCCTCCTCCTCCTCCTTCTTCTTGTTGTTGGTGTACTCTTTAACGCGATGCTCACAAGATTCTCAAACCTAATCCCGTGACATTGACCTGGGTGAATTCATCAGTTTTTATTTTTATTTCAAACAAATGCATACCATACCTTCTTCAAAACTTTTTTTTTATTTCATATATAGGCGGAACCATTATTATCCCATCTCTCTCTCTCTTTGTTGTTTTCTCAAAAACTTGCTCTCAGCCTTATACCTGATTTTATGCGGTGGTGGTGGTGGTTGATGATGATGATGATGGACATCACCTTTCCAAGCTGCTGTGAGAATTTCTTTTCACCTTCCTCAGAGTCGTTAATTAATTTTTTCGGTCGTTTTGTTGAATGAAAATCTCATTTCCGGTTTGTGTCCTTTTTTGTCGTTGGATTCATTTTAAAAATCTGAGTGTACATGACTTACCTGTGATCAGCACCTACCCCGTGGGAATCTGTTCCACGATCCCTTTTATTAGGATTAACTTTGTAACTTTTGCTACTGTTGATATTGGGGTTGATTCGTTTTCGGTTGGCTGTTGTGTTGTGAATGGTCCAATTGTTGTAGTGGAAATTATCCGAAATGATAGATCTAAAAGGGTCTTTGCTGTGGTTCATAATTGTTTGGTATGTTTGGCTATGGACAAGTCATTTCTTTAACTGTTTGGGTTGCGTATGTTCTTTGTTATGATTTTACTTTGAAATGGCAAGTTTGCTGTCGTTAAAAATACTCTATTTCCTGCTTTGAGATATTCATTACCAGTGTTTTGCTGTCGATAACAATAAATTGATAGAATTACGCTTCATCTGAGAGCTTTCGTTTACATTTACTTATATTATTCTTTGCTGCGGTTTGAATTGCTTGAAGCGCAGGCTAATTCTATCAATAAATTGTTAGCGATAGCAAAGTACTGACAATAAGGATCTCAATACAGCAGAAAGAATATTTTTAACCATAGCAAACATCTCAAATTGTCATTTTCTAAAACGTTAACAACGTGGTAGTTAGAAAGAAACCAATGAAGCCATGAAAGAGTCAAAACTCAGAGGCGAAGCCAGGGTTTCGAGGCTCATCTGAGGTCTGTTATAACTCCGACACGAGCAAAACCCCTTCAAAGACCGAACACTATCATCAAATCATCCCTCGATGACACCGATTTCAGGTATTTTCAACACAAATTAACAAAAAAGATGAAACGTAACAATGTTTCAGGTAGTTAGGAAGTGGGGATCCATTCAAACAAAACAGAACAACAATAACAACAAAAAATCAAACTGTTACTTCTGACAGACTGTCTTTGACTTCATAGCCATCGGCTGGGATACCCTCTACCCTCCTTCCACCATTTTGACCGTTAAAAAGGTAACGGGTAACCTCTCCCGTCGTCTTTTTTTTATTCTTTCCTTTCTGTGACTTCACCATTTTTTGTGGCTCTGGTTTTTTGTTGTCGTTGTGCATCCTGTGAAGTAGGGAGGGTCGGGGTTGTTGTGGGTTGTCGTTTTGATAGTCTAAGTCCTGATCAATATTGTAGACTTATGGGGAAGGTTAGAGTACCGTTTGAGACACTGGTGGAAGTTACGAGAATCAATGGAGTTCAGAGAAGCAGACACGAACAAGACATGATGACGTCATCAAAACCAGAGGTTGGTTCAAACCCCAAGCACGCAAGATGTGTTCTAATCGTGAGAACCAAACGTGAAATAAAAGGTGGAGGAAGGAAAGGGGTTAGAGAGACCCACCAGACATCACCATTACCAGCCCTCCGACTAAACGGAAATGGAAGCAGTCGCTTTGTGAAAAATTTGCACCTTCAGATGGGGATCAATATTTTCACAACAGCAGGGTTCATGTTTTGTGACTCACATTCAAACAATTGTTCCATCCGAGGGTGATGCTAATGAAAGAAAGAAAAAAAGGCAAAAAGGAGGGTAGCCACCATCCAAAAAAAAAATCCGTTGGTGTGTCTTCACCCTCCGACAAAAAAAGTCACCGGCATTACCTCCACTACCGATCGATTAACCATAATTTTCAGAGCCCAAGTGCTGTAATGAAATCATCATGTTTCTTAGGCGCGTTTATCCAACCCCTCTTCTGGCAGCTATATACCCTGGGACAGTGTTATGTTACGATAGAAGATTTGTCTGTCCTCCTGACCGCATTCGTGATTTCTTAAATCGTCCTCTATCCCACCACCCCAACCCTCAGGAAGGTAATTCTTCGACCTTGCTTTCGTGTCCCGTCTTGCACACACTCTCTCTTCAGTCGTTGTTCCAACCATAATCCAGTCGCCAGGTTTGTCTTGTCGTAATCGAGCGTTTTCGGTCCCGCAATAAATCAAAAGAGCACAAAATGTTAATAGTCCTAATTGATTCGTGACCACGGCTAATTACAGGCATCATCATCAATGAAATGGTGGATTATCGTAAATATTATTCAACAGACTCTGGAGGAGGAGGAGGAGGAGGAGAGAGAGGAGTCTTAAGATGTTTCGGAAACGCCAAGATAGTTGTCAAAGACTCCGGCCAAAAAAACAAAAATTTATTTTCTATTCGCGGAAGGAGGAAGAGAGACGCAGAGGAGAGAAAGAGGAGGACGGGGAGGGAAAAGGAAAAGTTGTGGTGATTGACCGTTTGATTGCTTTTTCATTCAGAAGAATGTCAGGAAAGAATCGAGACTCCAAGAAGAAAACAACAAACAAAAAATGATAGATTGGGTTTTTGGTCTTTGCTGAAAAGAGGAGGAGGAAGACAGTATGATATATCCTTCACCTCCACTCAACCTCTCCAATCCTCTCCAAACAACAGGTCTGCGATACCTGGAAAAGAGTTCCGTTACCCAACAGGAGAATGTTTACTCCATTTCTGCCACCCAACTTCTTTCACCCACCCCCTCATCTCCTCCTCCATTTCTCTTTGACGTAATTTTCCAATTTTTGGTTAAATTTAAATTTTATTTTCGCTGTCATCTCTCAGATGAAATTCTAGGTAAAGACGTGAGTCGGTTTGTGACGTCATTATGACTGTTATCAGTTTCCTCTTCTCTCCGACGGAGAGGAGATGCGTTTTATTTTGTCGTATTTAATTAAATAAAGTCAAATCATTTAGGAGTAGATAATAATACTAACATAGATAACTAAGAAAGGAGTAGATAACTAACTAACAATAATGTCATAAATGTAAATGTCTGGATACTGTGAATAACAGCTGCCAAAGTTTAAATACTAAGTTGTCAAAAACAATTGGAAGTATAAGCAAGAAACAAAGCAGATGGAGTACAGGTAGCTAGAAAGATGAGCCAGGGAAACAAAAGAAGACAAACTAAACTCAAGAAAGATAATAAAAATAAGAGGAATTGTAAAAATAAAGTTAATAATAAAAAGGAGCCAACAGAGAGAGGGTGAAAGGGGGAAGGAAGGAATACATGAGAGAAGGAATGAAAATAAAAAGAAAAGAGCAAAAGCAATATACAGAGAGAGAAAGAGAAACTATAAGAAAAAGCAGAGAAAGAAGAAATTGGTTCAGAAGGAGAAAAGATAAGTGGAAAATGAGATGAAGAGAAAACAACAGGGAGAGAGATAACATTGTCAGATAGAAGAGGTTTGAAACAAACCGATATTTTGTAGCGAATGAAAACCAGAAAAGATGGAAGGAAAGAAAAGAAAAATGAAATGTCAATAAGGAGAGAGACAAGAAAAGAAAAAAGAGAACAAAACGAGAAAACAAAACCAAAAGAAAGGGAGAGAGAATTGAAAACAAGAAAAATGAAGGGAAACAGAGAAAAGAGAAAAGAGGAGTCCGATAAAGGAGAGACAGAGAAACAGAAATGAAGAAAAGAAGAGATGAAAACAAGAAAAGGGATAAAGCAGAAGAATAGCTTTGAAACCAGAAAAGGAAGAGAAAAGAGAAAAGAAAACACATCGGAGAGAAAATAGAGGAAAGGAAACAGGAAAACAGAATAGAAGAAGAAAACAGAAAGTCAAGAAAAAGGAGAGGAGAAGAAAAACAAGAAAAGGAAGCAGGAAGAAAAAGAAGAAAAAGAAGACAAAAAAAAAAGGAAGAGGGAAAGAGAGACAGAAAAAGAGTGAAACAGAAAGAAGGAAAAGAGAATGAGAAGTGAAAACCAAAAGTCAAGAACACCAATAATAAACACAATATTTCAAACCAAAAAATATAAAATCAGATAGAAGAAATTAAAGAGATAGACAAGTAGATAGATAAACAAATAAGTGGAAACTAAAAGAACAAACAACACCAAAAATAAATAAATAAATAAGCACAAACAAAGCAGAAGAAAAAGAACCCAAACATTCAAATCCACCGCACTTTTCAAATTTTCCCGCCTAAATCTGAGCGCGCGATTCGTTCAAATACCGGAAACAGAATCTCAAAGGAAGCCTTGATACCTGTGACACGATTTCCCGTGTTTCTCTTCATTATGGTTCCAACTCTCGTGGTAGTCGTACTATTCAATTCCTACGTCAATTTATTTATTTGTTATTTATGTATTTATTTATTTATGTATTTGAAGAAGAAAGATTTGTGAGTTTGTCTTTTCTTCTTTATCTTTTATCTAGATCTAATTTTCCGGCTTACAAATATGTAGATAATTAGCTCAGACGACGAATTGTGTATACGGGTCAGTTCTCTAGTTATTTATTTATTTATCTATTTATTGACGTCTTTTTTCAGAATCGAGGACTGGAATGCTGTAAGAAGGAAATACAGGAATGGATTCCTGAAAAGATAAAGTGATGGAGAGGAAATCGCGAAGACCAGAACAAGAAGTAAGCAGGGTCAATGGTGGAAAGGAAAGAGGTAAGTGGAAAACCTAAAAGGGAGAAATAGAAAGAAGGTGTGCATTACTTATGAAAGATATTCTTGATTAATGAAATGAAAACTCCAAGGGAGCGTGCATTACTTATGAAATGGAATGTGCAAGAAAATGTTCAAAATTTATGAAATAAGTGATGCAACATAGTGTGCAATATTTATGAAATAGATTTTAAAGTGAGGAATATTTATGAAGTAAGTCCCTTAGAGAACTGTGCAGTATATATGAAATGAGTCCTCGTGCAAGACGGTGTGCAATATTTCCTGAAAAAAGTAATCCAAGAAGTGTGCACTAGTTATGAAATGAGATAGTGTGCAACATTTATGAAATAGATTATTGAAAAAAGTGTATAGTGTACGTGAAATGAGACCTTCAAAGATAGCAGTGTGCAAAATTTATGAAATGGAATGTAAAAGAGAGCGTTCAAAATTTCGGATGAAATAAATGAGTCGACATAGCGTGCAATATTTATGAAATGGCTTCTTTAAAGTGAGCAGTATTTATGAAGTAAGCCCCTCAGAGAACTGTTCAGTATTTAAGAAATGTATTCTTTAAATTGTGCAATATTTATGAAATGGAGTAATTTAAAAAATATCGCAGTATTTGTGAAAAGAGACATTAAAGACAGTGTGCAATATTTATGAAATAGGATCTAAAAGTGAGTAATATTTATGAAGTAAGGCCCTCGAAGAAGTGTGCAGTATTTATGAGTTCTCAAAGGCAGTGTGCGATATTTCCTGTGAAGTGAAGCTGAATACAAAAAGGTAGAAAGTGATCAACGATGGAGGATGAGTACAACACAGAAAGCAGAGGAGAAAGTTTAAATGAAAAGGGCGAAAGGATAAAAGAAAAACAAAATGGCCGATTGGTATTTAAACTGAAATCAAATCAGCAATAAAGAGCAAATATGATACAATCAGCAACAAAACGAGAGAAACAAGAGAAAAGTGACAAAAAGAAAAAACAGAAAAAGAGAGAGGAAGAGAGAGGGGGCTTCTCTTCCAGGACACGTATACAAATTCCAGTCGAAAGCCACCACGAACGCCTCCACAAAAATCCTTTGCCGAATACATCAGCCCACATTCTCAAAATTCAACCGAAAAGTGACGTCACGTTCGACATTTTCAACCAACCCCCGAGCATCAAACCCTTAGAGAGATAGAAATAAAAAAAAAATTGCGGAGGTGGAATAAACACGGAAAATGAAAACAAAACAAAACAAGAAGCAAAAGCCTAATAGGGCTTATGACGTCACAACAGTGGCGTTATCATCATCAGAAAATTGATAAAACTCGAATGTTTCGAGAGTTGTTACAGGTTGAGAAATGAATACCGGAGATTTGGCTGTATACTAAACAGAGGAGAACAGGAAGGAAATAGGAAGTAATACCAAAAGGTAGCATGAGAGAGAAGAGAGAAACCAAACAAAAAAAGAGAGAGAGGAACATCAAAATTCAGACAGAAAAAGTGAGAGAAGGAAACCAAAGTGGATGAGTAGAGAGGTAGAATAGAAGATTTAGAAAAGAGAGGAGAAAAGGAAAATGAAAAGTTAGAAAGGATACATAAACTCCAGAAAAGGAGAGGTAAAAGGCCTGAAGGACAAGAGAGAGAGAGAAATCAAAAGTCAAAAACAGAAAGAGAGATAGAGGACGATGCAAAATAGATACCTGACAAAATAGGGAAGAAAGAAAAGAGAGAAAGAGAGCAGAAATGGAGACTCGTTAAGAAAAGCAGAAAACAGAAAGTCCAGGAGAGAGAGACGTAAACCGTGATGTACAGAAGAAGAGAATAGAAAAATCAAAAAGAGAAGAGAGGAAGAGGCAGGAATGGTGTTAAAGAAAAGAGAGAGACCGGAAGTAGATGAAAAATGGCAGAAAACAGGAAGTAAGATGAGAGGGGGGTTAAACCCTGCCGAAGAGTAAGCTAGAGAAGATAGGAAAATCAAACAAAGAGAGAAAACGAAACCGAAAGAGGAAGAGAGAGAGACGTAAACTGTGCTAAAGAGTGAAAAGGAGGAAATAGAAAGAGAAAAGACAGAGAGGAAAACCAAAGAGAGAAGAAAGTAGAGGGAGAGACCGGAAGTGGATGAAAAATGGCAGAAAAGTGAAAATGGAGGGAGAGAGAGGGATCAATGTAAACAAAGCTGAACAGAAGGAGATGAAAGAGAAAATAGAAACCAAAAAGAGAGAGAGAGAAAGAGATAGAAACCATTCTAAAGGGCAGGAGGGAGATAAGAAGGTCGAAAGAAGAAAAGAGAGGAAATAGAAAGCATGAGAAAGGGACGAAACCGAGTTGGAAGAAAATAGAAACCAAAAAGAAGATAGAAACTCAGGATTATGAATAAGGAAGAAGAGGAAGGAAGTAGAGAAAGGAGATCGGAAATGGATGAAAATGAAAGAGGAGGATCAATGTAAACAAAGCTGAACAGGAGGGAGATGAAAGAGAAAATAGAAAGCTACAGAGAGAAGATAGAAACTCAGAATGATGATCAAGAAAAGCTGAAGTAAGAAGAAAAGAAAATAGAAAGCTCAAAGAGAGAGAGAGAGAGAGATTATCCAGTCAGCCAAAACCCCAACAAGACCTATGACGTCACAACAATGACGTTATCATCACAAAATTAAATAAAATTCAAACACTCCAGGAATAGTTCTTAAAAAGTCGGAAAGTGAATATGAGAGGGATGTATACCAAAGTGAAGAGGGAGAGGACAGAGAGAGAAAGAGAGAGAGAGAGAGAGAGAGTGAATATGTTTACAAGCCATTCCTATTCTCTTTGTTCACGGTTCAAATAGTGATCGAAAGAGATTTCTGTGATATTGGTTAAAGGCATGAAAGGAGAGAGAGAGAGAGAGAGAGAAGGAGAGAGAAAAAGAGGGAAAGAGAGAAAGAAAGAAAGAGAGAGAGAGAATAGCTGGGTCATAGCAGTTGTGACCCCCTTCCACCACGGCTCACTCAAAACTCAGTTAACTCCAATCCTGTAAGCAAAGCATAAGGACTCAAATGATGAGCTCAATACGGGAAAACCGGAAACGTAATCGGGAATGGGTAGGGAACGTCAGTCATCTAACGAGTCCGAATTCATTTCAAATAATACGTTCAACACAAAAGGTAAATATATGTATTAAAATAATCAATTTTGTTAGATTCAGATACAGTTTATTTAAAGCGCGCGCGGGTTCGGCCTGACTCTCTCTCCCCATGCTCTAAACATAGTCGGAACATTTCTCTCCCCGTAAAAACCGAGCCGAACCGACCGAAACTCGGCATTCGTGTTTGTCTTCGACAACTCTCGGTTCAAAACTTAAGTGGCAGACAGTTTACCTGCATCGGTTGCCGTGGACTGTTGGCCCTCGACGACTTTTCCGGTTTTTCAAAATTCATTTCCATCACAGGGCCCACTCCGATTTATTTTATTTAAAAAACAATCGGCCCATTGAAAATAATTCTTTTTTTGGAGTGAATCAAACAAAATAAAAAAAAACAGTGAACAAATCGAAAAATCCGATTTTCTGGTGATTTCGCGTTGTGACTTTAATCGAATTTGTGAACATTTTCAAAAAACGAAAAAAACCTTTTTCGGATTCCTGCTGTTTGGATCCTGTATATTCTGTAAGTAATTAAACAATATCAACCCTTTGCCAAACATGATTTTTAGTCTACGAATTTTTATTTCCGGTCGACAATTGTCCGTTGAAAATTTTTCTCCATTTTGAATTCACAACAAAAAAATTTTTTTTTTCTTTATTACAAACCCTTTTCTCAGGGTTGACAAAGGGGGTTCAAAATCCATCCAGATGTCTGTTGTGTTTAAAACAAAATCAAAATAAATCGGTTTAGAGAAGCGCTGTTGGAGTGAATGAAAGAAAGAATCGAAAAACCCCCGAAAAAACCGTTGGGAAAAATTTTTCCGTTATGAAGAGGAGAAGGCGTTCCGGGAGGGGAATCTTGTCGCCAAATTGCCAAAAACCCAAGCCAAACCCACTATCCAACCTTTTATCTAATAGATAATCGGTTCTGTTTCCTTTTCCACAGTTTGTTAGTGTGTGATAAACAACCCTGTTGGGAGAGGGAGGGGGTTGTCGAACCTAATTCCCAAAAAACAGCCGAAAAGTTTTGGACAGAAAAATGGCCGCCGAATGGGTTTTGAAAAGGAAATGTGTCGTTTGTGATTGTTCGTTTCCCTCTCTTTGGACGGTTCCTTATTTTTTTGTTGTTGTTGTGTTCATCCCTTATTGTATCCTAACTACCCCTCTCGTTGATGTGGTTTGACTTGTTGCCGTGTTAGGTGAGAAACGAGAGGAGGATTGGATGACAGAGTTCGAACGGTTTGACAGTTGGATTTGGTTTGAAGGGACCTGAGCGTGGTTAGTTTGTAGGGTTTGTAATGAATTTTGGGAGAGATGGGTGCTGTCAGGATTCAAAAATCGAAGGTTTCGAAAATGCTTTTGTGGAGTGAGGGGAGTGCCAAAACTCGAAGAAACCAAACCGTTTTTCGTTGGTGTCGATATCTCAAACCGTTTTATCTGGTAGATAATCGACCGAGTTTGACTGAGAGACGAAAAAGTTGTTTTTGTTTTGTTGTGTTTTCTGAGAAATGGCTATAAATAGAAGCAAAAATGTGAAACAAAAAAGGGAAAAAAAGATGTCGGAGCGAAAAAAAATATCGTAAACAGGATGCGACCCGACTTCCGGTTCTATTTCAACTCCTTTCGTTCCTTTTTTATAACAAAAAAAAATGATTTGGGAAATGAAATAAAAATAAAATCGGATTCGGTGGTCATGTGTCCCTCGACCTTTTTAGAATCAAGGTATCTTCCCCCCTCTGGCCCCCGGGGCCCACCTTCCGTCCCTTGACGACCCTCCTCTCTTCCCCCCCGCTCCGCCACCTCTCCGTTCCATTTATTAATAAACCGTGACGGCGACGACGATAATCACGTCATATCTAATTCATGTGTGACATAGAAAGAAGTCGAAGCTTTTCACATACGCGTTATCCTTTTCCTCAACCTGAGAGAGAACCTGGTGAGGAGCGTCAACCTAAACCTGTTTTAGGGGTGGTAGATAACCCAAGTTAACACGGAAGGGGTTGTTAGAATAACGGTAGGAGAGGAAAAGGATGAGAGTGATAAGGAGAATGCGAGAGAATGAGGAAGAGGGTAGTAGATAGACTAAGAATCAGAAGGCAAAGAGAGAAAAAATCCAAAGGGATAAGAGAGATAAAAAATTTAGTGTAGAGAGAAAGGAGAAGAGGAAGAGAAAAACAGAAAGACAGAGTAGAGAGGGAAAGAAAAAAGAAGGAGAAAGAGAGAGACGATAATGATAAAGAATGAGAAAAGAGAGAAAGGAAATTAGGAATGGAGATGGAAGAAGATAAAAGAAAACGAAAGAGAAGAGGATATATAGAGAAGGAAAACACGGAAGAGAGAAGGGAAGGAAAAAGGAGAAAAGAACTGAAACAAAGAGATAGGAGGAGGCAACTGAGGAAAGGATGAATAGAAGAGAGAAAAGGAGAAACATGAAGAGAGAAAGAGAAAAACGAAGAATAAATTGAAAAGGACTCAAGAGAAACAGGAAAGATAAATGAAAAATAAATTCATGATCAAGACAAGCTAAAGAGAGAAAGAAGTGAAAGCTCAAAAAGAGACGAAGAGAGAAGGAGAAAGAAGAAACAGAGAGGACAAAAGAGAAACAAAGAGGGAAGGAGATGATGATGAGTAAGAATGAGAGAATAGGTGGGCAAGGGAAATAGATAGAACGAATAGAAGAGGTAAAAAAGAGGAAGAAACGAAGAGAGAGAGAAGTGGAGGAAGGTAAAGCCACGGTAGACCTAACACCTAACCCAACATAGATGGTCTAGCTCCTATGATGACATGGGTAAAACATTCAAAACGATGAGTTGTGACGGGGTGACAGAAGACAGACGGACTCGGGTTATCGTGTTGGGTGTCGTTCGTTAGGAAATGAGACTGGGAGTTGGTTTTGTATGACCTAACAAAAGGAAAACACAACTAGGCAGCAGACAGACAGACAGACACGCATACACACTCGAATTCATTTGTTACCGTCTAAATCGACTTCCGGAAACGGATTCTAGCCGGCTCATCACGTACGCGGAGAAAAAGAAAACGGACGGACAGACAATTAACCCGGAGTCGAACCGGGAGTGCGAAAGGTCCATTTATTTTATTAGGAGGAACCTGTTTGTAAAAGTGGTGGTGTGAAACACATGTCACTTCCTCTCCTCCCGCCTCCTCCTCTTCCTCCGGACACACACACTCTCGGTCGGAAGAAGATTGGCAGGCTTTAGGTTTAGGTACACGTTCACCGGGCTTTGAGTCCTTAGCCTCGGTTTTTTTCCTTTTTCACACGATTTTTAACCACCTGAAACGTCTTGGCTTCCTCCTCCATTTCTCTCTCACTCGTCTTGTGTTCGAACTATCCATTTCCGGTTTTGGTGTTTTTGTGTTTGTTTTGTTTTCTAGTTCCCAGGAATGAGCGGAGGCGGTCTCCAAGGTTTTCCTCTTTGTGTCTTTGAAGCTCGTTTATTTGTGGGTGCGTTGAGTTGTCAGCCTCGCGGATGGTGTCTTGACCACCGTTAGTTGAAGGGTGTGTTGTCCCTGTTAAGCCACCCTTGTCGATGTTGGATGGAATTTGTATCGGTTCCGGAAGGACATTGAACGGGGTTCTGATCGCCGGGAGGGTTTGGTTGGTACAAATCTCTGGTTCTGGAGGAAATTCGTGGCAGAAGAAACTGAAAAGGACATTACGAACGGTAACATATCTCAGCAAGTGGATCGGGTCGATTTGAGTCGAGCTGTGTCATAGACCTCGAAGGTGATGGGGTATGTAATAAAACCAAGGAAACAGTCGTGTCGATAGACGATTTTCACACGGTCACATCCAGAGACAGACGCGTAGCGACCGGACACAGCACGACTCGGAGAGGACAAAAAGAAAAGAAACTGACAAAAGGTCTGAAACGGAATCAATCATCGATGGATCGAAGACTGTTTTATTGCCACGTCACGGTGACTTGAATCGTAAAAAAAGAATTTTTTTAAGGATCTTCGCCCTTGGACACAACCAATATGCGTCAACACGTGTATTTACCACACATCGTAACCGTGATCCCGTTCTAAGGTATGCTGAAGGGACAGAGAGGACAAAGAAGCAGGGAACCTACGTCAGGCTTGTGACTGCTGATGCTGTAATAAGGTTGACTCTCACCAATGATGACAATCGATACGGATTTGTGTGACTGTGCTCCTCGAAGCGACTTAAATGGGCCAATTTAGAGGAAAAGGTCACCTGACCCCCGAGAGAAATAGATTTGTCCAAGTTGGTAGATAAAATTCCTCACCGCTTGCTTGTTTTGTTTTTGTTTTCGTTTCCCAATCGGCGACGATTTCGGGTCGTGAGTGGAAAATTACTTTCTCTCTCTGTCTCTGTCTCTTTCTGTGAAAAGTGTCTTTGTGTACGGCATTTTGTTGGGTCCAACAGATTTGGTGACCAGTATCTGTTTGGTATCACTCTCGTCCTGGTGGTCACTCCTTCCTTGGTCTTTGTTTCTCTTCCCCAACTCAACCAAACGCATCGAGTCACTTTTCGGTTTCGAGTTTCTCCTGCCACGACTTTCTGGTTGATCTTGAAAAAATTTTAATGTTTTGGTTTTGTTGTTCCGTGTCACGTCTTGTCGACTTCACCGCATCATCATCCACAATCCTTTGTTTTGTGAATGTTGTCAAGGGAAACTGTGTTTCTCATTTCCGGTGTTGGATGACACGTTCTAATTTCAAGGCTCGATGACGGATCATTTTGTTTGTCCAAGGAGTTTGGAGAAAGGAGATAATATGGACGTGGGTCCATTCTTAACAGAAATCCTTCTTCTGAAAATCTTTTCCCTTATTCTAGTTCCCACCTACAAAATTTTCCCATTTCGAATCGGGTGGGAAATCTTCGGATAAATCGATTCGAAAGAAAGACGAGAAGATGGGTTGTTAAGAGGAGGAAGGAGGTGAAGGAGAGGAGAGAGAATGGCATCAATTTTTCACGCGGTAACCACCGTTCAATCTAGAAAAAAGGAAAAAAGAAAGTAAGAGGGAGGAAGATATGAGGAGAGATGCTGGAGTGGAGAAAGTGAGGGTGGGGGTGAGAGGAAAGGAAATCGAGTTAGAAAGATAGAGAGAGAGAGAGAGAAAATTCACCGGAGGCAAACACGACCTAAAAAAAAAGGAGAAGAAAGGTTTTCCATTCGCTGGGAACGAAAACTGTACGGGTTGACAAAAGAAGAGAAAGAGATGACGTCACAGAAGATAAACCCACGGAATTGTTGCTTCTTTCAATCTTGAACTGATCATTCAACGGGAAAAACGTATGAGAGAGCGAAAGGAGAGGAGAGGGAGACTCGGAGAGAGGAGGAAGAGAGAGAGAGAGAGAGAAAGGAAAAAAAATTACAAAAGGTTTTTCCCGAGATCAGAAGTGAGGAGGAGAGATCGGGAGGAGGATGTAAGGAGAAGAAAGATGGGAAAGAGCGGAGAGGAGAAATAAAGAAAAAAAAGGTTTTAAAGGGATTGAAAGAGGAGCGTTCGGTAGGTTCGAACGGGGAGAGGAGGAGGAGATGAAGATATGTGAAGAATTGAACTCGTCCACATCCTCGACTCGGGGAAAATTGAATGATCCTCATAATTCAACCGCCTGAAGGAAAATGGGTAAGGAAACGAAGGTGAGGGAGGAGGAGAGAAGGCGGTGGAGAGTGAGAGGAGGGGAGGGGAAGGAAATAAGAAAAACGTTCGAACAAACCGGACGGGAATAAAGGAGATGTGTCCGAGTTAACTCGTAGCTGGTGCCTGGCTGGTGTGTTGTTTCCCGTGTGGGTTGTGTGTTTGGCCAGGTTCTCTAGGTTTCAGGATCCTCCTCCTTCGGCTAGATAATTAACTCGTCGTCGTCGTCGTCGTCTTGTCTTCTTTTTTTTCCGGTATCGATGACACGGCCAATTTCAAGGCGGTGATGGTCATTTGTCGCGGTGTGTTGAAGCATGAAACGGGAGTAGGAGAAGGTGGTGAAGTGGCGGCCCGGGGGACTGTACGAACTGTTTTGAGAAGATGGTAGGCTCGAGGTCATGTGTGCCTCGTCGTCGTGGTCCGAGCCTCATTTGCAAGTGATGTGGCGGACGGTCGGTTCGTCCGCGTGACCTTTATCCCTCCGTTCGTTTGTTTGCGGATTTTTGGTTTTTCGGGTTTTGTTTACACTCCCCGTCCACCTCCCAGGCTAGGCAGAGATTTTAAAACAACCGCTAAGACTGTGGTTTCTGCTTCCGGGGGTGCGGTGGGGGGTTGTTACTTTGTGTTGTCTGTCACATGCAAACGGTCGACTGTGTGTTTCAATTATCTTTCCTTAAGACTTTCCCTGGGGGTTTTTCCAGGATTGTAGAGGCGAACGCGTTCTTTGAGGAGATTAGTCGCGCCTTAAAATTTTCTTGGTTTCATTCATTCCCGAGTTTCCTGTTCCCCTTCCTCTCTCACACACTTTCCGTTGGATCTAACTGGTCGACTCCTCCTTCGAGGTCTTTATAACTGGCTAACGCCCTCGGATTCGCCTAAACGCGTTTATGACAACCGTGTCCTTGACCCAATATCACCGTATAACAACGGCCTTGAAATTTCGTTTTTTTGGAGTTTTCACATGTCAATAAAAGTATGAATCCTGAAGAAAAAGAAACTGTCCGAAGTTCCTCCTCCTACTCTTCCTAGGTTCCACCTCTTCACGAGACCTCCAGATAATTTCGAACGGGGGTACGATATTAGTTATTGTCGATGATGACAGAAAACATTCCAAATGTGATTCCTCAGGCACGAAGTCATGTCGAAGAGGAGGCAGGGAGGCGAGTGGTCTAATAACGGTAAAAATTTTGCCCAAGAGAGTTAGTCTTGAAATGGAAAAATGGGGGGACAGGAAGGGAAAATGCGTTTTTTATAGGTTGAAGGTTCAGGTTTGTCAGGTTTACGCAGGAAACGCAACCAGAAAAAAAAGGAAAAAAAAATGTTTTTTGGTGTTGTTGTTGGACGTTTCACACGACTTGGTTTCGTGCCCCAATACGCAGACGCATTCCACTGGCAACTGGAACGATTTCCCTCCCCGGTCCCTCACCTCTTTTCCCTCCTCCTTTCCGAATTCTAAAATAATCATTCGAGGGTTTCCTCTCTTGGCCCCCTGGCCCCCCTCACCTCGCCTCTCGCCACACTTCTCCACCAGATCCTCTCGGTGTCATTTCGAGAGTCGGACTACTCGTCACGAAATGTTTTGCTTTGGTTTACGTTCCCTCTCTCTCTTGAGGGCACGGGGAGGGGGGTCGTGCGATTTTTCCCCGTTTCTCGGCCATGTGTGCACGCCACGGAATTGTTTTCGTGGGAGAGGGGAGAGGGGGGGCGTTCGCATGTTCGGACATTTCGAACGGCCCGGTCGGGCCTTGAGAGCATAGAGGAATTTATTTCCCTTCTTGAGAACGTTTTGAAAAGACCTTGAGCCTCTTGGTGACACAATTAGAGGATTACGTGATGGATGTCCCTCCCGCTTTGGCCCCCGAGGGCGGCGGCGGGGGTTCCTCCTCCCATCGCCTTTCTTTGTTTACTCAAGGCTCTTGCAGAAAAGGGTCGGAAACCGTTGATTGAATTGTATTTTTCAGGTTCCTCGAACTTTTTTTTCTATTGAATCGGAGGTTTTTGAATGAATGAGACAAGAGAGGAGGCAGGGAGGAGAGGGGAGGGATCTTTGAAAAAAATGTAAACAAAAGGTGAAGATCGTTGTTTGGAAAAGAACATCGAAAGGCCCTTTTTATTATTCCGGAAAAGGTGTGTGAGGCACGAGAGAGGAGCGGGAGTAGGAGGAAGTGGAGGAGGACACTCAGAGAGGTGGGAAGAGGGCATCGATTTCATCAAACACTTGTCTCTCGAGTTGTGTTATCAACAAATATCCAAATACCTAGGGCAGGCTGGTGGAACAGGAAGTGTGTAGAATGGTTAATGCGACTTGATGACATCTTGCCACCTCGACTGTCTCTGGTCTGGAGGGTGCCGAAAAGAGAGAGGACACGTCCTCGGGATGGCAGGACAAACGGGGACAGAGTTTAAACCGTTTAAACTTTTTTAATTCGTGAGCAAGGACAAGTCACTTTAAGTCTTGTGTGGTCCGTTTCCGTCTGTCTGTCTGTCGGGTGCTGCGTGTGTACGTTTCTCGTGTTCGAATCGGAAAGTGCGCATGAGCGGTTGGTTTCGGTTTAGTTATGGTTCTTTAGAAAGAGAAATCTGGTGGGTCATTTCCCTCTTTCCTCCCCGAGTCTAGCTCTTATCTAGAACGGAAGTCTGTTCTTTCTCCCCCGGGTCATTTATCCAGAGAATGAAAGGCTTAAAAGGGGCGTGGCAGTAAAAATTTTTCAGAGAGAACGTGTCACAAGATGGGAGGAGGAGAGGGTGGGAAAGAGGGACGGGGCAGAGGTCACGTCGTGTCAGAGTTCACCTTTAAAATGATTCGAAAAACTATTTGACGAAACGAGTCGATGAGTTCTGTCGTGGGTGGTGATATCCCGAGGAGATGAGATAGTCAGAGTCAGACTCGAGCCGACATTTCAGGTTTAAGAAGAAAAAAAAATTTGGATGATGGAAGATGTAATCGTCGAAAAGACAAGAAAAAAAGTCACGTGACCGACGAAAGAGGAAAAATCCTGCGTCATGACGATCTGTTTGTCGTGGGGAGTGACGGCCCTGAGGAACGTGTCTCCGTGGCAGAGTGTGTGCTGCTCGTACGGGCAAACGTCTCGTAAGATGTGATGACGTCATTAGGTTCGCGTCTCGAACGTGAGGCTTTGCCGTAAATAACACGGCCAGGTTTCGATTTTTATCTGGGAAAACCCAGATAAAGTGTTTATAGGTGTCAACATTATCTCGGTTTACGGATCGGGCCTAAAAGCGAAAAAAAAGAAAAAAAAATATCAGCCTTGGTGGTGGTTGTTGTTGTTGTTGACTTGCGCGCACGAAGAAACAGAAGCCTTTGGACTGCTTACCGGAACAGTTATGGAAGAAGAGGTAGACGGAGGAGGGGGAGGTGTCAAATATCGGTCAGACCAAGTCGACCGTGGGGGTGTCGGGTTCAACTCAAACTTCTGGCTGGTGGTTTTGACGTTTTTTCGAAATTCAGGTTTGATGCGAACACTATGACGACGTTGGACGATTTGCCTTCATTCACACTCATCACCGGATGTGGGTTGGGTGGTGGTAGTAGACTGGTGGACGGGGAGGCTCTCGAAACTACCAAGTTAATTAGTCGACTGGTTGGCTGTCATTTATAACATTGTCTACGGACAGCATTTCATTATAATTTAATTAGTCCCGTTTTGCTGTACTTAATATTTTGAGTGAAAACTTTTTTGCTACGGTTTGAAGAACTTATTTTCCCACAGTCTAGATTCCTGTTTTGTTGGAGATGGCAGTTTTGGGCTCGTTAAAATGTTTCGTTTGGTTCTTTTTGCTGTGGTTAATGTTTGTATAAATTAAATTCTTGCTGAGTATCTGCTGTCGGTTTTATTAACAAAGGAATCCTTAAAGTAGAAGAATCAGGTCGTTGTTTTGGTGATATGAAATTTTGCTGTTGTTGAAGCATTTTCTTATCCTCGGATGGTGGGTTTGTTCTGTGTTTGATCTTTAGGACAAGGTTTTTGATCGTTTTTTTGCTGACGGATGAAGCTTGAAAGCTTTTTTGTTCATTTGCTACGGTTAAGAAATTTTGAGCTGTACTTTGAGTTTGTTTTAATTTTTTTTTGAAAGATTTTTGTTGTCAGCATCAGGGGTAGGTGAGCTGAGTGGAGGGTAGTTCTATAACTAGCAAAGGGTTTGAACGAGAGCCGATCATTCCGGAAGTGGTGGTTGGGAGTCACGTTCAAACAAAACTTATCGAAACATAATTTTGTACTCACCGTCTCGGAAGGGGTTCGTTTTCACCGACTTCCGGGCCGTGTCAGCGGTTCGAAACAAAAAAAAAGGAAGACGAGTGTCTTTGGGAGTGAAACAAACAAACAAACAATATGAAGGCGACGCATGTCCGGTGATAATGTCGTCACGACCGTACCTTAAAAGAGAGAGAGAAAATGGGAATTTTACAAACGTGGCCACAGGTTCGTATTCGAGTCGAGAACAATAAAATTCAGGGTCAAATTATGAGAGAAGCCTAATCGGAACGATGAGAAAATAAAAAGAAGAAAGAAAGAAAGAAAAAATAAATAAAATGCCTGGTTTGAATAATTCGTAGAGCAAGGTTCGATGACGACAAAAATTCCTGATTATGTCCGATAATGTTTGGTTGGAATTTTTTTTTGAGTCGCGTGATTATGACAGCAAGGACGACCCTCAGGAAACGAAATTTATATTTCGAGTTTGAGGTCTTCTTCCCTGAGGCGAGGGGCTGGTTTGAGGTCAGGGATCGATTTTGATTTTTGGACTTTTCAGGTGGGACCCGGGAAAATTCTCTGTTTACCGGTTCACCGCGTCACGTCAATCCGGGTTGTTGTCTCTGTCGTCACGTGTTTGCTGACGAGAAGAGAATAATGCGTGATAGCTCGGAGGTGTTTGTTTCTAATTCCGAGATGATGAGATATGTTGTCCCGTGATTTCAAGCTCTCAAGGCGATGAAGTTCCAGAGAGCGGGAGAAAGGATGATAGTGTCATACCCGGATCATGTGTATCAACCTTCCGGGGAAAGCCAGGGTAGAGTGGTAATGTCGCAGGTCGTGTGACACAGTCAACGATGAGTTCTTTCTTAAACGGATCACGTGACTTGGAAACATGTTGGAAAAGAATTTTTTTCTGCGTCGTGGATTAGTTTTTTTTTTGCACATGAAGGAGACACCTTGGATGACCGTTTGTTCGACTCTTCTCCTCCTCCTCCTCCTCTCTCACCTTTCAGGTGAAACTCCTTCACGCGTAGTTGAGGGAATGGAAAAAAAATGGCAGAAATGTAAATTTCCCGATTAATAATTCGGCGGATCCGGCCGACGTTCGCCGAGCCAAAAAAACTCCGAGAGATTCGATTAATTTTATTGGCAGCTTTGAAGGTCACGAGGATAGACGCGAGACCCTGCTATAAAAAAAAAGACCGTGAACACACACACCAAGACAGTCTGGCGTTATGGCGAAAGACATTGGACAAAGTTTTACGACGGTGAATGTGAGCCGCGTCGGGGAAAACAAGTGCATCGTGGCATACGCCAAGGAGAAATGGAAACGTGGGAATCCAGGAAGACCCGAGGACATGGGAATAAAACCTGACACGGAATGGAATGACGAAGCCTCGGAAAAAGAAGTGAGACAGACAGTTGATGCATAAAAGTCACGGAAGTGAAAACTTACTTAAAACGTTGACAGTGCGAACAGGAGACACGTTCGAAATGACAAAAGGAAGATTGAAGAGAAAAATCAAAATGACAAAGCGAACGGAGAGAGAAGATGAATGCAGAACTTGAAGAGAAGTAAAGAACAAAATGAGCGGGGGTTGAGTGTGTGTCTGGAGTCGACGGAAGTAGAATGAAAGCGAAACCGGAAGCGCCGTGACACTTGTGGAACTCTTATTTAAGAATCGTTTTCTGAGCCAAACGGAATTTCACAAGTGAGTGTAGACAGATCTTGAAACCGGAAGAGAAAAATAATTCAACAACAGGTCACCGGAAATAGATAAAGCGAAGAAGACAGGCTTGGAAAACAGGGAATGGATTTCGAGTCGAAAATTCCTAAAATGAGATAGAGAAAAGAAGCGGAAAGGAATTAAGGAGAGGAATGGAATGGGGAAAGATAAAAAGAGAGAAGTAAACAGACAGATAGGAAGAGAAAGAAAAAATGAAACGGAAAGAGAAGAGGGAAGAATAAAAAGAATGAAACGGGGAAACAGGAAAAAGAGAAAATGGTAGAAGAAAATCAGAAGGAAAAACAGAGAAGAAAGGAAAAGGAAACAGAAAGAGGGTAAAAAAGAAACGAAAGATAGGAAGAGGAAAAAGAAAGGAAGATAGAAGATTGAGGAAAGGAAGAAGAAGAGGAAAAACTGAAAATTGAACGAAAAGAGAGGAAAGAAAAACGGAAAAACGCAGAAAGAAAAATAGAAGAAAAAATAGAGAAAGAAAGAAAGAAAACTAAAGAGAGGAGGAGAGAGAGAGTGACGTTGTACCAACCTTCCGAAAATTCTTTCTGACGAACTAAGGAGGAAGATTCTAAAATTGAAAAGGAAGAAGAAAGAAAAGAAGAAGAAGAAGAAGGGAAGCAATTTCACAAACCAAAAGGTCGGAGAA
Organism: Columbicola columbae; assembly: GCA_016920875.1. Classification (NCBI taxonomy): domain Eukaryota; kingdom Metazoa; phylum Arthropoda; class Insecta; order Psocodea; family Philopteridae; genus Columbicola; species Columbicola columbae. The sequence goes on along the minus strand of JADMLL010000009.1, from coordinate 3,034,611 downwards.
GAGAGGGGAAGGAAGATGTGAAAGGAACGAAAAAAAGGCCTTTTCAAGAGTGAAAGGGAGAAAGACAGGAGGAAAAGGGAGTAGCCGAGTGAGGGAAGAGGAAGGAGATGAAGAGAAGAGGAAGATGGTAGGAAGGAAAGAAGAGGGAAAAACAAATGGCGGCGTATCTGAATTATGAGAGTTTTCAACTAATATTAAGTGAACATAAGGAGGAAGGATACAAAATCAATAGCTGAAATGCTTTCACCTCTCTTCCTCCTCCCCCTCCTCTACCATCCCTTTCTCTCCTTTCTTCTTCCCTTCTAGCAGAAGATGGGATCGGGAGAGAGAATGGAAAAGATGGTCGAAACTTGAGGTTGGCCATTTTGACAAATGAAAATTGTTAAATTTGATAAAGAGAGAAGGAAAATGGCGGCGAACGGTTCGGATTTTGAAAAAAAGTCATTTCGGGGGTGCAACAGGAGAAGGGTGGTGTAGGGGATGATATCGAGGGCTGTAGTGAAAGGGAAAACAAGAGATGAGTAAGGATTTGGAGAGGGAGATGGAGATTATGTTGGAGCAAATATGTTTAATTAATGTTTTTGCGTTCGCCCGTTCGCCCGTTAGCCCGTTTTCTCCCTCGTTCGATTTAACGCCGTCATCGCGAACGCCCGCCACCGCCGTTGCCATCATCATCATCATCGACAGCTTATGTTTCCTCCGACTCCCTCCTGTTGATGGTGATTCTTTTCTTTCTTTTTTTAAAAAAGTTTCACCCCTTCGTGGGGGTGGGGGGGGGTGGCGGTTCTTATGTTACAACGATTCGCTATCCGCCTGGTCTATACTTGTCCCGAACGCCCTCCCGTGGATTAACTCATCTCTAAATGCCCTCGGGGCATTTTTTCCCCGAACGTCTTTTGTGTTGTTAAATAAGCGCGAAGTTGTTGATTTCACGTTCTCTCCTACCTCCCTCCCTCTCTCCCCCCATCCGCCATGATTCTTTCGTGCGTAAATCGTTCTCAAGTAGGAAATGACTAATTACCAGGCTATGACGTTTCAGTTTTCCTCTCGGTGAACCTGAACCGAGAAGAAGAAGGAGGAGGAGGAGGAGGAGGAGAAGAAGCAGAAGCTAATATGTCTGGGAAGTAAGGTGTTCGAAAGGGGTTTCAGGTTCGTGATGTCGGAGGTAACAAGAACCCAGGCAGATGATTTTGGGTTTTCGGGTGAGGGAAGGAGTCGCGTGTGCCTTGAGAAGACCAGGTGTGACAGGACTAACCGGAAGTGATCGAATGTTATCAAATTAGCTCGCCTTTGTTTTTGTTTTTTGTGTGTACGTCTCGGGGAAGTTTGGTGGAGCAGATGTAAGTGTTTTGCGTTTTTGTGGTCGGGGTGCCATCAGTCGACAGCTTTGGTCGGGTGGAAGATGTTGATTTGGAGACGGGTTATGGTCGAACGACTCCAAAATCGGGATTGGAAGGAGAGAGAAAGAAGATCCTGGGTCTGGGAGGGAGGTTAGTGGATGTCAACTTCCGGTAGCATCTCTGGTTTAGGCTTGATAAACCCATCGCAACCCACACTCGTTGGGCCATGTTGGTGTTAACAAGGAGGTAACACGCGATCACGGAAATGGTAGAAGGAAGCACTTCATCGACAGACTGTTATACAGGGTGTCAGGGAAGAGTCGAGTGGATGGTGGTAGGAGGAGGAGGTGGTGAGGATTCCTCAACTCGAATATCGTAACACTCGATTACATCACGATCGGAGTTACTCCGGGGTCTCTCACTTGATTTATGAACCTTTTTATGATGGCGTATGAAATAATGTCGTGATGATTGCTATTCTCAGATCGGCAACGATTCGTTATCATCATCTCCCTCCACCGCCTTCCCTCCGCCGTCGTTCCTACGGTCCTTTCTCTTTGGTGGCCACGTCGTTTTCTTTTTCTTCTCTCCTCTTACTTCGATTATTATTTTTTTTTTTTTGTTTGGTGTGTGCGTTGCTTTCGTAATTAATCGAACTGGAAGAGGAGGAGATGGTGGTGGTGGAGGAGGAGGAGGTGGTGGAGAGGTGGAGAAACGAGGCCTCCGAAAATCGAATCGCGGCGCTGACATTCGATGAGATTCATCGAAGCGTCGCAGGAGAATCGTTTTCACGTCCGACTATGGTTCCAGGTGAAAGTGGCCCGTGTCTGTCTGTCTTTCTTTTCTTTTTCTCTTCCTTTCATCTTTCTTTCTCTTCCTTTGATGAGGTAAGAACTTTCTGCTCGACTTTTTTTTGTCGTCGTCAGTGCCGTATCGAATCGTTTTTGACTAAGACACCACTTCATGACTACTTACCTGACTATCGGAGGCGTGTTTGATTGGAGTTGGGTTAATTATCGGCACAACCCAACGGAAGTGACGTATAAAACCATTAACCCAACCGGAAGTCGGGATTCTAATAACCTCTCCAGACTTATCGAATCCCTTTAAGCGGTTGGTTGGGTCGGGGTATGGATTTGGATGTCCAGAATGGTTGGTGTATGCAACGACCCAAATCCGTCAGTTAGTTGGGTCAAACGTGGGAGTAACGGGAAATCGTAAAAAGCTTTAAAAAGCTCGACAGAAAACAGAAAGTCGGCTGGTTCGATCTTGAACGTTTCAATTTGTCAATAATGGAAAAGTGGCCTAATTAATAAATTTAGAATTTATTTTCGTAAAATGGCTCCGGCGATAGTCAGGCAAGGCAAAAACCTCCTTTAATACGAGCCATAAAACCTTGACACGACTCTGCAATTCGCCGAATTGAGACATCGAAGTTTCGAGAGAGAGAGAGAGAGAGACTCGAAAAACTCTCGAAACGAGGCCAATTTTTTTTTTTAATTCTTCGTCAAAAGTTTTCTTTTTTTACGACTTTTTTGTGTTCTCTCTCTCTCTCTCTCTTTCATTCCCTCTCTCTCTCCCTGAAAAGTTTTGTTGGGTTGTTTATTTATTAATTAATTCAATAATTAATTGAAAAGGTTCGGAGATTCGCTTTTCCCGGTTTTTGAAATTCTCTCAAGATGACGGGCAAACTTTTTTTGTTATCCATTTGTCTCTTCTTTCGTCTGGTAGGTGTTTTGTCTGGCGTTGTGCGAACTTCGTTTCCGGTTTGATGTCTGTTGTCCTCGTCGTCGTCGTTGTCGGTTCGCTCTCTAACCCCTTTGAGGTGTCGAGTCGATGGTATCATTCGGGTGTGTATGGTTTTGATTGATTTTGAATGCGTGCGAGAGTTCCATTTCCGGTTTTAATTTTCCTCAATGTCGGGTCGATTTGGGTTTTTTTTCTTAACCGGAAGTGAGGAAGAGGAAGATTTAATTATTAGATAGACAACAGTTTGTTTAATTTAATTATTAGATAGATAAATAATTTAATAGTTAAGATGGCTAAGCGTGGGATCTCTTCTTCCAAGAGGAAGATGGTGTTGGAATGAATTTGGCGGGAATTTTGTGAAGTTTCCCTCTTATGCTTCTGTTTCCGGTTTTTAAATTCCCTCAAGGACGGTTCGATTCGGGTTTCTTTATTTCTTAACCGGAAGTGAGGTAGTAGAGGATTTAAAAGAAGCTGGGAGAGGTTGACGTCGGATGATTGTTTCGGGAAAATTGGGAGACGTGCTTGATTTTGAACGGTAACTACTTCCGGTGAAATGTTTCTATTGGTCCGTTTGTTTAATTTAATTATTAGGTAGATATATAGATAGATAAATAGATAAATTATTTATTAGTTAAGATGTCTAAGCGTGGGATCTCTTCTTCCAAGAAGGTGGTGTTGGTGGTGTTTTTGGGGATTTTGTAAAGTTTCCTTTTTATGCTTCCGTTTCCGGTTTTAATTTTCTTCGAAGACAATCAGATTCGGTTTTTCCTAAACCGGAAGTGAGGAAGATGAGAATTTGAAAGAAGCTGGGTGACGGAAACTTTGGCGAGATGTGGATGATGGTTTCGGGGAAAAATGAGACGTACGTGACTTTGAGCGACAACTACTTCCGGTTAGTTAGCTTGTTTAATTTAATTATTAGACAGATAGATAGGTAGATAGATAGATGGGATCTCTTCTTCCAAGAGGAAGATGGTGTTGGAATGGATTTAAGGTAGTAGAGGATTTAAAAGAAGCTGGGAGAGGTTGACGTCGTATGATTGTTTCGGGAAAATTGAGAGACGTGCTCGATTTTGAGCGACAACTACTTCCGGTGGAATGTTTCTATCGGTCAGTTTGTTTAATTTAATTATTAGATAGATAGATAAATAGATAAATAATAAAATAGGTAAGCTGCCTAAGTGTGGCATTACTTCTTCCAAAAGGAAGATGGTGTTGGAATGGATTTGGCGGGAAATTTCATTTATAAACTTCCGTTTCCGGTTTATTTTCGCTTAGAGCTTTGTATCCGCCATTTTGTTTTTGTTTAACATTCGCTAAAGTACTTTAGGCGTTCAAATTTTTGAGTTTCGGATGGAGAGTGGCTTGGGGTTCCTCGGGTTTGGGTTTTAGGGTTGTGTCGAGTCAATAATTTTGTTGTGCGAAAGGGGTTGCGGGGGGTGGTTAAAATGGAGGCAGAGGTGGATGGTGGGTCGTGGTGTGGGGGTGGAAGGGCAATTTTTTGGTTCTGTCATGGCGATCGATCGATTCTGGGAAATCGTTTCGCTTTCCGCTTGTGTGTGCTTTCGCTGTCGGGGTGAGGGGGTGGTTTTGATTTTACGTCGTTTTTCAAAAATGTCGACGTCATCATCTGGTTTTTGTTGGGTTTTGAACTTTTGTCTTTTTTGGTTTTTGAGCTTTATGACCCAAACATCCGTTTGGGTTTTTGGGTGGTTCCGCTCACCACCGGAAATAATGAAATCAACCCCACCCCTTCGTCCTTCCCAACAACCTAACAGAAACTTTTCTTCAGAGATTTTTTGGAGTCCTTTTATACCGGAAATAAGTCCTCCGTCTGTCTTGATTAGGTTTACTCTTGTCACAGCCTTGTTCTAGAAAGGAGAGAGGGGGCGAGAATTTTTTTTTTTAATTTCAAATTAAGTTTCGAAATCCTTTTTCGACAACCCTAAAAGACGAGTGGAATGGGCGGTTCAATTTTTAAAATTAAATCGAGTTTCTCTCTCTCTTTTAATGGGGACAGTTATGGGGAAGGGTTTCGAGTCGAGAAGGCGGTGAAAATTTCCAATTGAAAAATAATAAATGAAGAAAGTCGAGAGAGTTTTTGAAGTTATTGAGGATAAAAATAGATTTAAAAAAAAAATAAAAAGGAGTGAAAATAATTTTTAGAACTGAATTTCAGTCCACTGAATCACATCGCATGTCATCTTTCCTGCAAATCTTCGTCATTATTATTATTATTTTATTTTTTTTAGGCGCGATGCCGTGGGTTCTTTTTCTTTTGAAGTTTAGCGTTTAGAAATTTTTAAATGTGACGGAATGGGTGTCGTAAATTGGAATTGTGAGAAGGAAGAGTTTGACAAGATGAAGGTGAATGTCAGCAGGGTTTGACTGGAGTTGTAGTGGAAGGACCTGACGGAAGCTAGGAAGAGGGAAATGAGAGAGGAAGTTGAGTCGAAATAGTTAGAAAGGGAGGAGAGAATAATTGAACAGAAGTCGAATGTGTGAGAAAAGAAGGTAGAAATAGAGCTGAACAAGATTCTAAGAAGGTATCTCTGAAGACAGTATAGCAGTTTTGAGTGAAAAGTCGAAATATAGTAGCGAATATAGCCAGAAAAGATTCTAAAAAGACAAAAGGCAAATGGCAGTCAATAGATAGACGATCCGAAGTGTGATAGAGACAAAAAGTTGATAAAAAAAGGTGGAAAGTCAAGAAGAAGAAGGAGGAAAAGACGTAAAAAAGTAATCAAGAAAGAAAGAAGAGGGAAGGCAATAAAGAAAAGAGCAGCAAAAGAGGGAAGAAACAAAAGACAAAGAGAGCAAAGAAAGATCAACAAAAGAGTGAGAGAGGAAGAAAAGAAGAATGAAAAGCAAAGGCAAGGAAAGAAAGAAGAAACTAGATGGAATAAAAACGTAGACAGACGAAAAGTTATACACAGTCGAAGATAGAAGTGGAAAAATAGGCAGAAAAATAAAGGAAAACTGGAGGAAAAGAAAGAGAAAAAGGAAGGAAGGAATTTAAAAGAACCTGGAAAAGAGAAAAAGAAACCCAAAAGGGAGAGAGGAGAACACGAAAAAGAAAAGGGAAAGATCAAAAAGAAAGATAAAAAAGGGGAAAAAGGAAAACAAAAGACAAAAAGGAAAGAGAACAACAAAAAAAGAGAGGAAGAAAGAAAACAAGACGAGGAAGGGAAAAATGAAGCAACAAAAGAATAACGAAAAAGAGTCAAAAACGAAAAACAAAGAAGAAGAGAAAATGAAAGAAAGGAAGAGATGGAGAACATCAGAAAAAACGACAGTAAAGAAACAGTAACAAAAGAGAAAGAGAGAGGAAACAAAAAAAGAAAGGAAAAAGAGAGAAGAAAACCAAAACACCAAGAGAGAGAAAGGAAAGAGCAACAAACGAGAGAAAGACAGGGAGGTTAAGGAAACAAGCAGAAGAAAGGAAGAATGAAAAGCAACATAGAAGAATCAAAGAGAAGAGGAGAGAGATGAAAGAGAGACAGAAGAGAAAGACAGATATCTACATAGATAACGGAAAGAAAGGAACACAAACCGAAGACAACCAACCAGGAACCCATTCACCCATCACGGAGAAGCGAAAGTATTCGATCCAAACGCAAAACCCGAGAAAACACAGAAGGCGTTCACCTAGAAGACCTCAACCAAGAAAACCGGAAACAGGCAGCAGAAGAAAAAAGAAAAAAACTTTCCGACCGACGATACCAACCGCCATCATTGACGCAATCACTTATGACAATAACTCGAAACAATAAAAAGAAAAAAAAGACTCAAATGAAAAGGAGCCTAAAAAGAGTCATATTTCGTGATCGCGCCTAATTCGAAAACAGAATCGAGAACGCAATCAAGGCATTCGAAATCATTTTCCTCTCCTCCTCCTCCACCTCCTCCTCCTCCTCCTCTACCTCTTCATCTTCTCTGGTCTGTCGATCATTTAGCGAGTAACGGTCGATGGGTGAGATTAGGCCAAATCGATTATGGTTTCCTCCGCGGGAATTGTTTTTATTTTTCGAAGCGAAAGCAGACGACGTTTTATTTTCGTCCTTTTTAGACCGTAATGGCGGAGGTCATTCGCGAAGGAAACGATTCCGCGTGAAAATTTGGCTCCAACTCAAAATCTTTTTATTTTTGCTATTATTCACGCGGTTTTTGATTTGAACTCCGGAATCTTTCTAACCCGAAGAATATGAAGATGAGTGAGGCGGAGGAGAGGGAGAGGGAGGGAGAGGAATCGAAGGTTGTTCTGGATTTAGATTCTGCGATGTTTTTCTTCTTATTTTTGGCGCGAAACTCTTGCAACTTTCAACTGGTTGTACATAACAGAAAGTTTTTTGTTTATTTTTGCGCCGATTTTTGCTGTGAAGAGCTTTTCTCGTTTAGAGTGTCGTCTTTAGAATATAACAGAATCCAACAGAATACAACTGGAGGAAGACAATTTAAAAGAAACAAGATGGTGGTACCAAGAATACGAAACTGTACAAAGAGTAGTGTTCATCGTCCTTGATTGTGAAACACCCGATAAGGACAGGAACCTCGCCCCACGTTTATCGGAGGGGTACGTTTGGATGATGGTAGTAGATAGACAGAACAAATGTTGACTACCTGAAAGAGAAAGAAAATGATCAAAGTATAAGTAAGAAATGTTAAAGAAGGTATGGTGATTTTACAACAGCGAGAGCAAACAGCAAAAGAATATTGGCTACAGACAGAAGTAAAGTAGACTTGAGAACGATGCAGGAAGAGCAGATAGATGAGGCAGGAATTATTAAGTGAAAGTGATGTTGTATACTTTATATGTGACGGTAAAAGTGATAAATCATTTAGGTATATATAATTTTGGGTGGTTATTCATATTCGCCAACTAAGCGTGGTAGATGTGATAAATTATTTTAATATTAATCACATTTACCGGCTAGTTTATAAAATATTCAGCTCGTGATATGAGCAAACTTTTACTAATTCCCCCGTTATGAGTGGGAGATTTTATAAAATAGCCGGTAAATTTGATAAATATACAATACGGTAAAAGTAATAAATCGGACAAATATATATTATTCATATTTCCCAACTCGGTTTGATAAATGTGACAAATCAATGGATATTTATCACATTTACCGGCTGGTTTATCAAATTTCCAACTAGTAATGGGAAATTTAATAAAAATTTTCTTCAGATGTGGTAACTTGTGTGACTTTTCTGGCAAAAGGGAAGGAATTAAAGTAGTTGCTCACCAGTAACAGTGAATGAACCTCCCAACAGGAGGCTGTGAATACAGGAGAAGTGACGGAAGTGAAGGATGTGAGCAAACTTCGACGAAATTCGTCATCACGAGTTGGAGATTTTGTAAACTAGCCGGTGAATGTGATAAATACTCAGTAATTTACCGAATGAATAATAATCGCCGGCGATTAAATATATTTGCGCTTGATTTATCACTTTTACCGTGGAATGTATGTTAGATATAACACACATAAGCGACATTATTTTCTGGTTCACCAAAATAATAGAAGGCAGAGAGGAGTTCATTCACAATGAGGAGTAAAAATGAAGAAGAAAGAGGAGGAAGAAGGAAAAGAAACAGAAAAAGTAGACTGAGGAAAGAGATGCAGGAGAGGAATAAGGAGACAAGAAGAAGGGCAAGATAGAATGAGATAGAATAGAAGGTTGGGATCAAAGACGGACGACTGGAAAACGGAACCAATGAGAAAACCAATCAAAAACACAAATTCGCCCTCCTCTCCCACCGCCACCGCCTTCTCAAACCGGAAACATCAAAACGAAATCATGTTCGCGAAAGGAGAAGGACGTTCGGAGAAGAGTCAAAGAAAACATTTTACCAAAAGCAAATACGCTGGCGTAACAACAAAAATTTTTCCAAAGGTTTTCATCTCGGCGTTGCAAAACTTTTTCTTTCGAAATGTTGGCGTCTTGTGTCGCCGCCATGTTTGTTTTTATGCTTCTTTTTTTGTTTCCACTTTTGATCGAACCTGGGAAGACCTTCTCAGTTGTTGTTGTCCATTAATCGCGTTGCGAGGTCTCCGTCTCCTGGCTACCTTCCTCTCTGCCTTCCCCCTCCACGGCTACTGCCCATAAACTGGATTCGGATCGGGTTACCGTCCGCCGGAGATGGGACACCATGTGTGGTGTGGTAGTTGTGTTTGTGTGTGTGCGAGGAACCACTTTGTCACTTTGCGTTTGGAAAAGAGACGCCATCATTCATGTCTGGAATTTTATTTTTGTCGTGGTTCTCGGGATTTAGTCGTCGCGAAAGACAAGTTGAAAGAATGTGGGAGTTTTGACACCACGACCGACCGACCAACCACACAGGTCGAGGTATAACGAAGACCTTATTTGTACCGTTTCGAGTGAGAAGACATCCCGTAGGTGTGCGATTGGTGTCAAAGCCACTGGTAGGGCCCCTACCGTCGTCTGTCTTTACCCTTTGGGAAGGCCGTTCGACCTCTTTTTCGAAAATAACTCGAAAAGAAAATCGTTGATGATGTAACCATCTCTCTTCTTCCTTTTTTCTACTTCTTCCCCCGCTTTCCCGTTTTTCTCTTTCTACCTCGAGACGGTGTTGTCCGCCATATTTAAAACGTTTTTAAGGCTTTGATATGATCCGGAACGATTATGGGTTACTTTATCTCGTTCACGAACTCCACCTCGAGCTGTTTCTGTTTTCTCTCAGAGAGTGAGAGAGACAGCAGGCTTGAACGCATATTACACGCATGCAGAGAGAGAGAAAGGGAAGAATAGGAGTGGGAAGAGAAGGTGATAGGATACCAAAAATACGCAAGCGTAACATTAAAAGTGAGGTTTGCGAAAGCCGGCGTGTTTGTTGGGACACCGTTACGTTCTACCGTCCTTGGACGGGTACCGAAACAACACACACATACACTCTCTCTCTCCTTCGCGTTCGAAGAGGTTTCGTAATTGTCTAGCTCCATGGTCAGAGTGAAAGAAGATGATTGGAAAGGGATTCTGTAACCCATATATGACCCAGTGAGGAGGGAGTATTGGGTTAGGCTGGGTTATAGCCGAACGGGACACGAGGACGCCTCCGATTTGGTTCTTTTTTTTGTTTACAAAAGAACGTCGACGTACAAATTTAAATTTTCCACGTGTTTGTTTGCCCTCATTTAGTCTCTCCTCACCTCTTCCCTCCGCTGTTCCTCTTTTCTTCCTCCTCCTCCGTTCGTCCGTCTCTTAGCCAGTATGGGAACCGGCCGTCTTTTGCGTTAATCCTCATTTTTCTTGCTCCCGCGCGTGCGTTCTCATCCTCTCCCGGGTCTTTTGTTCCATATCTGCCTCTCTCTCCCGGTCTTTGATCAAACCGGAAATGACTATTTAACGCTACCAATTATTAAAGAGCTGTTGGCTGGCATGGATATCAGATCGTGAAAGTTGAATTGTTGTTTTGAGAAGTTGGAGAGTCACGCTTGCGTACCTTCACTGACTTTGTCGTTATCTTCGTCGTCTTCTTCTTCTTCATCCCTCCGTGTCCCTGTACACCCTTAAACTGTCCTCGACGTTTCATTTCCCCATTTTGCTTCCTTTCTTTCTTTATTTATGCTTCCATGAATAAATTAAAAGCTTTCGTTCGAATTCTCCTTTTTATAAGTTGAAAAGTGTCCCGTCAAAGTGTCTCCAAGTCATAACAAGGCGCCAAAGCTCTAATCCAGACGCCATCTTTGTTTTGTTGTTGTTGTTTCGCTTTTTCTTCTTTTTTTTCTTTCTTTCTTCCTTCATGAAAAAAGTAAATAAATCACGAGGCCGTGTTTCACCTAAAGGGGGTCGTTTGCCTTTTCCTCAAGACATATTCGTTTCCGGTTTGTTCTCCTCTTCCGGTTATTTATTTATTTTTTTGGCAAACCTTCCACGTTTGTCGAGGGGGTCCACATTCGGGTTTTTGCACTACTCACCAGGTCAAGGACCGTTAAAAGTCGTTTTGAAAATTTTTTTTTGGTTTTTCTCATCCACGCAGAGTCTCTCTCTTTATATGTGTGTGTTGGCTTCCCTGTGGATCTCACTCCGGGGGCCTCATAGGGGACAAAAGCCTGGGGTCTACGGGGGTCTTTGTTGTCGAAGTTGTCCTGAGTTTGTTTTGTTACTTATGCTAACGGATTTTGGTTGATTATTTTGTTGTTGTTTCAGGTGTTGTGTATGTGTGTTTAGTGTTTGGTGATGTGGACGACGAGCTAAACTTCAACGACGACGAGGAGACGACGATGAGAAAAGTGTGAAATGAGTGCCGGGGGGTTGTGAAAGGAAAAATGAAAAAGTGGGAAGAAAGGTGGAAGAACGGTTTCGCGAACGGATACTGAAGGTCGGTACGACAGAACGGGGGGGTTGTGCTTTAGCGAACCTAAACCGAGGACAAGAGTAACGCTTTAAAGACTTGGAGAGGACAAGAGGAGAGAGAGGTTCTTTGTTTTCCTTGAGGAATTATGCGGATTTTTGAGTGGACACTATCGTTTCGATTGTTCTTCCCCGTTGGTGTGCTTCTGTGTCGTACCCTGTGCCACCCCAATCTATGCGGATACTAACTAATGCTGGGATATACGTCCTACAGCCGGTAAGTGTCTCACGTATACTCGTTTTTGAATTTCGAACCGGAATTTACTGAATAGTCTACCACCGATCCTCCTAATACTAGAAACCAGATATTATATAGATAAATAAATAGATTTATGTATGTTTATGTCTGTATTAATAACTCTTAAACGTCGTCGAGTTAAATATTATTTAATAAAACAATTTAGAATGAAAGGGAAATGAAAATTAATATAAGTTGAAGGCCTACGTCATGTTATTATTATTGAGTGACAAGTTTTCTTACGTTTTTTGCTAAAGTACTTTAAGATGAATTGATTTTAAATTGAAGTTTAATTAAATAGTTTATCTTTTTACATTTACCGGTTATGAATTAATAATTTTTTTTATTTATTTGAATGAGGTACATGGGAGAACAATGCGAGGATGATTCTATTTATGTATTTATTTAAATAATTATTTGTTATGCGAGTTATTAAAATTAATTTGTTTATGTATGTTGGGGGGAAGGTGGTGGTTTTGTCGGAGGGCTAATAATCATGAAAGTAGGCGGAAGTGTTTTAACGAAAAGCGCGGTTTCGTTTTCCCGTCTTTCACTTTCTATTTCCGGTCCTGTCTTTTTATTTATTTGTTTTTGAATTGTGTGCGAAATTGAATGGAATCGTCAAGACCTAAATAAAAATCTGAAAGTCGGTGACAGCACATCCGGAAGTAGGCGGTTGGTGATATTTGTGTCAATTTCGGTCGGCGAGGAGGAAACGGTTTCGGCCGACTTTTCACTTTGATTTAACCGGGACATATTCGAATTGGCTGAATTCTAAACAAACGTACCTGGTTCAGGTTTCAGTCAGTCCTCTTTGTTTCGTTTTTCCATCCGCGCGCGCCCGTCCGCTGCCTTCCCTTCGTCTCATTCACGTGGTTGACACGTGCGCGCGCGTAGGCGTTTCGTTTCCCTGCATTTAAGGGAATAGCCCAGTCGTACAGGTACTGGATTTGATTCCTGTAATGAGAGAAATGTGGTTAGATTGGGTTGGGATTTGGGTTGGGGGGATGCTTTTCTTTTGACAACCCCCGGGACAAGTTCTGAAACGACCAATTTCTAGCTTTTGGATGTCTACTTCCGGTTTTAATCTCAAATTCGAGATTTTCAGGTTCGTTTTGGATGACGAGGTAGTGGTTAATGAAAGGCATAAAAGAATGAAGCACATCTCTTTAAATCCGCACCGCTAAGGGTTTCTAGTCTAGTTTCCCGCGTTTTCACTTTTCTAGGTCAGATATCCCCTCCGCGTTTTCTGATCACGCGCCTGTCAATTCCCGTGTCAGTGAAGAGAGAAGGGTTTTTGCGGGGATAGTCTGATGCGGGAATTAATTTCTAGAAAATTCGTTTGGAATGGAATTTCCCGCTTTTTAGCTTCCGGAAAACCAATTCCCACTTCCGGTTATGTTGCCTACCTGTTTTACCCCACCCCTTCCCACGTATTCCGTTAGCCAAAATTTTGCTTGACCTTTTGAATCCGAATTTCAGCTTTTGTGTTGTGTGAAGGAAAGAAGAAAGAAAGGCAGAAAGGAAGAACGAAAAGAATGTTTATCAATTTTTGATGAGTCGACGCCATTTTTATTTATTCCGTCGTGTCAGCAGTTAAACCGAATTTAGAACGGTGTGACCTAGAATAAAAATATCTTCGGTCGAGAGGCGAAGGAAACGCATTTTTGGCATTTTTGTTTTGGGCTTTTGTCGTTTTCTGTCGGTTTCTTGGGGCTTTTAATTTATTTACGAGAGAGAGAGAGAGGAAGGAAGAAGGAAAACAAAGAGAGAGAGGTAATGAAGTTAATTATAGAAGAAAGGATGTCATTTGAAGGCTCATTATTAAAGCATGTCGAACCCAGGAGAGAGAAACGCAGGTGACAAATTGACCGTTTTAACACCTGGATCCATCCCTGATTGCTTAATTACACGTTTCCACGAGTTTAAACACGGCTAAGGAAATCTTTTATTTCATTTTATTTGTTTCGGTGGTAGGGTAGTGAGGTGGGTGGGGGGGAGAAGAATGGGACTAGTAGTAGTGGTAGCAGAAGGAGGAGGAGGAGCAGAGCTATCTGATTTTAACACGGTTTCAGTGAGGTCCGGCACTGGACCGTGAAACTGTTTTCGACGACGAGGATATTTTTGTCAGTGTCAATGATCGTTGAGGAGAGAGGAGGGGCGGTGGGGGTGGTGGTAAGTGTTGAGATATACGAGGCTTTCTGAGAATTTCGTCAGCCTTCGAGACATACCGTCTGTCTGTCTGGAGAAGATGTCAGGTTGGGAGGTCGGGGGTAGGGTGGTATGGGTGTAATGAAGTGTAGTAGCCCGGAGGAAGTCGATCTCGTAGTCTTCTAAGTTTGGATGGAAGGATTTAATGACGGACTGAGGTCTTTCCAGCATCCCTCAAATCCTTTGATACGTTAAATCTCTGGTTTTTTGGGGGTTTGGTCCTTCTTCACCTCCCCTCAGAAATCCAACGGGAAACTCGGATTCAAAATTTCCGACAGGAATATAAAAGCAGAAGAAAAGGATTTAACGAGTTGACAAACTCGACGAAGATGACGTTCGAATGGATCCCGATTGACGAAATGAGTCATAAAAAGGGAAGAATATTGTTCAAACTCGATTTCCCTTCGGCTGGAAGATGGAGAAGACGATCGAGACGCCGCCATTTTCTTTTTATTTTAAGGGTTTTTCACGAGAGACATAAAAATATTTTCAAAGTCGAGGGAAAATTTTTTCCTTCCTTCGTCCTCCTCCTCCTCTCCCCGAAAGCAATCACAAAAGACATTTGGCCGGAAGACGAATTCGTTGAGTGGTGGTGGAATCATTTCGAAGATGGTGTTCGTCTCTCTCTCACTCTTTTCCGCCATTTTTTTTTCGCGTTGGTACGGTGAGCCATTAATTAATTGAAATCGAAGTCATTGACACGAATCCAGGTTTCTTTTCTTTTTCGAACAAATCAAACCGATTCACTTCGTCCGTTAGACTTACAGAACCGAAGACTCTCTCGAATTATGCGAGGAAGAAGGAGAAAAAGATTTAGGCAATTTGGTGAGAGGGAGGTGGGTGGGAGGAGGAGGAAGAGAAACGGCCAAAGTGCCATAACGGAATCGTTTTATAAATTGAAGAACAATAAATGAAAATGAACGCAAGCGTGACGCGAGTTTGTGGAAAGAAGCGTTGGTCGTGTCTGTTGGTGATGACAAACAGTAGAAGTCAGTGTGTGAGGGATTCAAATGCTGCTGAAAACGTCAAAATGGCTCTTTTAGAAAAGCAGTTGGAAGGATTTCGAAATTCGGATCCTCTAGATTCCGACTCCTTAGAAACGAGTCTGCGAATCTGAATTGGGTATCTAACTCGACCCAGACGCCATTTCTCTCTCTCTCTCGTGACGCAACCCGGCGATAGCGATGATGATGATGATAATAATAACAGCAATTTGTGAAGACTTTTTCCTTTAGTTTTTCGAAAACCGGCCTTTCTCTCCCGTGGATGATGACGACGATGTTATCTTTCCACATCTGCTTGGTGTTTCCACATAGAACGACGCGCGACGACGCCATATGCAAATCACGAAGCCTTTTCGGGAGAAGGAAAAGAAGAAATAAATTTGACATTTAGCGGTTGTTGTGGCGACTTGTTTGGTAGTCCAAATCACCGCCATCTTTTCAAAGGAGGAAGGAGGTTCAACATTCTCATTGATGTCCTCCTCTCGGCTAGGCCTGAACCTCCTTCCTTTCATTAAGACAAACGCCTGTCGGAATACTTTGATCATGTGATCAGTGCAGTGCAGGCAAATCTCAGCTGTGGGAATGAGTTACACTAGAGAACTGTTTGTTGTTAATGGTAGCAAAATTTCATTCAGCAAAAATTCATTTAACGTTAGGATTGACTTTAGCAAATACGACACATGTAAGTGATGGTGAAATCACAACTGAAAGTTGCTCTTGGTAGCATAATTTACAGCAAAATTTCAAAATCCTCGTTATCAGACGTGGCAATAGAATTTACTGGAGCAAATTTTAACTGTAGCCTCACGAGTAGACGTATAATGTAGGTGATAATCACAAAAGTAAATGTTAACCATAGCAAATCTTTTTGAAACGTATCGAGCACGTCAAAATCACTCGTCAGCGAATATTGAGGGTAGCAAAATTGAAATTAATGAAACGAAAGGTAAACTTATAATACAACTAATAACCACAAAAGTGAATATTAACCGTAGCAAATTCTTTTGAGAACGTATCGAGCACGTCAGAATCACTCGTCAGCAAATTTTGAGGGTGGCAAAATCGAAGAGTACGAATTGCTTACGAAAAGTTACTCCAGGAAAAGACATAAAGATATCAATGCTGAGGGGATGAGAAGGAAGCGATTTTGTTTTTGTATTGTGCGCTTTTTGAACCACAGCAAATCTCCCAAAAGCTGTTGCACAAAAGTTCTTAGCTTCTGAGGGGTGAAATTGGGAAGGTGGGATCAGTCTTCTAAGGTTACATTTAAAAGGTAGTCAAAAACCCGGAAGATTTGATTCTTATAGCTTGGGGAGCTTTATTCGAGAGAACACACAACTCGGTGACTATAATGTGAACGCGCCTAAAAACAACAAACAGAAAACAAGCTCTGCAGTTCATTTTATCAACGAGCGAAGACTATTTTTAGTTTTTAAGCTTTTGTGCACTTAACGAAAAAAAAAGTTAATAATAGAAAATAACCATTTATTAGACGCAAATGTTGTTTTAATTTCAACCCCCTTGGTTGAGAAATAGGGGTAGATTCTACCCCCTTTTCGTTAAAAGAAAAAAGGAAAAATAATTAAGGGAGGATTAATTGAAGTAAAAGAAATCGAACACACACACAGAAAAATTTTTGTCTTTGTATACCCTTATTGGTTGAGTCAAGCGGGATGAAGGGATGAAGAGAGGGGGTAGGAAGTCGAATTGGTCGTTCTGAGGGTAACGGTTTTGCTGCGGATCAGGGAAGCCAGTGAAAAGATGGCTTTTTGTATTTGTCCTTTGATAATTGCTTTAGTTCAACTTTGGGAGACAAATTCGTTCAGTAACAAGGAAACCGCAGCAAAGACTGACTTTGGTAAATGTTAAACATAGGGAGAAGGCTTTATTCGGTGTTGTGTTTAAGGACTATAGCAAAAGTTTGATGTCGTTTTGATAAGAGTAGTCGTAAGAATGTTGGCCGTAGCAAAAAGTCCAAAATTCGTGTAAGGGATATTAATTATGTCAAAAATTATTTTTGCAGCAAAGTTAGTTAGCACAGTTTGAGGATTTGTCCTTGAAATATTTTGAACCTGTATTGCTGACAAATTATGAAAATTCATTGAAGCAAATACTAACGATAATAAAATTTTTTGTTATCTTAACAGAGTCCTTTCGAGAAGTCTTGATTGTAGCAAAAATGTCTTAACGGTGGCAAAATTTATTCTTACAAAACTTGGCCATTTGTCTTCGAGTCGTTTTGAATCTTCGTCTTTGCAAATTTTGACAGGAAATATTTATGAACCGTAGCAAAAATTTGTAAAAGCCTTAGGCAATTCACATCCACTCAACAGATATTGACCACGCACTTCATCCACACTTTTCTTAGAACACATTGCAACGGGGAATCCCCGAATATTTTTAAACCGTCTTACCGCTAACTGAATACGGTACTGTTCGGGGACGTCAATAATAGTAGGTGGAGCGGAAAATAAGGCCAGTTTTGTGCGTTACATCTAAAAATTCGGTAAAAGTGATAAATTGTGTGAATATGCGTATAATTCACCGGCGATTATTCACAATCACCAACTAAACTTGGTTAATGTAACAAATTAATGAATATTTATCACATTTACCGGATAGTTTATTAAATATACGACTTTTTGTGGGGTTTAATAAAATTTGACCAGCTTACAAGTTCTGTACGTTACTCCTAATATATGTTAAGGTAAAAGTGATAAATCAAGCGAATATATATACGGCGATTATTCATATTCACCAACTAATCTTGGTTTATGAGACAAATTATTGAATATTAATCACATTTACCGGCTAGTTTATTAGATATCCAACTCGAAATCTGAGTAAACTTTAATCAAACTCTCCATTACGATGTGGAGATTTTATAAACAAGCCGGTAAATGTGATAAATATTCAGTATCTTGTCACATTTATCAAAATTTAGGTGGTGATTATGAATGATCGCCAGGAATTATGTGTATTCGTCAAGTTTATTATTTTTTATTGTGTGATATTAATATATTTTTATCACATTTACCGTGTAGTTTATAAAATCTCCAGCTCATAATCTGACCAAATCTTGAAAGTTCCAAATTGTAAGTTAAAGATTTTTAACTAGCCAGTTAATGTGATTAATTTGATGAAAATAAGTTACGGTAAAAGTGATAAATTAGGCAAATGTCTTTAAAATTTCTGAGGAATATTCATAATCACCAACTAAGCTGTGGTAAATATGACTAATCAACGAGTATTTGTCACATTTACTAGCTGCTTTTTAAAACCTCGTGCTTGTAGTAAAGGATTTAATACAAATTTGCTTAGATTACGAGTTGGAGCTTTTATAAACTAACCGGTAAATGTGATAAATATTCATTAATTTATAACACTTGCCAAGCTGAGTTGGGGATTATGAATAATTGCCGGGAATTGGGTGTATCTGTCAAGTTTATCACTTTTATTCTCAGCGTATTAATATATTTATCACATTTACCGGGTAGTTTGAAAAATTTATACCTCATAATGGGGAATTTAGTAAAAAATTTTCTCAGATTCATTTGGAGATTTTATAAAATAGCCGGTAAATGTGATAAATACTCCGTAATTTGTGACACTAGACGAGAGGTGATTATGAATAATAAGTTGGGAGTTGATTAAGTACTGTCTTGATTTATCACTTTTACCGTGACTTATATTCAATATTACTTCCGGTGAGAATGATACCCAACAGTGGGGAATCCAAATTCAAACTCCCACAGTCACAGAGATCAGGACTGACACTTGGTGAGGGAAACGTGGAAGAAAGTGGCCACACAAACCCACTCCTCTCTTCTCCGGAAACCTAACAATCGGATCATCAACCTGATCCGCGAAAAGAGAGAGAGAGAGAGAATGAAAAGAAGAAGACGACGGATCGGAATGCGAGTCGATTCAGGTTTTAAAACACAAAAAAAGAAAAAAAAATGGCGGCAACACAGTCGCAAGGTCGTTTACTAGGTTTAATTCATTTTTCTTATAAACGGCGAACCTCATCACAAGACGGACGGGGACGAACAAATATGGCAGCGAGAAGAATGGAGGAGTTGTAGGGAAACATGATTCAGAAAAGGAAAGAAGGGGAATAAATAAATAAATAACTTCTCAGGATTTAATAAGTGAGATATAGAAGGCGGTGGGTGGTGGGAGAGTGAGAGGGAAAGGTCTGGAGCGTGAGAATATGGAAACGATTTTTGCGGAGCTGGTGCCACGATTTCCGGTTTGTTATTTCCATCCCTTATGATGGACGCCATTTTAAATGGCTGCCTTTGAATTATTTAACCGTTATTTATTGAACCAGGATGAGAGAGAGAGAGAGAGAATCACGAAATTGTAGTGCATCGATAACGAAAATTTAAATTTTTTTTTTAAAGAAGGCAACGGAATCTTTATTTTCGTCTGCTGGGATTTTTTAACGGTTTTTTCCTTTGAAACGAGTCAATTAATTGCGGAATGATTGCTCCGCTTAAATAAGTTCAACGATTTTTTTACGGGGTCTCGTTGCCATTTTGTTTTGTTTTTGTTGGTTTGTTTGTTTGGTGTGTGTTGGTATCACTTAACTGGAAGGTGATTGATTGGAATGATTTTTTAACGGACTGGGTTGGAAGGAGTTGTGTCGTGCCTTTTGGAAGGAGATTGTGGATTGATGGTCTGATTATGTCATGTTCGGTTTCTGGTCTATTGTAGTTGGGTTTGTTTTTGGTTAGGTACTTGTGAGTATGGGTTACCCAAAGGAATTGATGTTAAGGTTATCCTGTAGCCTGTCTTGTAATTTTGTAGTTTGTGGCGTGGAAAGAAACGGCAGTACACAAAACACACCAAATCCAAAAACGCACGAAAATGAAAAGCGTCATGTTGTTGTTATTTGTAGTAGTGACACTAAAAGTTGGTAGGTAGGAAAGGATTAAACGGTAAAAGGAAAGAAGGAATGATGAGAAATAAAAATAGAAGGAGGAAAAGGCAAACAAGAGACTACATTCAGAAACAGAAGGAAAGGTTTAGCTTTACACTATTTGTAGTGGGGCTTATAAAGCTTAGAAAGAATGTTGTGGATGAACAAAAAGAGAAAAAAGGCATAGCTGACGATCAATTGTAGTGAGTTTGTCAGATTCCATACGATAGGTAAAAAAAAGTAGAAATGCGAGAAAGAATGAATGAAAGATGAAAAAGGGAGAAGACAGACAGGACAAAGGGAAAGACGTCAGATTGTAGTTATTTGTAGGGGGATTACACGGGAGTTGTTAGGAAGAAAAAGTCAAAAATTGTTTTCCAAAATGGCGACTGGGGAGACAATTCAGGTTTTAGTTCAAAGTCATGTGACCCTATAGACGGTATTTAGGTGGATACTGTAGGAATAGACATGACTAAGAACCAAATTTGGGAGTAGTGGGAACACCGAAATTGTCAAAAGATGTAGCCAAGAATGAGACTATTGAGAGTAGGGAGGTTGGTTTATGTTAGAGTCATAGAGTAAGGAAACAAGTCGGCATAAAGTAAAATCGAAGTCGAACCTGAATCTGGGGGAGGGGGCTAGAGAGGGACAGCCGGGTTTGATTTTCTCATCAATCCATCAGGCTGACACCGGTCACAAAAGGCCCCAGGGGGAGTAGTGTCCAAAGTGTCGATTCCTTTCACCTTTTTTGTTCCACCTTCAGTGTGTCCTCCCACCTACCCTCCCTTCCGTCAACCTTTCTTATCCATTCCTTCACGGAGTCTGCTTATCATTTGGAAGAAACCGTTTCGTCTCTCACCCCCGCCAACCACCCCTCAAGCCGACAAGATCCGTTTTCCTCTTTCCCAGAAGATGAAATTTTGATTAAAAAAGGGAGGCGGAGGGAAAAATCAGTCTTTTGGTCCTTTTATGGCGAACGAAACCTTTTCCTCCTCCTCCTCTCTTCTTCCATTCGGCCGACTATAAAAGAGAAGAAAGGAGAAAATAGAAGAGTAGATCGATAAAGGAGGAGTAAGATGGAGGGAGAGGAGACGGAAGAAAGAAACGAAAAGCTCAAAAGCTTGCAGCTAATGCGGGAGGGATTCAGCGGAAAAATAACCCGTCTTTCCTTCTTTCTTTCCTTCCATCTATCTTTTTACGTCTTTCTCGAGGAGAAGATGAAAAAGGGTGGGAGAGGTGGTGGTGAAGATAGTTGGAGGGCAGGAACTGAAGAGAGATGGCCCGGAAAAAAAGGGAAGAGGAACCTTGACCCGAATTTTTTCTTTTGTTTGATTTCACCCATTTTTACGATTTTCGGTGGAAGAAGGAGGAGGAAAAGGAATCGAGACAAAGGAAACGGAGCGGAAACAAAGGAAAAAGGAAAACGCGCGCCTATTAGTCGTTTTTTTGGGGGCGGGGGAGGAGGAAGATGTCGAAACGGACTTTTCTCCCGGAGAGAAGTGGAAATGATGATAAGCTTTCTCTCTCTCTCTCTCCTCCTCCTCCTCCTCTCTCTCTCTTTCTTTTAAACTTTATTAAGAATCCTTTCCGTTTTTCTTTTTCCTTTTTCTTTCTTTTTGTATCCCGAGAATTTCCTGATCAATACAAACAAAACTTTGTGACTCCTTCTTCTTCCTTTCGTTTTTTGTTCTTTTCCCTCCAAATCCTCCTCCTCCTCATAATGAATTCAAAAGCAAAAAGCTCTTTTCCTCCCCGACAGAAAACTCTTCCTCCCGCCTCCTCGGATTTCTCTCAGATTTTTCTTTTTTTTTCTTCCTCTCGGTCGGCCCTTTTGTTTTTCCCTTTTTCTTTGGGATTTTTGGTTTTGTTTCATTCCGTGGTTTTTTGTTTTCCTTTGTAGGCGCGATTTGTTGTTGAAAGTTTTTGGTGATGAAATTGTGTTCACGATCTCTCAGAGTGGAGGAATTAAGATTTGATTTGGTTGTTAGCGTCAGATTTTCGAAATTTCTTTGTGGTGAATGTGACGTCACGGTTTTTTGAGCGACTTGATTGAAAGCTCTTTTCGACTACCTGAAGAGTCGTTTGGAAGTGTTGTGTTGACTGAGCGTTTGGGGGTTTGTACATATTTGAAAGTTGCTGTTGTGTTTGGAATAAGATGGGATATAGAGAGAAAGAGGAAAAGGAAATGAAAGACGAAAGTCAAAACCAAAGAAAGAGAAGAACGTCAGCTTTTAGGTGCTTCTGGGTGTGGGTTAGCTCAAAGATGTTGGGAAAAGGACCGAAAGGAATTAATTTTGTGAGTTTAACTAAAATAAAAGATTAACGTCGAAAGATGAAAGAGAAGAGGAAGGAAAAGCGTCAGGTTGTGGTTATTTGTAGTAGAGCGTTTAAAACGATAGAAAGGAGAGAAATAAAGAAAACAAAAGAAGAACAGAGGAAAAACAAGCAAAAGACAAAAACCAAAAACCGAGAGAGGGAGAGAACAAAAAACGCCAGGTTGTAGTTATTTGTAGTGGAGGCTTTAAGACCTTATAAAGAGGAGAAATAAAGGGAAAGACAAAAAGAAAAGATGGAGCAAGGAAAAACCGAGAGAGAGGAAGAGGGAGAGAACAAAAAACATCAGGTTGTAGTTATTTGTTGTAGTGAGATTAAACCTGATAGGTAATGCTGGGAGCAAAAGAAGGACAGAGGAAGAACATGATAATGAGAAGAAAGAAGAAGGAAAAGAGGAAGAAAAACGTCAGGTTGTAGTTACTAGTTGTAGTGAGTTTAAGACATTATAGGCCTGATGGGGAGGAGAGAAATAAAGAGGAAAACAAGCGAAAACTACGAAGAAGGAATGAGGAAAACTCAAAAACCGAGAGAGAGTGAGAGAAATAAAATACGTCTGGTTGTAGTTATTTGTAGTAAACTTTTTAAAACTTTAGAAAGAAATAGAAAAGACGTAAAGTCAAAAAGAAAGGCAACAAGACGAGTGGAAATGGAATCGAAACAGCAAGAAGCACCCAACGAAAGGAAGGAAGAGAAGGAAAATTGTAGTTTTTGGTAGTGAGCTCTGTTGTAGTTAATTAGCAACCGTGTTCTTTCGCTAACTAGACAGAAGAATCCTTCAAAGACTTTCCACCGGATAGATCACCGAATAGAAAAGTTATTATGATAAAAAATTAGTCGAACAGTTCTTGTCATCCGGTTCCAATAATCAAGAAGAGAAATCTTAATCTCAAGTGTCAGAAACAAAAACCGGAAGTCGGAGTGATAACAACCGAAACTTGTACCAAAAGAAGGAGAAATCGAATCACCGGAAACGGCATCGATTCGGTTTTTGAGGAAACAAAGGGAGAAACTCGGGGAAAATTTTTTTTTTTGTGAAATGAAATTCCGGGGGAATCGTGCCCAATAGCCGGAATTTCCGCCCAGTTTAAAAAAATAAAAATGCAAAAAGCCCCCAAAAGAGCAAATTTTCAAAAAGGAAGAGCGGGGTTCGGGGCTGGGGGCTGGTGAGATGGAGGTAGGATGGAGAAGAAACAACGCGACAGAAATAATGAAACTTTTTTTTTTGATAATTACAACTGGGGTTTGGATGAATTTTTAAATCCAGGTCACGTGACGAACGTTTGTTTTTGAGCGCCCACCCCCAACCCCAAACAAAAGCGAATTTCCGGTTATCTCACCCCCACGCCCCCGAAAAATAATCCTCGACTTATTAAACATTTTTTTTTCGTCCTGTCTAAAAGCGGAGGGAAAAAACTTCTGTTTCGAAATGAGTAATCCAGGAATTTCTGAATGGTGGGGAGAGTGGGGCGATACGGGCCTTAATCTCTTTGTTTGTTTGTTATTTCCTTACGGTTGGTAGAAACGTGAGCGGAAAGAGGAAAAGTACGCGAGCGGATTTGAAGCTTTCGATGAGGAGATTGGAGGATGCGGAAGTGGTCTTTTGAATGATTTGAATTTTCGCGCCAATTTTTGTTGGGTGTCGTGGTACTGGGGAGTAATTAGGAGGAGGGAGAGGGGGGGTGATGAACATATTTAAAGGGAATCGGGTTTGTTGGAAGCTTTTGACAGTTTTATTAAACAACCAAACCGGAAATGGATGCAAATATTTAACCCCCCAAAAACCGGAAGTAATATTCGAGGAAAAAAAGGAAGCGAAAGGAGAAGAATGTGAAGTTAGAACGGTGAGAGGAGAGAAAAGGCAGAGAAGGAAATCGTTGACTACGCACGGCAGAAGGTCTTTGGGAAAGGGGATGTGGGGGTTGGAGGTTGGAAAGGAAGTGGAGAAAAGAGAGAGAAGGTGGATGGGAGGGTTTAAGGGGTAGGTGGGGAGGAGGAGGAGAGGACTGGGGAGCAGAAAAGCTCATCACGAAGAGTTGAAATGTTTCCACCAACTTCACCATCCTTCTCTCTCTTTCTCTCTTTCCCTTCTTCCACTTCCTCCTCCCCGTTCCGACCCATCTCCTCTTCCGTACTTCACT
This sequence comes from Columbicola columbae, assembly GCA_016920875.1. NCBI lineage: Eukaryota > Metazoa > Arthropoda > Insecta > Psocodea > Philopteridae > Columbicola > Columbicola columbae. The sequence goes on along the minus strand of JADMLL010000009.1, from coordinate 3,010,297 downwards.
CTCTCTTTCTCTCTCCTTTCTTCTCTCTCTCCCACGCATAGTTAACCTTACAAATATTTTCACTTTCACAGGGAAAAAAAAGCTCGGAAATCAATTTTTCCCTTTTTTTTCGCTTTTCTTCCTTTTTTTTTCTCCCACGAACGGCGGATAGGAAAACGAATTAAAAGACAAAACAAACGATCGAGCTTGCGCTTTTCAACGCTTTTCTCCTCTCTCTCTCTCTTTTCTTCTTTTCCTCTCTTCGATAGAAATGAAATCCGATGCTGAGGAGAGAGAGTAGGAGGAGAAGGGAGAAATGTGATCGAAAATCCTTCTGTCGAAACTGGGACAGCTTTCTCGCTTATGGGGGAAAGGGAGGAGAGTCAGGGGCGGAGGTTGGAAAGGATGGAAAAAAGGTCGGCGAGGGGGTGGGAAAGCACGGGCGAAGAGAAATTGTGGAAAACTGACGCATTGCACGGGGAAAAGGGAAGAGAGGAAAATTTCCCTTCCGGTTTTCGTTTCATTCCCTGAAACCAAAATAACTTGACCTTTTTTCCTTTTTTTGGGAGGGGGAAAGGATTTTTGGGAAAGAAGAGGAAACGGAAGTGGAGGGTCGTGTGGAAACCTTTCAGAAAACGTCGAAGATAATTTTCGGGGCGGGCGTCTTTGTTTGTTGTTGTTTGGTGGTGGTCGGTGGGAATGGTATCGAATCTCTCGCTCGATTTTCTATCACCATTCGAAACGTCCTGGAATTTGAAAAGTAATATTAACCAGGACACCCAAGACCCAACAATCCATGGGTCCTTGAACTGTGAAGCCCCCATAAAAATAAAAACTTTTTCTCGATGAGAGCGGGAGGTTTCATTGCCACACGAAATAAATAAAGAGAGAGAGAGAGAGAGAGAAAATTCCTTTCCAACTTAATTATGAGCTGAAATAATGATAATAACCGTTAATAATAGATAGATAACGTGAAATAAATAAATAAGTATAAAGATAGAATAAGGTCGGCGGTGGTGGTGGCGCAATATAGCACGGTTGTAGTGAGCGAAAATAATGGGACAGAAAACGGGGCGCGAAGGCCCCCTAAAATATTATAATGGAGAAAAATATAAAAAAAATAAATAAATAAAGTAGGTGGCGAACGGATTTTAATCCAGTTCGAGGATAGGAAGAAAGAAAAAGTTTTTTGTTTCGGATCGATTCGGGAATTACGCAACGCGCGCGCCAAAAAATTCAAGTCGAGCGTACGTGTCATAAATCAGGCGGTGAGAGGACGGCGGGCGAAGAGTTGCGTTGTTGTCAAGAAGACCGCGGGCCGTTTTCTTTCAGGCACGTTCGATTTTGCTTTTTATTTTTGTTTTATCGGAAGAAGGAATCGTTCGAACGGCGGAGGTGGAGTTCCGGTTTTCTGGAATGACTCGACCGGAAGTTGAAGGAAATTTTTTTTTTGCTTTTTGTGTTGGCTTTGAGAAATGCCATAAAATGGAAAGCAAGATGGAGGACGGTGGTTTATGGATCCTTTCGAGGACTTGGTAATGGGTCGTTAAATTAACGAACGGGAGTCTTTTCATTTTTTTTCCCTCTCTGTTTAAGGGTTTTTCCACCCTTTCATCCCCTTACCACCCTCTCAAAGTCACCTTTTTATCCTTTCACCTAAATCTTGGTGGATTTTTATCATCATCGAGTCTCTCTCACTTTTTATGAGAGGATTTCCTTGTCCTTATATTTAACACTTCAAGGAGATCCGTTAAAAATTTTTTCTTCTTCTTTTTCAAATTAAAAGTTAAAACGCGCCTAAAAACAACCAAATTAAAACCCATATTTTTGAATCGTGTTCATCACGCGAGTGAATGTTGGGAAAAAAAGGTTTCGGGTTCTGTAGGAAGGAGAAAAGGATGAGGGGGGGGTCTGTGCGAACTTTAGAGAGGAAAAGGAAAATGAGAAAACGAGTTAGAGAGAGATGAGATATGAGTGAGGAGCCAGAGGGTTGAAAAGATAAATAAAAAGTGAGGCTGGTGGGAGGAGAGGAGGAGGAGCGGGGCAAAGAGAGCACGCGGAGAGAATAACAGAAAAAAATTTTTTTTGTGCGTTCGGGGCGAGAGGGGAAAGTAGGAACTGTTGCGGATTGACGTTATCTCAACAGGAACGTCTTTTTTTGTGTTTCAATTTTTTTTTTGCTGATTTTTTTTCCCTTTGTTTTCTACAGAAAGATGGAGGTGTCGTCACATTTTGTTGGGTCCCTTTCCCGCTTATCTACGTTAAAACTGTTGTCAGCCAAACGTAAGGTTTGTTATAAACAGAGAAAAAATTTTAAATTTCCCGCCAATTTCCTACTTTCCTAATCCCCCGCCCTCACACCTTCATGACATAATTAAGACCGAAATTGTTTCTAAATTTTCTAAAACAGTCGGCTCAATTTTGTTTCATTTCTCCCCCCAAAAAAGGCGCCAAAAAATTTGGAGTTTAATGTTAGAAGCAAAGATACATTTTGAATCTCCCGCCAATTTTCAGTTTCCTTCTTCTCCCCTCTATTTGTTTCTAGCACCCTCAAATGCTGATAAGAACTGTAATCGTTTCTAAAACTTCGCTAAAGCATTCGACTGAATTGTTTTAATTTCCTCCCCTTCAATAAAGGCGGCAAACATCGTGAAACAAAGGGAAAAATTTTAAATCTCCCGCCGAATTTGGTTTGAATTCACGTAGCCGTCTAAAATCGGGGGGGCGGAGCTTATTAAAAAATTTGAATTTTCGCGCCAGAATGTTTTGTCCCAAAATGAGGATTCTCGCTCAACGAGTTTCATGTGTGAATTATGCGGAAATGGATTATTTTTCACCTGTTTCATCCCATTCGGGTGTTTGTTGTCCGTCTTTCCTCTCTCTCCCGCCTTTCTCTCGGAGACTTATGGCCGATTTGGTTTTTTATTATCCGGTCGGATGGGTCAATGGCGGCTTCGTCTCAGGCCGAGAGCGAGAGAGAGACGTTTGCATAGATGGAAAGTTGTCCGGCAGGATTTTTCGCTTTTTGGTCCTGTGAACGAACCGGAAATGCCATCTTGAGAGAAACGGTCGGTGAACGAAGATGTTCCTCTTTTATACGCGCGCGTTATTTATTTTATTTATTTATTTATTTATTCCTTTCTCTGTAAATTGGTTTCTTGTTTGCCGCTGTTATGAACGGCAGCAATAAAATCCGCAGTGGGAAGGCGGTTCAATCTAATTAACTGACTCACTTTAAATTCCTTCTCTCTCTCTTCGGGGCTGCGGAGGGGTTGAAAGGAAAGTAACGGCGACGGCGTCACCGCTGATTTTGCTCCCGCTGTTGCTGTTGCTCACTTACCGTCTCTCTCTCTTTCACTTTCTCCTTTTCTCTCTCTCTCTCTTCCTCTCTCCCCCGCTTTCTCCTTTCCTCTGCTCTCTTCCTTTCGAATCCCACTCCCACCCTTTCGTTCGTTCGCCTTTTCGTTCTTCCATCTCTCTCCAGCTTGTCGTTGCTTGTAATCTTCCTTTCCTCGTTCCCGCTTCTTCCTTTTTCCTCCTCTCTCTCTCTCCGTCTTTTTTTTCCGCTTTCGTTTTCGTTCTCCTTCCTCGTCTTTTACCCCTTTTTTCCTCATCCTCTTAGTAAGCAGGATTGTTTTCACAATATGTCGGAAATTTCTTCACGGTGGCTTTTAATTTGGAAAATGAACTTTCTCTTCTCTTCTCCGGCCCTCGCTGTCTTTCCCTCCGGTGGTTCTTCTCCCCGTTTTTGCTTCCTTGAATCCATTTTCAACCTTATTCGCACGGATTTCTTCCTTCTCTGAATGGTTTCGTGAATAAGTTATTAATAGCTTACCGCTTCGAGATGATTTCTCATGTAAACGGTTGATGATCTGTTTGATAACCGGTTTCCGGTTCTCCGGGTTTTCTTTGTTTAGTTGTCTATTTCCTGTCCTAGTTCCTTTGCTACCGCGTTTGATAATCGTGGGTTTTGGGTTGAGGGGAAGATGGGATACCCGAAATGAGTAGAGCGTGAAGGAATAAGAGGGTCATAGATAGAAGGACGTAAGTAGATGGAAGATAGTTGAAGTGAGGAGCTATGGAAAAGAGATCAATAAATAGAAGAGAATAGAAAATGAAGAAGGTAGATGGATGACTAGATAGGTAAACAAGGGAAAGGCGATCTCGTGGCTTTCAATAGTGAACATGATTCTCAACCTCCCTTCATCTATCGACTCTCTAAAAATTGTCCTTTCTTCTCTCCATCATCTTCTCTCTCTCTCTTTTCACCGTTTAATCAGTCACATTAAATATTTAGACCTAGATTGGCGAACATTCTGGTTTCTGTGTCAATTGCAACGGTCGGATGAATGCCTCGGAGTTCCGTTCTTCGAGTGTGCGAAAATTAAGGCTTATTAGCCCCGAAAAGAAAAGAAACAGAAGACGGGAGAAGGAGGTGGAGAGGAGATGATGTCTCTTTCTCTCCCGTTTCCTTTCCCCGTCCCCGCCATCGCTCCGTCATGATTAATGAGTTGATTATGCAATCACGAGAAAACTCGTGAATTTCGAATCCGTTTCAGGAGCTTCGGTACTGTTGTTGTGTCGACTCGGCCGCGGAAAGTATTTAATCAAGGATGCACGACGACTATGGTCGGAGGCCCCCGATGCGCGTCCGCCATTTTGCCTCCGACTTTTTCTTTTTCTTCTCTCTTCCTCTCTACCACACCTTCCTCCTCCTCCTCCTCCTCCCCGGTAAAAACGCGAAATCCGCTATAATTGCCGATTTCGAGTTAATAACGGTTTCTTCCGTTTATTGTTGTCGTCATGGTGCATCGGAGTCTTGGGTTCTCGATTCTGATTTTTCTCTTCCTCTGTCTTGACCGAATTGTTTGTACGATTGAAGATGAAGGAGAGAGGAGAGGGAGGAGGAGAGATTTTCTTCTCTTAAATCCACCAAAATACTGTTTCCTCGATGTTGGGTTAAATGACCCCCCGGGTGTTGGAAGAAACACGTGATGGAAGTTGTGGTCGAGACAATCATGGAGGAGGATGATAAGTAACCAAAAGTCCTGGATATGGGCAAACTGGCCAATGTCCAAGGTCATGGGTCCTCGTTGATTTTATCCCTTGGTCGTTTGGTGATTTTTTTTTTGTCTGGGACCTCTAGCGAAAGGATAATTGTCGAAGCTGGGAAACACTTGTAGGAGAAAGCGGGAAACTTGTGATGGAAAGAATGCCGATTGTGTGTGTGAGTGTGTGTTTGGAAAGTGTGGGCAAAGGTCCTTTGGAATGTTTCGTTTGCACATTTTCCCCGTTGCCATTCATCCGGCAAAAGAAAGAGAGAGAAGAAGCGGATAAACAAAACACGGAACACCGTTGGCCCGATTTCTTTTTCTTCTTTTATTCGGTACCGTTAAGAATTTAATCGCGCCTACAAAAGGTAATATGGAACCCAATGTTATTGTGTGACGCATCCGCGAGGTTGTCTTTGTCGTATTTGAATAAGAGCAAAAACACCGTGGAAACATCCTCCGTGTTGTTGATGTTGCTTTCTCTCTCTCTCTTTTCACTTTCTCTCTCTCTCTCTCTTAATCGCAACTGAAATTCTTTTCTTGTCGGCGCCTTTTTGAAAATTCCAGAAAATCCGTGTTTTGCCGTCTGGTGTGCGCCTCTTTGTTTGTTCGCTGAAATAGACTCGAACACACATTCTCTCTCTCTCTCTCTCTTCTTTCGTGACAGGGGTTGGAATGGGAGAAATGGGAGACAAAGTAAAAATAGAATTTCGTTGTTACCTCCCGTCTTTTTCGTTTTTAGCTTTGCCCCCCCAAACCTCGTTCATAAATTTGTCAATTTTTTTTTAGTCTCCGTGGTTAATTATTATGCTCACTCGAAAGTTCATAAATTTTTTTTTCGAAAAAAGAAAATCTCGAAATAGCATCAAAGAAGGCAACGAGAAGGGAGGAAAGAGACGAAGGAGAAAGTGGAAGCTTTATTCCCATCATTAGAAGATGGGTTCTTTAATGGAGTTCTCATAAACGTCGTCGTCTTCTCGTTTTTCGAACTGGAAAAAAGGTTTTCGACGGTAGAATCAATTCTAACGCGAGCGTTTTTTGGTTCATAACGAAAGAGGAGTTGATGGAAAACAGTGGCGGAAGTAGAAGGAAGGAGGAAGCGGTGGGAAAACCGCACGCGTTCATTTTTGTACGTTTCGTAACCCGGGAAATTGTTTGGATTTTCCTGATTTTTCATTTTCCAAAATTAAAAAAAACCGCTGTAGTGTTATCGTTATGTGTCCGAAGGGTTTTTTTGGTTGGTTATGTTCAATAAAAGGAGAGAGAGAGGCAAAGGGTTTGCTGAATAAGCGCACGAGAGAGAAGGACACACAGAGAGAAGGTTAGCAGTGTGCACGCGACTCAAAAATGCACAAAATGGAAATCAAGGAGTTTAGGAGAGGGTGGTGGAAGAGCGTTAAGGGATGAAGAGAGAGGAGGGGTAAGGAGTGGAAGAGATTAACGGCACTCTGGAGGAAAGTCTCTTTATTGAAGTTGGGGCTCGAAATTAGTTTGGAGGATGGTTCGCTGACAGGATTTCTTGTGTACGGGGGTTGAAAGACAGATTGCTTGAAACCGAATTTTGAATGAGAGACGTGAGGGTGGAGGGTGGTCGGGGAGCAAGTAAATCAGACGATAATATCAATACTGAGTCATCTGGTAGGAAGGGAAATCGGTTTCGATATTGAAATAATCGTGGAATCACAATGTATGAGACCCCCGTATAATGCGGTGAAGAAATTGCGACTGGTGCTCGTATAGTGTGATGGTGTTTGTATAGTTTGATAGAGGTCGTTTGAGCTGTAAAATTATAGCCATATTATGCGTGGCTAAGGGATTAAGTCATAGCAAGAACCAGTCATATTGAATAAAACGATCATATAATATAAAGTAGTAATAATAATTGACAGTACCAACCAAAGTGTTATTTTATACATATATAGTGTATATGTACGTGTATATTATTCACCATGTTTTATTAAATATACTGAAACCGTCAAGTTTTAGTGTTTGGCAGGGTAGGAATACGGTATAGCTGATGATTTGTTTATGTTGTTTCAAGTACAAAAATGGTTGTAGAGAAATAAGCAACAGTAAAAATGAAATGTTAAACATTATATAAATACAAGGCTGTGCAGTATTTTTGAAATGACGACTCCATAAGAATGAGCAATATTTATAAAATAAATTGTCAAAGACAATGCGAAATGAATTTTCCTGCAGAGTGTGCAGTGTTTATGAAATTAGTGGTCCTAGAAAGAGTCCAATGCTTTTGAGATTAATCCTTATAGACTTTGCGAACTATTTACAAAATGAATTCTGCTGCAGATTGTGCAATATTTATGGAATGAGTGCTCAAAGACAACGCGCAATAATTACGGAATGAATTATCCTGCAGAGTGTGTAGTATTTATGAAATGAGTGGTCCTAGAAAGTGTGCAATATTTGAAATGAACTATTTGCGAAATGAATTATTGCAGAAATATTTACGAAATGAATTCTGCTGCTGATCGAGCAATATTTATGAAATGAGTAGTTCGGCTCGAAACTGTGCAATACTTTTGAAATAAATCCTCAAAGACAATTTTGTGTGGACTTTTGACAGTATTTACCAAAAATGAATTTTCCCCCAAAAAAGTGTGCAATATTTATGAAATGAGTGTTACACGAAACATGTGCGATAATGTAACAGGGGGGCGGGGCGGGGAGTAATCGGAAGAGATACAGGAAGCGTGAAAAGGAAGAGAAGTTTCGTCAACACCCTCGTGATTCTGTTATCATAGTTCTGTTGAGTATCTGCGAAAGTATAAACGGTCGGTAGGCCTACTGAGCGGAAGAGTGCGGACTGATTAGTCTCCGAGCCATTTACTATAGAATCGATATGATTTATGTCTCGTATAACGCGGTTTCCCAACCGGGGAAGGGGGGAAGAGTCTACTGTATACAGTTTTAGGTATAGAAAGATTCACAGGGTTTTGTCGTGGGATACAGGAACATGACATAAAATATGGGACGGACAAGAAGACCCCCGAAAAATTAATTCGACAGTCAAACAACCACAAAAGGGAATCTGTACAGTTGGGTTCAGTTCTCTCTCGATTAGGACAAGAAGAAATTAAACAACGACGCACCTAAATAATTGTTTCAAGTAATTCGGTCAAGGCTTTCGTCAGCATGGTCGTCCGCACGTGTCAGCATTTCTCAACTCGATCGGCTGACAACACACTTTTAACTCGAAAAGACAGAAAACAAACAGATTCGGAGATGGGGGCGGGGGTGGAGAAACTGCCAACAACCAGAGGAATAAAAATGATTTAAGAAAGTGATGGAATGTTGAAGATGAACGAAGAAGTTACCAACAACAACAACAACAACAAAAAGGAAGATGGATAGAGAGAGAAACAAAGCGAGAAAGACCATTGTTGGAAGAGAGAGAGAGAGAGAGAGAGAGAGAGAGTGGAATCGATGGAATGTATAATGAATGCACACGGAGAGCATTTAGGCTCGTCAAACGTCACAGTTTTTTCTCTAAATCATTGTTGAAACATTTTTAGGCTCGTCTCTCACACGAGATGTTTAGGAGTTCACACAGGCCTGGTTTAATTAGAACTAATTTGTTTGGAGTCGGGGGAAAAGGCGAGAGAGAGAGAGAGAGATTTGGTTGCAGAGTTTCTTACTTTCCTCCTTCTCCTCCACCTCTCCTCCTCTTCCTCTCGGATGAGCCCGGAGTGTTGTTCTAGCAGGGTCATTTCGGGCCAAATTCTCACCTCGTAAATAAATCGCGAAATGAGTCAACTCGATTCGAAATCAATTAATAATATCTACCGTGAAAAGTCAATCAAAGTTGTAGTTTCTGCTCTCTCTCTCTCTCTTATAGAGCCTACGTAATTGGTTTTTGTCCGGTTTTTAAATGAATAAATTTTTAGGCTCGTTTGTGTGACGTTTGTTGAGACCTTTTGGTTCGTCGAACGAGCGCGTGAGAAACTTTTTTTTCCTCTCTCTCTCTCCTTTTTTTTTGTTTCGCCTAAAAAGTCGTTATTTTCTCATTGGGTGCTCCCCGAAATGTCGTTAACACTTCGTTAAACTCTCCTTTTTGTTGGTATGGGGTCAGGCGTTTGGTTGGAACTCGAGCACAGCGCCACCATTACCAAAGGCGATGAAACGAAGAGCCAGCCGAAAGGAGGTGGACGAGAGGAGTGGAGTGGAGAGGGAACGTAAACACAAAACGACTGTTTCTCTCTCTCTCTCACTTTGGTGCTCTGGCTTTTTTGGGAGTGATTCCGAGAATGAATAAAATAATTAGTCAAATATAAATCATCGATTGTGGTGTTAGTTGGTGTTACAATTTGGCCTGTTACGCCCCCGGAGTTAAATTTGGTCGTAGCTGACTCCTGACGTTCTTTCACTGTTGATGGTCTTCTTCGTCGGTGGAGAGAAGTTTGGTGTCGGTACCAAAAATGTATTTGTAAAATGAATCATCCATGAAATTGTGCAATATTTATGGAATAAGTCGACCATGAGAGTGTGCAAAATTTATGGAATGAGTCATCTGAGAGTGTGCAATATTTATGAAATGAGTTCTCGTGGAGTGTGCAGTATTTATGAAATGAGTTCTCCTTGAGAGTGTTCAATATTTATGAAATGAGCCCTCTGTGAGAGAGTGTGCAATATTTTTGAAATAGATTTCTACAAGAAGTGTGCGGTACTTTTGAAATGAATCAGCATGACTGGGTATTATTGTTTAGAAAGTAATTACTCCTGTGACTTGTGCAATATTTATGAAACGAGTTTCGTGAGAGAGTTCATTACTTTTGAAATGAATTTTAGGAAAAGTGTGCAATATTTATGAAGGAATTACCCCACTAGAGTGTGCATTATCGACGAAACATGTTCTGCATTAAAGTGTGCAATATTTATGAATTGACTTCTAATGATCAGGTTATATTTATTAAGTCATCACTCCTCATGTGTATTATTTATGAAGCGAATTATGCTTGAAAGTGTGCAATATTTATGAAACGAGTACTCCGTTAGGGTGGTCCAATTTGTATGAAGACATTTCCCGTCGAGAGCTGCAGGTGGAGGATAGTGATGGACAAAACGCTAACATAACTCTAACAGTAATAGTGACAGTCGCGCCTCTGCACCTCAAAATTCTTCTTCTAAGTGATGGGATTTCGATTTCCTCCGCGGAGGATGAGAAGTGGAGGAATGGGAGAGGAGGAGGGGGACGATAGAATAGAAAAGAAAGAAGAGAGTGAGAAGAAAGTTACACTCAAAATCGCGGTCGAACAACCAGAAGATGACGAAGCGGAAAGCGGAAATTTCAAAAATGAAAACAAAAATTGGAGGAGTCGAAATCCGATTTCCCTCCTGAATGAAATCCATTCATTCAATCACTCAGTCATTCAATCATTCATTCATTCACTCACTTGGTCGTCATTCGGTCTTCTGACCATCTTCCCGAATGAGAGGAATCGCATTTTTTATTATTATTTTTGAGTCCGGAATTTTGTATTCACGTCATTTGCAAAAATTGTCTTCGTCCTTCCCTTCAACCCTTACCGCTCTCCTCTCGTTCTCCACCGTCCTTCCTACCCCGTTTCACCCTCTCGGTTTATATGGGCTCCTGGATTTTTAACCGAGAGCAGAAGAGGAGGCGGGGGGGTGGAATACTTTTTTAAAATTTCCTGAGTTTTCCATTTTTATATTTATATATATTTCATTTCGGGGGAAGGGGTTGAAGAGAACCCAGGGGGTTGATGGGGTTGGTGGTGGGGGTTGGAGAGAGCGGAGTTTATTCTTCACGGGGAAAAATTTTTTCTGACATGTTGCCGTGAGCTTTTTATTAATGAACCTTTGGGTAAAAGGGATTCGTTGGGGATTTTATTTTTGTTTGTTTGCTTACTTGCTTCCTTCCTTCCTCTACCCCCCACCCTCCCCCAACAGGCCTCGGAAATTCTGCTGGAAAACCCAAACGCAAAGCGCGTGTTTAATATTTCGAAAAAGGATTTTTGATTCTGTCGTGTTTTTTTTTAATTTTTTTGGTCGCGGAAGAAGAGGAAACTTCTAAGGTTTCTGGGAGAGGATACCTACTGGCATAGTCGGTGGGAAAACCTGTTGGGACGAGGATGAGACCGGAAGTCGAGTTGATGTAATAAACAAAACCATCGAGAAATTGACATCAATGACTAGTTTGGAAGGAGGTTTCCCCTGAAATCCTGAGTACGACCCTGATTGCAGTTTTGTGTTTTGGTTTTGTTGTGTTTTTAGGCTTTTTGTCTCTGGGAAACCGGAAACTGGAGGAAAATTCTTCAGTCCTCGAAATTCTGAGATTCTGAGGTTTTCGAATATTTTTTGTTGGGGATTGATTCGTGGCGTACCTTGTCGCGAACCTTAAAATAAATTTCCCGTTCTAATAGACAAATGATTGAAACAGAAGAATTATTAGATAAATTAGCAGTAGATAGATAAATAAAGAAACAACTGATCGAAATTGAGAATGTGACGTCAGGGTTTTTGGAGGGCGAATTCGAAATTCCTAACTACGCCCCTGAATGCTGTTTTAGATTTTGGTTTTATTATTGGTTTAGTTTATGGTAATTGACCGGAAACTGAGAGTTTACTGGATTTTTGAAAATTTTTAGAATTTCTGGGAGTTTGATTGCTGTCGAACCTTGTCTCGATGATAGTGAAGTCAGTAGGTGTTTTAGCAGTGAGAAAGTGACGTCGCAGAGGTTTAATGGGTTTGGAATTCCTGAATACGACCCTGAGTGGGTTTGAAAAAAATTTTTTAAGGCTCATCACAACGCCAGTCGGAGATGATTTTTGAATGACACACAACAGTGGCGAGAAAGCTATCGGGATCGTGGGATTGAGCAGAAGCGGATTGGATTTGACCACCCGAAATCCTTAATACGGTCCTAAAGGTGTTGGTGATTTTTTTTTCCTTCACGCAAGCGTGATATTATAAAACAAACAACTTTTGAGTTGACGGGAGGAGAAAAATGCGATGAAATCGATTCGACGTCAGAAGGTATCCATCGAATTTTTATTAATCCGCGGGTGTCATCAACCTGAAACGGGACAGACAGACAGACGGACGGACGGACGAACCTGTCCGCCGGTTTTTTTTGTTTGTTTTTTCGGTGAAAGAAAGAAGGAGACGGAAAGGAAAAAACCCGAATCCATTAATGGTGCATAGGAATCGTGGGTATCGGCCGTTGTTGTTTGAATGGAAATGTAATCGCGCCTAAGACAGTCATAAGCTAAATATGGGAGGGGAGGTGGGGAAATTTTTGGGAATTCGGGAAAGACGGGAGAAGGAAAAACAGGAAAAGGAGGAGGATAGCGTGTTTGAGCACGCGGGACAGTCTAATCGGATTCGTTGAGGAGGCGAGAATCAATGACATGCGCAGGAGGGGTGCATCCAACCTGTACCTTTGCATTAGGCTACCTTACACTCATGTCCTTGCCCACGGTATCAACAAAATATACCTGTTTTCAAACGTGTACAATACTTTGTCATGTTTTTTTCCCTTTCCGTCTGTCTGTCTGTCTTTCTTTTTCTTTCTTTTCTTCTTCTTTTTTTGTGGTGTGTAAATCTCGATTTCGTTCTTTCTTCTCCTCCTCAACCATTTTTTTTTTGTTTCGTTCTCCTCTTCTTCTCGGCCTTCTTCTCGTGGAATTTTTTCGTTTGTTGTTGTTGTTTACGTGTGGAATCGGTCGTCGTGTCTCCGTCACGTTTCTTTTGATTCCCTTTCATTGAAACGGTCTCTCTTTGTGACATGTCGTTTTAAAGTTTAAACAAATTCGGTTAATCACCGCTTATTTTGAGTGTAAAATTGCTGTAGCTGTTGTCGACCCTCTACCAACACGAAATAAAAACACAAAAAGATTTCCCTCCTCCCATTTGGCCTTGTCCTCTCTCTCTTGAGGGATAATCACTTCGAACCGGACGGCTTTTGACGGGTTTCCCAACGAAATTAGCTTTGTCTTGACACGTGTGGGAACGTTGGAATCGTAATCACTCCTCTCGTAAGTCTTTTATACCCAATGTTAGGCGAGTTAAATGTTCGGATTGTAATCAATTTACTTCCGGTTTACTTCGAATCCTTTAGTTTAACTGTACATGAGAGGTGTTCAACCTCATAGCATATCTTAATCATGCGAGATAACTCGTAGTTGGTGTTCCAGGCGACTAAACAACCTACGAGTTATCTCGTAGTCGTCAGTCAACGTGTTACGAAGCCGATACCCCGCTAATATTTAATATTGACACTGCCTGTTCCCTTTGATCGGTCTTGTTCTCATTGAATATCCTTATAGAAATTTAGATGATAGTTCTTACCATATCATTGTAGCGGATTTACTCGTCTTCTTATAGTCCTGAGGTCAGGGAAATTTTAAAATAAGAAAATCGACTTATTCATTTCGTTACGATTATAAGATGTTGTCTTGTTATGATTCCCATCGGTGTTAATGGTATTAAACTCATCAACAATAATTCTGAAGTGGCGAGAAATCTGTTTGTAAATAAATAAAGGAGGGGAGGGGGTGTGTGCATTAATTATGAAATGAATCGGTCGGCAATAAAGTGTAGGACATTCGATATGATTCCTTCCTGTTAGGTGCGAATTTTGTGTTTCAATGAGTTATATAATATAAGTGTGCAATACTTTTGAAATTAGTTTCTCAAGTATGTGTTTTTGAAATTTTTGGTAAATGTAGGTATTGTAGGTAACTGGCCTTCTTTTAGATGTCCTGTATGTATGGAGTGAGTGGATGGTGAAAGTGTGCATTACTTATGAAACGAGCTTTTTATTTTCCAATCACCTCATCACTACCCTTCCCCCGCCTTCCTCTCCAATCGCCTCCATTCCGCCTTCCAATCGCGACCAGTCCACCATACCTAGGTTCTTCCTGCGCCACCACGACCACTACCAAAACTACCAAACCAGGAAAAGACGGAAATCAAAAACCGGAAACGTCGGAGACGACGACGACGACGACGACGAAGAGAAGTTAATTTCGGGAGGCGGTGGAGGAGGATTTGGGGGAGATTTAGCGCTTGAGTTCAAGTGTTGGACGGAGTCGCGGGGAGATTTCATAATCGGCCAATTACTTATTATCTAAATTCAATAAAAGCGGAAGTCGGGGGGCTTCCGGGGGTAGGAGGAGTCCCAATTTGGGGTTATTGCCACTTTTTATTACTTCTCTCCTTCTATCTTGGGAACGTGTCGAGGACTTTTTTTTCCCCCCGAAAATGAAGATGGGCGGGCGTGTCATCCCGAAATCGTCATTTGTGTGCTGTGTTGTTGTTGTTGTGTCTGTCCGGACGCCATTTTAATAATTGTTTATCTCATCGGGATAATTTGTTTGTATTCCAAGAAAGAAGACGAAGTTGAGTGAAGAAAAATTCTCACCCGAAGTCATTCGAATAGCAATTACGACCAATCATACGAGCCATGCGTGTAAAAATTTTTAATTTTAGTTTGAAAAAGCAGAAGAAAAATTTTTGCCTAATGCAGCCAATGCCACGCTCAAAGGTCACAGGAGGAAAAAAAACTCGATTGTTTCGAATTGCGATAAATAAAGACCAGTAGCAAACGTTTTACAAGGACGTTGCTTACATGTTAATGTTAATTGCCGGATTCCGAGCGTTTCGTGTCCGCGGCCAAATCCTCCGAATCAGGCTTTCAAGTCTGATTATGTAAACGAGGGAAATAAAAAGGAAATCGAACGCAAACAAACAAACAAAAAACTACGCAAGCGTTTGTGCTTCGCTTTTTTTTTAAAAACCCGTTTGAGTGCTCTGATAAGAGTTTCCGGGGGAATGGAAACCGAAATTTCTTTGACACGTGGGATGACACGTTTTCCTGTCTCGGCCAAATCTACACTCGGTTGTGCTCTGTTCCTGAGTCAAAGATGGGTTAAGTAGCTGGTGGTTGTTGTCGTCGGTTTTCTTCGGGGATCAGGAAAGGAATTTTGCTTTGACACGTGGGTAGACACGTTTCCCTTCCAATCAAAACCTTTGAGTTAGAATTTTCTAAAGGAACTCATCTACCAAAGTAGTATGTCGTTCTGGAGTCAAATATTCCTGGTTGGTGTTAGTTTCCGGTTTTGTTTGGGGGTAGAACCGAATTTTTGTTGTCTAACGACACGTGGGGAGACACGTTTCTTCTCTTTCTAAACACTAAAATCTTTGAATATTTAAATGACCACAGGAAGTAGTTGATACTGGAGTCAAAGACGATTTTCTTAGTTTGTGTGTGTTGTCGGTTACTTCCGGTTTTCTTTGGAGCTTAGAAGACTTTTTTTTAAGACACGTTTCCCTTCCACTAACCTAGACTACCTATTTTCCAGAACTACCTTCCGGAAATCTTCCAGAAGCTTAGACTTTTTAAACGTACTCATCTACCAAAGTTGTATGTCTTTCTGGAGTCAAATATTCCTGGTTTGGTGTTAGTTTCCGGTTTTGTTTGGGGGTAGAACCGAATTTTTTGTTGTCTAACGACACGTGGGGAGACACGTTTCTTCTATCTCTATCCACTAAAATCTTTGAATGACCAACAGGAAGTAGTTTGTCCTGGAGTCAAAGACGGTTTTCCTAGTTTGTGTATGTTGTCAGTTACTTCCGGTTTTCTTTGGGGATTAGAAGACTATTTTTTGAAGACACGTGGGAGGACACGTTTTTCTTCCCGCAATACCTCCGAGTTAGAATTTCTTAAACACATCAACAAAGAATGTTGTCCTGGAGTCTAATATTCCCTGGTTGGTGTTAGTTTCCGGTTTTATTTAGAGAAGTGAACACACGGGAAGTACTTTGTCCTAGAGTCAAGGGGATGATTTGCCTAGCTTGTTGATTATTTCCGGTTTTCGTTGGGGGTTAGCCGATTTTTATTATTAATGACACGTGAGAAGACACGTTTCCCTTTCGTTAGAACGAATAACGCGACTTTCCTTGGAGTCGCGATTTTTCTATTTTGTTGTTAACGGTTTCCGGTTTTTGTCCTCTCGAAAACGTGGAAATTTTTTTATTATTTTAAAGACACGTGGGAGGACACGTTTCCCTTCCACTCGAAACCTTCGAATTCCTTAAAGAAAGTCATCTACTCTAGATAGAATGTGTCCCTGATTGGTGTGGGTTTTCTTCGGGGAATGAGAACTAAGAAAAAAAATTTTTTTTTTTCTATGACACGTGTGTGAACACGTTTCGCTCTCTCCAAAATTTGAATTTTTAAAGAAATACGGGAAGACGGTATCTTTCCGCGGAATCGATGGTTTCCTTTCTGGCAAAACCTTCGAATGTTGGGATTTCAATGACACTCACCCACCAAGATGACGTCTTGTTCCGGAGTCACAGTCACGATTTCCGGTTTTGTTTCCGAACGGCCTAAGAATGAAGAAACCCAAATTTCGTACTGTAGATAATACGAATCCGTTTTTGGGTTCGGAAGGCGCGACCAACGTTTCGTTTCGAGACCATAAGTCAAGAAATTTGGGTGGAGGTGGAGGGAGGGAGGAGGGAGATGAGATGCGGTAGAAGAAGGAAGGAGACAAAGAGAGAGTTGGTGAGTGAGAGAGAGAGAGAGAGCATCCGCCTAGGAGTAGGCGTGCGTAGGTGGAGTATGTATGTCATACAATAAGTCAGTTAATAATGGAATGTTCTAAGCCTAATCTTGATCGTGCTCTACATTATCGTACCCCGGAGGATGTCGTTGAAGACGTTTTCTACCAAACTCGGGAGGAAGATGAAGATGAAGACGAAGAAGAAGAAGAGAACAAAAGAAAACAAAACATAGGCGGTCACACATACCAAAATAGTAAAAACTTTGAATATTTAAAAACCTGAAGAACCTACCGAGGAGGAATGGATGAGAGGAGAGGTGAGGTGGAGGAGGAGGAGGAGGAAGAGAAGCAAGCGTGTGTGTGTCTCTTTCAGGTTGAGGGTTTGATTAATGTCAACCGGGTCCCAAATTGTTTTTTTTGGGTTTTTAAAACCTCGGGACTCTAGGTTTGAGGCCTTTAAAAACCTGACGGAGGGGGGAGGAGAGGAGATGAGGATGTTGTTTGTTGGTGTTTGTCCAAGAAAATTGAAAAATAGTTTTGGTTCTGAGGTTCGGCGTAGCTTCTGACTGATTGATTGATTGGTTTGTTGGTTGGTTGATCGGTTGGGTTGGGAGGAGGGGAAGGTGTGAGTCAAGGAATTGGCACGTGTCAACTACGATGCGTCACGAATATTTATTTATTAGAACGAAAAATAGCCGGGAGAGATAGCACGGATTCTTGGTGTCTGTGTTTGAATGGGGTAACGGACATGGGGTGGCTTTTCGACACTCTTCCAGAGATTTTTGCCACCCCTAGTGTCCTTCCTCTCCTGTGACCAATCAAGACGATGAGAGTTGGTTTCTAGCCACGAACCATATAGATTGTGGCGTTGCGAGGAGGTAGGGCGTCGTGGGAGATGATTTCGGGTTCAAAAACACAGCCAAAAGAAAACGAAAAAGACGAAAACAAACAAGAAAATGTCGGAGCGATGCTATTTTTACAAATGTACGCAATCGGTGATGAAATAAATGATTTAATACAAAAATAAAACATCCGTCACATGTGTCGACGACGAGGAGGACTGGCGTTTGACCGAAGATGAAACGAAAAAGGTCTTCTTTCTAACAGTCAGCCTGGGTCGGTTGGTTTTGATGGTCGGATGGGAAACTGAAGACCTGACAATTTTCCCATGGTTCAAAAAGAGAGAGAAAAGTTTCTCATCCCCCTCGGTGAGAAACCCTCTGGCTCATATGTGCATGCTAAGGGGACACACCACCCCTTCCTACCCTTACAGAGAGCAAAGAAGTTCCCATGCGTGCGTGTGCTTGGGTCCTTTCATCCTCTCTCTCTCTAGACAATGAGTTCTTCCCCCAACGGTTTTTTGTGTTGTTTTGTTGTGAGAGAGTGTGGGACAGAGAGTACGCGAGCGTTGTTTGAGTTTTCGAATCGAATTAGATTTCCGTTGAAGGGATCCCACAGCAAGTATCATCAATTGGGAATGATGATCGCGCCTACAAACTGAATAAAGACCGGGGGAAACCTGGGAACGATCCAGACGAAAATCCCTTTCCGTCAAGAAGTCAAAAAGGAAGGAGGCGTGGTCGGTTTCGGGTCGGTTTTTGTCCCGTTTGCCCCGTGGGAGAATCGCAGAGAGAAGGAAGGGAATTTGGGTTCCTTCCGAGGAAGAAGTCGTAGGAAAGGTGGCGGTAACAAGGACACCGACACCCGGGGGCAAGAGGGGTCACGGTTATGTTGAAAACCATTTCACACCGCAAATAAGTCCTTAATTGGGTGAATACATCTTCGGATCTGAGTCTGGAAATTCTGTTTTTTGTGTTGTTTTCCTCGTTTCCGCCCGGGTTGAAGTCACATGCGGAACCGACTAGATGCCCGCACCAAGTCACTTCAGTCATGACAGCAAAGAATCAAAACGAAACAAGAAAAAGGCGAAAACCACGCGATAGTTGCCGCAACCGAATTTTCTCGAATAGTTTCCGGTTTGATGACTACTCTAATCGAACCGAATTCAATCCGCATTTCCGGTTTTTCGAGAGTGTGATGTAGCACATATTCGAACTTTCCAAAAACTCGATTTAAAAAAAATTTTTTTTTGTCTGTTTTCAGGGATTGGTCCCCAGGTGGAGGCCCTCAACAGCTTTCAGTAGTGACAACGGTTTGGGGAGTGACTACAGCGACCCAATCAGGACCGCAGGGTGGTAATCAAGGTTACACTTCGCAAGGTTTACCCGAGAAAGATGTAGGTGTGAACACTCAATTCGCAACGAGTTATCGCCTTGGAACACCCAGGTGAGCTGAGATAATTTTAATATTCCCTCCAAAACCAAAAATAGTCACGAAAACACAAATGTCAAACGAAAGAAGAAGAAGAGGAGGAAGGAAGAGGAAGAAGGGAAGATAATAAAACAAACACACACACACACAAAATTTTTCTCCGACGCTTCTCGCGTTTATTTTGGGCGAAACCGAAAATAAACTTCGGGCGGCGCGTTTTCTCATATGTATAAACTTCTTTCTGTATCCTCGGGTTGGATGGATGGTGGCGGGGCAGGGGCTGGAAGGGGGAGAGGTGCGACTCGAAAAACAAATCTGTCACCACGAAGTCGGTGATTTGTAACCGGGGAGGTGATGGCGTCTCGCGATAATAGTTTTGATTCGCCGCTATTAAGACACTTTTACATTTGAAAAATGGAGGTGGAGGAGGAGGGTTAACCTGCACTCATAGAGACTAGTTGCGGCCCTGTTAATAAAAATAAATAAGGAAACAGAAAACAAACAGAGGAATGATACAGTGAGATGATTTTCATAAACGATCTTCAAGGGGGTTGGATGCGAGGGTCGCGAACTCTAGCGGACGAAATGGTAATCAGCCTTTTCGGGGCGGGTGGTTGACATCGGAAACCACACTCAACGAGTCTGACGACTTTTTGTCGGTTTTGATGGAACCGGAAGTGGAGGGGATACCGGAAGGAAAGTGAAAGACAAGACTAATTTTCTTTTAAATTTCTTAACAGTTATGGAGATGGGCAAGGAGGGATGAACTCTGGTCCCGGCGGTGGAGGAGGCGGAAGCAGCGGAAACAGTGTCTCAGGAGGAGAATCTCAATACGGCGGTGCTTTGAGCGCAGCAGCAATGGTGGCTGCAGCAACGGCAACGGCCACAGCCACAGCAAGCGTAGTCGCACTTCAAGAAAGGCAAGAAATGAATACGCAATTCAATCAGGTACGTGAACGATAGGAGATGAAATGAGATGAGAGTGGGGGAAGGGGTAGTTTGGTGGGAGTTGGAGGCAGACTGAGAGACAGCAGGAGAGAAAAACCGCACGCGGATTCTCGCCAATCAATTTTTAATTTTAAAGTAGAAGAAGAAAAATGGCGGAACCATGATTTTCTATTTTTGGATTCCTCTTGACGTTTATCCAACAAAAACAAATAAATCAAAATGAAGAAAATGGTCTTTTAGATCTCGTATGTGTGTTATTACGGTCCCTTTGGTTGGTAGAAGAGAGACAGAGACAGAGAGAGAGACAGACAGACAGACAAAAAGGAATGAAGGGCGGCGAAATCTCGGCTCGTGTGCTTCCTTCGGCGGGGATTTTATGACCCCCCCGGCCGTCGTTACATCACCACGGGACGGAATGATGAAAAGGCCCTGGGAAAGGGAGGTGAAGGAGGAGGAGGAGGAGGGACGAGGGAAAGGCCCTTGACTTTTGTGGGCGTCCGTTCTCGAAAAAAAAATTCTTCTTGAAAGATTCCTCTGAACACACACACGCGCTCATTAAAAGAAATTAGTGTTCTCTCTCGGCTTGGTGTGGTGTGTGGTGTTTGATCCGACCTCGACGCACGCATCTGGTTCACAAGAGGATCGGGGAGAGGAGGATAGTTGGGAGGGCAAAGGGGGAGAGGCTCATTAAGGCCAAAACCAAAATTTTCGCGATTGCGAAACCCTTTTGGCAGAAGTGCGAAACTAGACACAAGACGAATTTCGAGGGCTGGGTGCGTGAGGTTGATGATGGTTTTGGTGGTCACGTGACCGTCGCAGGTTACTGTCAGAATTATTCTTTGCTGTGGTCAAGATTTTCGATGGTTTGAATGATTTTCCTTCGATTGAAACGCAGTGGATGACGGCAGGACTACAGGAAAACTTCCGGCTTTGTCAGTGTGGTTTTAACCACTGGGCTATCACGCCAACTAGTCTAGAATGAAACTGTGTGGCTAATTGGCGTGATAGCCCAGGGGTTTGAACCATGGTCTTCTTCAGGTTCAGAAAGCCGGTTCCGCCGGGATGACGCCGACAGGATTCAAACGGGAGGAGAAGGTAGAGAGAAATTCATTTCCCCTCTCCTCCCACCAAGACCTGACCTTCCTACGGTCAAGTAACAGACAATGAGGATGGGAGGAGACGCGTAACCCCGAATACGGTTTAGAAAATGATGAGGTTGTGAAAAAGCAGAGACCAATTACTCCCCCCTGTAAGGTAGTAGAAGGAAGAAATCGTGGCGAAGAGGCAGGAACGCAATTAAAATACCTGAAAAGATGGAAGAAGATGGGAGGAAGGTAGAGTTGAGGTTTCCCAAGAGCGTTAAGCGAAATATTCGCAGTGAGGACGAACCTCAGCTCTGATTCCATCAACATTTCCCATCAGAGAAGGAAACAAAGGTGGAGGGTGAAGAAACCACCCTCCCAAAAAATACAAAAGAATGAATGAATGGAATTGAATGATTGGAATTTGTAAGGAATAAAAGAAAAAAGAAGAAACGGGAAAGGTCTCCGCGACCAGGTGCGATTATGCCCCCGTTATCGATACCTCAGGTACGGGTCTCGGGTTTCTGGGCTCCCATTGTCGTCACTCACAAAAATGAAAGAAAAGAATTTCATTCAGGTTCTCTTTTTTGGGGTTTCATTGTCCTAAAAAAAAACGACCGGAAGAACCGCCATCATTCCTTACAAACGTCTCGGTTTGAGTTGGCTTGGGATGAGGACGTGACGTGACAAGGCGACATCTCCCGAGGGAGTTGTATTTAGTCAACCACTTCCGGTGCTGCGATAGGTAGACGCTATTTAAATTAAAGGGTCTGGGAGGAAGTGACCACTTTGATGACGGTAGACCGGAAAATAATTTCGGTTCTATGCATCACACCTAATATATATATGCTGCGGTAAAAGTGATAAATGAGGCGAATATATATGATTTCCGGTGAGTATACATAATCACTAACGTAGCTGGGTTAGTGCGTCAATTTTGAGCATTTATCACATTTGCCGGTACGTTTACAAAATATCTGTTTTATAAACTAGCCGGTAAATATGATAAATAATCGTTAATTTGTCATCTTTATCAAAATTTAATTGGTGATTATGAATAATCGCCTGGAATTTAATGTCTATTCGTAAAATTTATCACTTTTACCATAACACGTACAATATTACGTTCCGGTGATTTTAGAAAGCACGTTAACAAGCCAAGCAAAATTGATGAGTTGGAAGTATTACAAACTAGTCGGTAAATGTGATAAATATTCGTTAATTCGTCAGATTTATCAAAATTTAGTTGGTGATTATGAATAATCGCCGAGAGTTATATGTTTATTCGTCAAATTTATCACTTTTACCGTGACATATTGATAATATTTTGTCATATTTACTGGCTAATTTGTAAAATCTTCAACTCATAGTGGGGAATTTGATAAATATTTGCTCAGATTACGAATTGGAGGTTTTATAAACCAGCCGGTAAATGTGATAAATACTGTGATTTGTGACATTTATCGAGCTTTATTGGTGATTATGAATAATTAATCACTTTTACCGTGTAACATATATACGATATTACTGTCCGGTTGTCAAAATAAAAGGAATCACGAATCTTCGGCCGATGATTTATGACCTATAACAGTTTTCTGGGAAATCGGTTGTTACTTAGAAAAACGTTTCGTGTCGCTGGAGAGAAAGAAAGCAAAACACACAAACGATGGGCAGTGGGAAGGGGGATGGCCTCCGTGACCCCTCGGGCTACTGTAACATGTTGAAGCATGCTATCACTTGAGTCCACTTCCGGTCGATGGTGTAGTAGTGTAGTCTTTGAAACGTTTTGGAGTTTTGATACGTGAAGAGGAGGTTAGAATGGAAAAACGGAAACGGAAATGTCGGGAAGGATGTAAGGCTGTCGTTGAAAGGTTCGCAAAGGTTGGGTGGTTGGTGTGTGATTAGACTTCTCTCGGATGTGGTTACGTCTTGTTAACTGTCTGGTCTCTCTGTCGTCATTTCTTTGTCTCTTGAAGTCCAGTTTGGTGTTGGACTCTTTCAGAGGACACCCAACCCCCGGAAGAGGGATGTAAACACTCGGACCATGTTTGGTAATCCCATATCCTCTTTCCAGATGCACGGGATGCCTCACAACGTGATGGGGAACCAAAATTACGGCGGGAATTTTCCTAACCAAAGAGGCCATGCTCCGATCGGAATGAACGATCCGTCTGGCGTCATGGGAAATATGGGCAACATGGGAATGGGGATGAACAATTTCAATCCCATAAATTCGATGGCGTCCATGGGAAACGTGCCGCCGATGAACGGAAACATGCACTGCAACATGATGGGCCCAGGACCTGGAATGAACAAATTGGGAATGCAGGTTGGTAGTGGTGGTGGTGGTGCTGGCTCTAAGAGCCCGCGACAGCCTGGAAACGGCCTCACTCACGGTTATTGTCCTTTCCAGGGTCCGGGGAATCAAGTGTATCCGAGAAGAATATCTCCATATCCAAGTCCCGCGATGCACATGAATCAAAAACGTGGCGGCGGAGTGTATTCGGGTCCAGGACCTGGCCCCGGTCCCATGCAATCGGGATTCGGACCGAACAATCCTAATCAGGTAAGTTTTTCGGGGAAATTATGTCACCGGTATTAATACACGTGTTAGCGACTAATTAAAAACGATGATTTTGTGTTTGTTTGGTTGTTAGTATTCCCAGGGTTATGGAAATACGAGGTCAAATGTTCCTTCCCAATATCAGGCCCAGTCAGGTATGCAGAACATGGGACCTGGTGTCGGATCTTTTGTTCCTGGGTCCGTAGTCCGAGTTGCATCAGGTAAGGTCGCCGTAACTTTTCCCTCACGCGTGTCTGCTTGTTGCTTCTTTTCCTCGTTTGATCTTGTTTGTTTGTTTGTTCGAACAGGAAGTCCATCTGGACAAGACGCCTCGATGAGAGGAAACATGAGTTATCAGCACAGTCCGATACCCGGAAATCCGACTCCTCCTCTCACGCCGGCCGGTTTGATGCCTCCGTACGTGAGCCCGAACGCGGATGTCAAACCGAATTTCGTCGACATCAAACCTCCCCTCATGATGCAAAGTAAGTCCGAACGGATTCCTTTAATGGTGAGGGTGGGTTTGGGGTGGATTGTTCTGTTTTGGGTTTAGATTGTCTTTCCTTCATAACACGTTCTCTGCCAAACTACGAGATAACTCGTAGGTTGTTTGACTACGAGTTAACTCGTGTCGATACGAGTTATCTCGTAAGACTAAATCAACCACCTTTTTAGACCGGATCCTTGAAATCTTTCCTGGCAGTTAATTGGTTGGTGAAAATTGGATTTTATTCTTAGTTTGAAGCGAAACCGGAAACGGAAGCTCCAAAATGACAGGGCGGTAAATGAAAATATCAGGAGGAGGGGATGGGAAGGTCATACTAAACCCAAATTCTCTACCAAAACTAGAAAAACAGACATAAAATCGGACAGAATATCGGAAAAGAAAAACGGAAATGGTAGTTGAGTGGGGAAAAGACCGGAAACGGAAATCGAATCTAATTTAAAAGAAAACAAAAATTTTTTTGGTGTCCACGTTATGAGAAGCAATCACGGGGAGGGGAAGGAGGTGGATGAAATGCGTTCGAAGGTCTAATTCGTTTTTGGTTTGTTTGTTTTGCAGAGGAAGACTGAGGCTAACGTTTCCCGTTCGGGACGGAATCATACTTCCGCCATTCAGGTTGGAACACAATTTAGCGGTTAGCAATCACGTGTTTCAATTAAAGCCCACCGTTCATCAAACTCTGATGTGGAGGTAATTATTAGTTTTTAAGATGGGAGTTTTGATTTCAGTGCCGGATCCAAGTTTGGAAGTTTTTTTTAGTTTTTAAATTGCTCTCGTTGAGAGGAGAGAAGTTCGGCGTAATCGGCCGGAGGTCATTTTGTTTCGACGAAGGACAAAGAAAGAAATTGAATTATGGCATTTTTGGTTTTCTCACATTTTTCACAATCCAAGGGCGTTGCTTTTGACCAGGATTTAGAGTAACCGGTTTCCGGTTTTGGTTCTAATGATTTATTTGTTCGTAACAGATCGGATCTGGAACTCCAGTTGAAGTGTTTCCATCACGAGGATAGACAAATGAACACGAACTGGCCGGCATCCGTTCAGGTTTCGGTGAACGCGACGCCATTGAGCATAGACAGGGGAGAGAACAAGACCTCGCATAAACCATTGTACCTAAAGGATGTCTGTCAACCCGGGAGGAACACCATTCAGATCACTGTGTCTACTTGTTGTTGTGTGAGTATGTCTGTCGAAGGAAGAAGTTGCGGATGCGTGGTTCCGTGAGGCGAGGTCTTTGAGGTTGATCGGTTTTTGTCTTTCCAGTCCCACTTGTTCGTACTTCAGCTAGTCCATAGACCGAGCGTGAGAAGCGTGCTTCAAGGTCTACTAAGGAAACGTCTTCTCACCGCCGATCACTGCATCGCTAAGATCAAGAGAAACTTCAGCAATAATCCGACCAACAGCGGAAGCATGTCGGCGGATAGGGACGCCGTCGAACAGACGGCTCTCAAGGTTTCGATGAAGTGTCCGATCACGTTCAAGAGAATCACGCTCCGGCCAGGGGACACGACTGCAAACACATTCAGTGCTTCGATCTGGAATCGTACTTACAACTGAACTGTGAACGGGGCTCTTGGAGATGTCCGGTTTGCAAGTGAGTTTCCTGCCCACCCATTGAACCCACTTCCGGTTGTCAGAGATGTAATTCGAGTTTTTGTTTGATTTGCAGCAAACCCGCGCAGTTGGAAGGCCTGGAAGTTGATCAGTACATGTGGGGGATATTGAACACGTTGAACAGTTCCGACGTGGAAGAAGTGACGATCGATTCGGCGGCCAATTGGAAACCCGCAAAGAGTCTCACTCAAGGGATCAAAACGGAAGAGGAAAGCGAGTCGTGCGGCGGAAGCAAGAAGATGAACAAAGCCATGTCTCCGGGAAGCATGACGTTACCTACGTTGAACAGTTGGGACAACATGAACCAAGCTATGTCTCCCTACATTCCACCTGATATGAACAGTGAGTCTAGTTTTTGTCTGTCTCCATGATCATGGTTCCGGTCTCGAGTCAGAACACCCATGACAACTCGTTTTGTATTCAAAGGTATAGCAAGTGGTTCCATGATGTCGAACACGCCTCCCTCCTATGGAAACAGTCCAATGAACAGAGGGAATTGCTACGACGTCGTTTCGAGCAGTCCCCTCGGCAACAAATATTCGAACGGCGGTGGACCTTTGACTCACCTAAGCGATTCCGTGAATTCGTTGGATCCGTTGAACGCGATCGAGAAATCGTTGAACGAACAGGTAAGCGCGGGGGATTGGAAATTGATCCGCTCGTTCTCGGGTGGGTGATCACGAATGCGAATGACGGGATTCGGTTTTGTTTTCAGATGCCGAACACGCCTCACACTCCACACACGCCGCACACACCTGTCGGAACCCCGCACACGCCAAGTGGACCCCCCAGCGTACCGCCGAATGACATATCAAACCACAACAACAGTGGTGAAGTTACCAGTGATCACTCGACGGATTTGCCATCTGATCTCAATTTTGATCCAGCAGCTGTCATTGATGGCGAAGGCACCGGTCAGGAAGCCCTGAACGTGAGTACTAGTAACTGTTATTAGCTTTGAGAACTTGTGAAGGGTAACCTTAGCCTGGTGTCAAAGTGATGGGTCGTGAGTCAAGATGAGGTAAACATAGGCTGGATATGGAAAACAGCTCTTATCTCTCTATGCAAGTTTTGACCTGTTCCTCTCCGTTATGTATCCTCGTTGGAAGTATGGAGACAATAGTCTGAACGACAGTGATTGCGAACCAGTGACCCATGTGTTAGATGTATATATA
The DNA here is from genome assembly GCA_016920875.1 of Columbicola columbae. Taxonomy (NCBI): domain Eukaryota; kingdom Metazoa; phylum Arthropoda; class Insecta; order Psocodea; family Philopteridae; genus Columbicola; species Columbicola columbae. The sequence goes on along the minus strand of JADMLL010000009.1, from coordinate 2,983,559 downwards.
AGATATATTGGGAGAGGGTTCTGTATGACCAACAGATTGGATACGAACTGAAGGGAGGGGGTGCAGAGAAGACTAATCCTGTCTCATAGAGTTTAGAAAGCCGGTGAAGCTCCCTGTAACTTGAGGTAGCATTCAACACAACGCCGGATCTCAACATATACAGTTCATACAGGTCCAAACTCTGTTTATGGAAAATTAATTTCTTTGTTGTTGGATACTTACAGCTTTTACCAGATAACGTCGTCGATCCGATGGAACTTCTCTCTTACCTGGATCCGCCAGACCTCGCGACACCTCCCAGTAGCGGAGCCAGCAGCACGGGACACACGGGAGTAGCAACAAACGACGATATCCTCGCTCTCTTCGAATAAGTTACCTATTTAAATAAAATAATACTAATTAATAATTTAAAATCAAAACTAAAAACAAAAAAAAGTCAAATTCGGTTGGACATTCCTTAATCCGAGAAATTTTTCGGCCCCCCGATGCCCCAAAAACAGAACAAAAATTCCAGAAAATTACAAAATCGGGGGAGGCAAACGTTGAAACGGTGTTTTTCGAGGGAACAAAACAAACAAAAATGAAAATCGTATATACAAAAAAAAAACAATTTTCACTTTGAATTGCCAAATTTTATTAGTTAATTGATTTTAACTTAATTATTGATTATCGATTATCGATTATTTTCTTTCGGAAGAAAAGCATAAAAAGAAAAAACGGGCACAATTATACTTTTGCTTATGTAAACGTGTAAAGGCTCTTAGAGAAGCGATTGGAATGAATGTGAATGAATGAGTGAGTGAGTGGAAGAGTTGATTTATGTTCTTCGCGAGAATGTAATCCCCCCCTCCCCACTTTTTCTTTATTTTGGAAAATTTAGAAAATGTTCATACAGAAGACTGTAAAAATTTTTCAAAAACCAAAAAGAAAAATAATTTACAAAAATGTATAAAAAAACGTCGAGGCGCTCTGTATTTAATTATAGATATTATCTATTCGTCGGAATGAGATAGATAATGAGAGGAAGAGATGAAAATGTCGGTCGCGTTTTCGATTCTGAGCTTTGAACTTACTAATAGATGAGGTGTGGGGGTTGGATTTGGAGTTTGGGGGAGGGTTGTAGGGATGTTTTCCTGTATCTGGGTTTTGATTAGGTGAGGTTAGAAGAATACTCGAGGAAGAATGGCCCTTAGGTGAGGTAATACTACGATTCTAGGTTAAAATGGGTTAATCTCAGTGGTGTAGGATGGGAGGTCGTAAAAGCTGATAGAGTTTTAGGGGGTCCAAGAATTGGATGAAGCAATAAATCCATCAGGCTTGATAACATGAACCAAAAACCCAACAGCGAGGGGTTCACATATCAGAACTTACAACTTGAAAGTGGTTGTAAATTACAAACGACTTTTAAAACCGGAAATGGGTTAAAATGGGTTTGTAGGCTGAGAGAGGGTAACCCATCAGGGTTGATAACATGCACCCAAAAATCCAACAGCAGAACTAAAACGGTTTCAAAATTCAATGCAAAAGTGTTGAGTTAGACATAAATTACAACCACCAACTAGAATGGTTGTTTCATAAAATTTTGGGGGGACCTGTTGTCATGTAATCAAACCCTCTGACCAGCCAAAGAGTTTGAACCCACTCCCACATCCTGTTACACCCAAGACTGAAAAACAAAATAGAAACTCAGCCCCTTGACAAACGAATTTTTGTTGTTAGTGTGCAATACTTTGAAAAAAGTCTTGTACATAAGTAGAAATACTTACAGCCCGAGTTTTTGCTGTTGTTGAATAAATTTTTCTCATTAACGATTTGGTAGGGAAAACGTTTCACATGAGTCCAACTGACTCACTCGAGCTAAGCTACACACTCACCACTTCCAAACCCAGTTTTAGTTCAAAGAAGAATCATTAACACCAAGATCATAGTCTGATTTTTAACCTGAGTCAGTTTGACTCATTTCTTTAATATCATTTACAAAACCACTGGTGGGGAACCTTGGTTGTGTAGTTATGGTTGGGTTTGAGTCCCCATCTCTCCTCTCAAATTCAAACTCTCCCTCAGCTATGGTTGAATGATGAAGGAAGGTTGTCATAAGCTCAGACTTGAAAACGCGCGTTAAAAATTTAAATAAATAAGCATTCGTTATTTGAAAACAAAATGGAGTCGTAAGTAGCTTTAAAAATATATTATTCGCTCTGTTTACCCCCCCTTGCCCCCTCAGAAAAAAAAATTTTATTTAAGCAAAAACAAGTAGCTTGATAGTGATGCTAATATTAATTTATAACTCTTTTGGTGATGACAGAAAATCAAAAATGTTATGTGATTGATTGATTGATTGATTGGCGATCTATAAAGTTGAATCTGATTGGTGAAAGAGTACAGCGCTTACGTACAACAAAAAACAAAATTAGTGTTCCTTCCTTTTTTTAATTTAAATTTAAATTTAAAAAATTTGAATCGGTGACAAGTAATTTATCACGTGTGTTGAGCTTCCTTTGTTTTGTTTTGATTGTGAGGTGGAGGAGAGGTTTGTAAGTTGCTCAGCCGCCATTTTGATTTCTTAAAAAAATTTTGTTCTCCAATCATGGTTGGGTGAAGAATGATGGCGTCGGTTTGAGTTTGGTCGTAGTTGTCTATGTTTTGAGATTTTGATTATGTCAGTTTGAATCTTGTAACCATTTCCGGGTTTGGTTGGTTGGGAAATCGGTTTTCTCTTTTCTAAGACTGTCAGACTCATCAAAAGACTGTGTTACAAAAGCTTTCCAAGTGAAATAATTTTGTTGTTGTTGTTGTTGTCTTTTCTTAGTGTCATTCCTCAAACAGAAATGATCAGATGTCTTGAGAATTTTTGCTGTTGTCAAGTTTCTTTTACTGATTCAATGATTCACATTCCTTGTTTGAATAGGCTTTTGTTTGAGTCCCAGGTAATTGGTTTGGTTGGGTACATGCTGTTGTCTCCTGATTTTAGGGCCCTGGATCTGGGTTGGAGGGGAATGATTTAGTCTAGGATTGGGAGGATCCTTCTTCTGTTTGAGTCCCTTTGGAAATGCTAGTGGGTACCTTGACAATTGGTCCAACAGAATTGGTGGTGGTATTTTGGAAACGGTTTCTGTCTCAAAATGTTTCTTTACATCTTTGCGACTCACCCCAACCTGTTTGGATCTGTGTTGCTGTTTATTGTTTTTGCTTAATGACTATTTCACCACAATTTGACGTGCCAGAACTACCTTCTTACAAACAATGTTGTAATGTACAAAGTTTACAAAACCACGCATAGTTCAGAATTTTCTTAACGTATATCAACCCATCTTCTGCCTAAAACCAACTAGCACACTAAAGGAACTTGGGGTATTCTCCTTAAAATGATTCTCGGTTACTCACCTCCATCTTTGATTTCGTTATCACAGGTTCAAGTTTCTAACTGACAAACTTTTTACATCAAAAAATTATAAACTTACCTTGAATGTGAATAATCCGTTATATTTATGTAAAAAACTGATGGAAATCACTATTTATTACCTTAATCACATAACTTTTTTTATATAAAAAACAAAAAAACGAAAACTACGATTTTCAATGCGACTTGTTTGAAAATCCGTTGGGAATTGATTTGGGACGCGTTCCAAACGAACCGGAAACGACCTCATCTACAGCCACGATTGTTTTGAAACACTCTAAAAAAATCCGTTGACGGGTAATTTTATTTTAATTTCAAAATACCATAAAATAAGTTCGTAATCCTTACGAAAACATAATAAATTTGTCGTTAATTTAAATAATAGTGTAAGAAATAAAATGGATGATAATTTATAAATGATTCAATCTATAGTGTAATTAAAAATTAGTGAAATTCAAATTAGATTTGTGAAAACAAACATGGCGGCTTTGGACTCTCACCACCACCTGGACACACAACTATAAACCAAAGGAAGCATTCAAAAGGTCAAAGATTAATAAGAATTAAATAATTTTAAAATCAATTTATTGAGATACAAAGTAATTCGTCGAGGAGTTTGGACGAAAACCCTCATCCGGGTTTCCTTTTTATTTCTTAAATGTTTATTTAAATGAATCAAGTTGAATCATTGGGCTTATTAATCTTTAATCTCGCGACGAAAGGTAAAATTTTATGTATATGTAAATAAATTATATATATAAATTAAAAAATAAAATGAATTTTAAAATTATATATATACATTTATATTTTTCTTTAGCGAATGATTTTGTAGGTTAGTGCTGATCAAGCTCCGCGTAGACTCTACGCAATTTTTCTTTTTCTTTTTGTTGGCGTGTTTGTTGTACTGTTTCCAGGGTTTCGCACCTGAATGATTTTCGACGATGGCTTTCGCATCGGAGTCAGTCAGGGTTGAGTAATTCATTATCTTTTTCAAACCCTTTTCATGAGCTTGGGGTTTGTGAGTACGGAAGAACACTTTGTCTATATCCTCGGTCGTTGATTTGTTAACTGTAACAGCTCTGACGTATCTAGGATCAGCGTTTTCTAAACTCCTCTCCTTCACTCTCTCGGGGAATGTGTGATAAAGCTTTTGATCAAAACCAGGAGGAGCGTGACAGTATAACAACTTCCCAGACACGAAGTCTTTGAGGATAAACCTCGCAGATCTAGGATTGTCAGGTTGGCCATTCTGAGTCATGAAACCTCGATTGTAACCGAAAGCGTTGAGCAATTCCTCAGATGTTGGGGGTCTCTCCGGATCCTCACCCTCCGATGGTTTGGGGAGTATGATGGCGTACATATCTTCCAGTACGTGTCGAGGGATTAGTGACGCGACTAATGTCACAGGAGGAACGTGATCACGCATCTGATCGATGGGAAGAATCCCGTTCACTATCATCTCCGACTTGGTGGACACGAAGCTAGGCATAACGAGACCAGGACAATCGCATAAAATGAGATCTTCGAATAGATTGAAGGTTTGAAAGTGTTTCGTTTTTCCTGGGGTTGCTGACACTGCCACTTTTTTAGCTGATAGAAGTGAGTTGAGGGTTGAACTTTTACCGACATTTGGGTATCCGACCAAACCGATCGTCGTCTTGTTTTCGGTGACTCGAGGAGCTTGATGATACACCCTGAAGAAGTTGATGAGCTCTTCGTTGGTGTAGATTTTGTGTGAGTTAATTATTTCCCCTCCCTCGTTCAAAGCTAAGTTTTCTAAAACTTCATCAACTGAACTAGAAGAGTTTGAATTATCTAAAACAAAACAGAGAAAATTGTTTTATTATAACAACAACCACAACATCATAAAAACTACAAAACTACAAACTCCAACTAACCTGCTGTTGCACAGTAAAATATAACTTTCACCTTTTCCTTAGTGAAATATTCCGCCCAAGCTTTTCTCTGTTCCTCATTTAAAAAGTCAGCTTTATTCAACAGCAAAACATTCTCCTTATTCGAATTAACTTCCTTCACATACATCTCTAAATCTTCACAACGAAACATTAATGGATTTCTAGCATCAACAATTTGTACAACAACATCACTCCTCTCGATCACTCTCCACAGCTGTCTCCAAAATTCCAAATTCTTTTCATAAGGCGTCAATAAAATCCATCGACTTCCTGTAATACAGCTAACTTCCTCCTCCACTCCAAAAAAGATTCCCTCTCCATAGATTCCAGCTCAGCAGGAGTTGTTTCTAATTCCATGCTGGCCTCCTAGGAATCTTCATCATGTCTCTATGTTTATCTTCAATATCATTTAAACTCCTACTGGTAACATCACAGCTGGTTGTGGGTTTGACAAACTTTATGTTCAACTTTTCCGCTTCGAATTCGGTGCCTGCCAATGTGGCAGTCGATAGAAACTCTTGAAAGGACGACTCTTCAGTGACTGATTGGAAGATTGAGACGTCCCCAATCGTAACCGTCGTTTAACTCGCTTGTGTGAAGCATCCCATCATTTCCATCTTTCCCGCGATTTTTGTGATACTTCGCCCGGAGAATCTATCCTTGATTAATGATCTACCTAAACTGCTGATGTTTTTATCTTTCTTTCCCATTTTGTGAAATTGACGGACGACTTAACCTCAACTGGTTGAAAACAGATTGCTTGAAATTACGTCAAACGTAACGAGTCACTTCACGACACAAAATTGTAAGTTTGTTTTAATCTTTTTTATTATGCAACTGAAAACAAAGTCACTGAATTTTACGACCTATTTTATTTCCAACTTTGATATTTTACTTTTATTTTGTAGAAGTTTATGAGGAAGGGAATTGCTTCACGGGAAAATTAATAAATCGAAGCGATAACCGATAAATAACAAACGGTATAATGCGAATTTATCAGAATTTTAATTTAAAAACTCTCCGACTTGTTATCAACTTTTATTTTTTTTTAAAAAAAGAAAACCATCCGTTAGGTTATGGGTTACATAACAAATAAAAATTCGAGCACGACTTTGAAAAAGGTTGCCGCCATCTTGAATCGTGGTAGCAGAGTCGGTTCGAACTCACCTGTGATTGGTCGTTGTCAAAAATTACATAGTAAAAGTCATTCTACTGTGTACGTTTCACTGACTTGTTTCTATTTCAAACGAATTTAATTTATTTTTATTTAATTATTATTTTACGCTTTTATAAAGTCAAATGGGAACATTAATCCACTGTCCTTGAACGAAATCGATGAAATTAGTAAGTTTGTAATCTTTATGTTTTTTCATTAAAATGAAATCGCAACCGATTTCAAATGTCCCCTGTCACGGATAAGTTTTATAAAGGTGATTGGACTTGGAAAGTAATGATTTGTTTTTCGAAACAGTATAATTTGATTTGTTTCAGCCGTTAGATGTAAAGGTGGTTTTTGAGGTAGAGAATTAATTTAGTAATCTGTTGAAATGTGATTTTTAGTTAGAATTTTATTGATAGGTGTTGTTATATTTGATTTTGGAAAGATAGTCATTATCTATCGTGGATATTTGGCAGCCTAGAGAAATAGGGGCAGATAGATAAAAATCTAACTGTATCATTCTGTGTGGAGTGATAATATTGTTATCATTGATTTGAATGGTTTTTTCTTAGAATTTTGTCTTATTTGCTGTGAAAGTTTTTCCTGTTGCAGAAGAATGGAATGAAAGTGTTGAACAGCAGTCAGGTTATAAATTTTTGTTTGAGGAAGTTTTTTTCTCTGACCCTAATTTTTATAGTTGTAGCTGTGTTTTTATTTCTGTGTTTCAGTTTTGAGTATGACAGGATGTGAGAAGGTCAAACTCCCAATGTTTGCATTGGTAGTTAGGTGATTAAACAACTCAACTATGGATCTCTTAGTTTGAACTTAATTTTCATTTTTTATCAGCTAGTCTGTTCATTATTTCATGATATCTAAGAGAGAGTATTAAGCTTTTAAAACTGGGAAATGGGTTAAAATGGGTTTGTTTTAGTCTAGGTTAAGAGGCTGTTAAAGTTATCAATGAAAACTGAAGATAGGAAAGGATGACTCATTTGTTGTTAAACCTGAGAATGAGTGAGGTGTTATGGGTTCAAGGATTGAATGAAGGAACTAATTTATTAGTGGTGATATCATGAACCAAAAAACCCAAAAGTGTTAAGTGAGAAGTTTGTAGAATAAAAGTAACAACTTGAAGGTGGTTGTAAGTTTCAAACAAAATCATCATGTCACTATCAACTCATTTGAGTTGGAACCCTTTCACATCGAATCACACCCAAGACTAACAAACACTGATTAAAACTCAATTCAGAATCAGAAAATCAAAAACTGAAAATGGCAGGAGGTTTAGAAATTTATTTATACCAAAATATACTGGAAGGAAAATTATTGCAAAATCAAAGATTCCAGCATAAATTTGGGTTATACAACACAGAGGGTGGTGTTGTAGGAAGATTAAATTAGGGTTGCAACAGAACATTAGGGAAGACGTTTTAACTTTGTCTTCAAAACATTGCTCATAATGAATATAGAAGTTTGGCAACAAATTTGAGATGAGTCGTTCAAGAAGTCCACTTAGGTCACTACTAATACCAATCACCCAAAAACGATAAACAAACCAATAATATCAATATCATTATTCTTAACATTTTATAAATTATTACTTTGTAACAAGCTGGAGAATTTAATTTTCACCTCCCAGGTGCCTTGAATCGATGAATAACAACTCTTGAGTGCCTATTTACAAACTGGAAAATTTGTAGTGTTGATTATTTCAGTTGTAAGGACAAACATCAGAGATCCAGTATCCAAAAGAAACCACAAAGACATTTGTTTCTATTAAAGGTTGAAGTTGAAAGCTTTTTCTTTTATTAGGTACAAAAGCCAAGGTTAGAAGTTTCAGGTTTCAAGGTTCCATTTGTAAGAAAATTAGATGTAAACACTCAAACATAATCGTTTGGGTTTTCAGTTCCATGAAAACAATTAATCTTTCGTGGTCAACTTGATGGGAAGATTATGACTTTTGAGTTTCATTGTTGTTTTGATTGGTTTAAAGAAATTTTTTTTCTCTTCTGTTGCAGGATAATTTTAATTATGGTGATGAGTGAGTGAGGAAGTGGTCAGAAATAATTTTTTAAAAATAAATTTGAGCTGTGAAATTGTCAAGGGTGGTAAAATGGCTGTTCTAAGTCTTCCAGAGTACAAAACGATTACAACTTCATGTATCGAATATGTTCACCCTTGGAGTACTTCATGTAGAGATGCCACCATTGGATTGCTCATTCATGCATTTTCACATTCACTTAGAACTTATACGACTGTTTATTTGGTAAGTGATTTGTTAGACGAGAGGGTGGAAAGATGGTGTCACTCTTGTGAAATATATATATTAGAGGTTGGAGGGGTGTAGGTGTAGTTTTATTAGAAAGAAAGGTGGGAGAGAGTTAGAGGTTATGTTCTAGAAATGTCTGATGAATGGAAGGAGAAAGTTTTGCAGGATGTTAGGGCTTGGTGGGCTTCTACAGCTTGTTCGAGTCACTGTCTGGTTGTGTCTAAATCTATTTCTTTGTGTCTTGTCATGTCTCTGGTTATTCATAACCCATCTCCCTGGGTCTTATTATCTGTTTGTATCTTTGTATTAGTTCAAGCTCACTAGCTCTCTAACTAGCAATTACACAATAATCAATCGAATGCCCTGCTTTCATTTTGCTGTGCTGCATCATATTGCTGTAGGTAACTGTACTTTACACTCTACGCTGTAAACTGTAGCACTGAACAGAAGCAAATTGTTATCTATTTGTGGAATTAATTCTCCTGTTGTTCTGTAGACCATATAGAATTCAAAATTGGATTCTCTGTTTTATCGAAGACAAACAGAACTACTCCAAGGGCTCTCAATTTTTCTGTTCTAATTATCTGAGCTCATTCTACAGCTGAATAAAAGTGAATTGTTACCTGTTGCTAGTATTTTATCTGCTGATCAGTTGTAGTCCATAGAAAATCCCCAACTATCAGTTGAACAGCTTCAAACAACATTTGCTGTTGTGAATATGATCCAAATCCCCTCAGTCAGTTCTACAGTGATGTCCAAACTTTAATGATCCGAAAAAGTGACCACCAAATCCAACTCTCTCAGCTTGTTTGAACCTGAAATTTGGATTTATCTTATCTTATTCTATTTATCTATTTATCTAGTTCACTTTGATAATGCGGCGTAAAAAATTAACAAAATCTGTGATCCGGAATACAATTTTGGGAATATTGCAATCGACAGTTTTCCTCACGACACATTCCTACGGATTTTCATCCACAGTCTGCGCTTTAAGGTACCGAGTTCCGTCGTTTCCTATACCACGGCACCGATTATCTGTTTCCGGTTTAATTTAAAATTTTTGGTTTTTTGTTTCAAAGGCGATTGACAGGACGTTTTGACAAATACTCAGTTTCATTCCTACCCGCCTTCTTATCCAGTTTGGTTGCCATTCACCTAGAAAGGCCGTCGAGGAGACCGATTTTGTGCCTCTATGTGACCAATGTGGTAAGTGACGGGGAGTTTTTCTTGGGGGTGGAATGGGTTGGAAATGATTTGTCGAAATGTGTGTTCAGGCAACGGAAACGCTATTTCGAATGGCCGTCTGGAGAGGTTGGGTCAGACCCATCAAATTCGGAGAAATAATCATCTTCACTCTGTCGACAACTGCCCTCTTGTACCTGTTTCGAAGTGACGAAACTGCGACGGATTCCATGTTTTCGGTGTTGAGGTGAGTGTTGTCCTCAACAGAGTGAGGAGGTGAAGGAAGTAGAGTAGGTGGTTGATCGGTGATTGTTTTTTGGGTTTAAGGTACGTCGTGGGTAAATACGAAGAAGTCAAATCTCCGGAAAGGCCACTGGAAATAGACTCGCCGACTCCCAGCCGAAGTTCGTCGAAGAGTTCGACATCCTCCGATCAAAACTATTCCATGTACGTCGTCATATCGAACATATATCAGAGCTATGCTCGAATCATAAATCTAATCAAATTGCAGAAACGTTCGCCGGTCTGTCCGCATCCTCACGGCTGCCTTTTTTACTCACTTCAGGTATGTCACTCCCTCCCCGTTTCGGTATCTAGTGCCACGTTTGTTTTGTTCCTCACTCCTTTCTTCGAGAACCTTCTTGACGACCAAATTAAATTGGCTCTACAGCCTAGAAAGAACGCTGATCTTTAAAAGACTGAAGATTCCATAATCGCAACAGCGAATCTCCATATTTCCTGGTCGGTGTAACTACTTGACGGTCACCACCAAACAAATTGTAAGTTTATACCTCCTTGTGGCCCCAAAATTTTGACTAAAGCTAAAGTTCACATCGGGAAATGTCAAATTTAGCCCAAATTCACCTTTTTGCAAATCTTAACTCCAGCAACAACCCATTTCACCGTGGTGACGTCATTTCATCTCCTGTCAGAGAGGGGGTACATAAGGAAACGTAAACCTTAGAAGCTGTCGAAGCTTTCATTCGCTTTTTGGGGTAATAAAAATCTTTTTTGAACTTTCCAGGGCCTTGGGAAGATGTTGGTCGTCGGCTACGGAGTACAAATAGCTTTAAGATTCGTTCTCTCAGCGAAGAGATTAATTCGAAAACCGTCTCTTTTACCAAAGATATTCTTCTCTGACAAAGTCTTAAATCTGGGAGCGTTTTTAGGATTATTTTCATTTCTATTCAGGGTGAGTGAAAGTTACCATTTCCGGTTTTGAAATGGTTTTATTTTAATTTCCGGTTACGTTCTGTAGTCGTCGAAAAAAGTTGTTGGTGTGTAATAACAGGTTTTAGCTAAGGAAAGATTTTTCGCGCCAAAATTCAAATTCCGATTGATTTTGATGTTATTTCCGTTTGTCGTTCACTCTTGCAGGGATCTTCTTGCGGGTTGAGATGGTTGAGAGGCTCCGATTCAGAATTAAATGCCATTCCAGCGGGACTCTTAGCCGGTTTAGCATTTTGGTTTTATCCAGACAACACGGCTGCTTTATACGTCATGTGGAAGGCTTTACAGGTGACGTAATCACTCCTGTAGGTGTGTATGGATACCGCGGAAATGGTGTTGATAAATTTTTTTTGGGCTTACAGATCCTGTATACGAAGTTGATAGACGCTGGTTATCTCCCGGAAATACCCTACGGAACGGTTTTGCTGTATTCCTTCTCGACGGCCGTTCTCTTTCACGCAGCTCTCCTCGAGCCTCAAAACCTGAGGCCATCTTACTACAAATTCCTTCACGGATTGTCGGGAGGTCGGATCGCGGTGATGAACCGAGAGTGCCTCGATCCGTTCGGTCTGAGCACGTCCAAATACCACGCGGAAGTCATGAAGAAACTCAGACTGGATCATAAAATCGTTCAGAATTTCCTTCTGTTCGGAACTCGATTCAAATGACGAAGGGATTTGAATATCCGGTAGTCAAAACTCACCGCGTTGGTGCAATTATGAAACCGAATCATATCGATCAAAGAGGAGTTGAGTTTCTACCTGTGGGCCCCTTTCCAAATCGGTAGCCATGACAAGGTTTTGTTTTGTTTTGTTTGTTTGTTTGTTACTGTGATACGCGTCCTGGGGTTTGTGCGAATCCGATTTCCGGTTTTTGTTGTTAGCCTGTGTTACTTTCTCCCTCCCCGTTGGAAACTGTTAGCGAATAAACCGCGGTTTTTGAGAGTTGAAACAATCGTTTGTTTGTGGAGTTGGTAGCCCTGCTTTACTTAACAATACTTAAGAGACAAATTTTTATAATGATTTTTAATATTTCAACTTAAAACACTTGACTGAGCATAATTAGTTTAGGTTTCAGATTGCCAAAATGAACAGAAGCAAAAGAATCACATTGCCAATGAGTTCCACTTCCGTCAAGTGTCCTTTTAAATAAATAAATAAAAAGTGTTTTTGTTATGTTCGTTATTGGGTTTGTTATTTGTTAATAAATAATTTTTAGTATTTTTTTAAATATCTGTCTTTATATAAATTTATTTGTTATAAGTTTTGTTTCCTAATTTTGAGTTTGAAGACAATGAAGTGAGCTGGAGAGAGTCACGTGATGTGTTTGGATTGTTTTGTTGGAGGTGTGGACTGGGCTCTGTTGAGGAACTGTTGAGTTTTTTATGAAATGCTTTTGGGTCGAGCCATAAATAACTTCCGGTGTTTTTCGACCGGAAATTCTTTCATAAATAGTGCACACTTTTGAGGGAAGCTCGTGTCACTCTTGATAAGAATTCGTTTTATAGATATTGCACTCAGTAACTTCCGGTCTTCCGGTTGACTAAAACAAATCCCACCTAAATTTTGTGGGAAAAGTTTGTTTTGTACGTATGACACAGTTTTAGGGGTAGCTTCTTTCATAAATAATGCACACTTGTACGGGAAACTCTTCCTACTCTTGATAAGAATTCATTTCATACATATTGTACTCACTAACTTCCGGTCTTCCGGTTGACTAAAACAATTCCCACCTAAAACTTGTGGGAAAAGTTTTGTTTTACAAGTATGGCACAGTTTTATGAGCCAATTCTTTCATAAATAATGCACCCTTTTAACGGAAACTACCGTGTAGCTCTTGATAAGAATTCATTTCATAGACATTGCACTCAATAACTTCCGGTCTTCAGGTTGACTCAAACAATTCCCACCTACAAATGGAAAGAGTTTGTTTTATTAGTATCACACAGTTTTGTGGATATATTCTTTCATAAATAATGCACACTTTTAAGGAAAACTACCGCGCCACACTTGATAAGAATCCGTTTCATAAATATTGCACTCATTTCATGAACAGTTTAGCTCACAATTTTCTGTACAAAATGTCAGTCAGAAATACTGCACACTATCAGCAAAATTCTTATCAAATATATTGTACCTAAGAACAAATAATTTATTTATACTTAATACCAATATTTTTGAAGTAAATTTTTCCTGTAGGTTGTGCATTATTTATGAAATCAATTCCTTGCTCATATTTATATAATTTGGTCAGCTGGAGTGACTTTACATGATATTCACGCCCACACCAAAAATACAAAATTTCATTAGATGATTGCTGACGTATATCTCTACTATGGGAGAACGAGTAGAGAATTAGCTAGAAAGGAAGAAAGATGTGACAGAGAAAGGAACAGACAAATTTGATTTAAAATGGTGTACCTGAGTGAGGAGAGATGAGGGACTTAGTAAACTACCCTCAGAATTCTGGACTTGGTACAGTATGATAATTAAGGTTTATTTGTTTAAATGAAAGATGATTTAATGTTTGATATGTTAATGTTGGTTTGTTTGAACCGACTAAAGGGCAGTCAGCCATCTTGAATCCCATAATTTGGAACCTTTAAAAAAAACCTCCCGAAATTTTTATTTGTTTATATTGTAAGGCGTCAGACTTATACTCAAACAAAACCAAGACCTTAGTTTTGGTGTTTGATTAAACAAAACTGATAAGCTTTGAGAAAAATGAGAAATAGAAATCTCCAAACAGTTGCATTACAAAAAATAAAAATAAAAGAGGGACAAAATAAACTGAAATCGTCCCAGATTTGGTGTTTAAAAATAAATAAACTAACTGAAACGTCGATAAGGTTCATTTTATCTATCTGTTAATGTAATAATTTAGTATAAAATGATTTATCTCGAGTGTAGAATATTTGAATTCCGTTCGAAAACGGTTGGACAAAGAAAGTTTGCGAAGTTTCCCGCCCTCGGATGAGGGAGCAACGATCGCGAATTTCTGAACGCGCTCTGCTTTAATTAAGTCGCCATTTTCAGACGAAGACAAAGAATCGTTCGATACCGTAAAACAAGGTTTAGCTTTTTTCGCGTGTTATTTTCGGATCGTTTATTTCGTTTGTGATAAAAATAAAATAAAAAAATGAAATTCCAATACAAAGAAGAACATCCTTTCGAGAAGAGGAAGGCCGAAGGAGAGAAAATCAGGAAGAAATATCCAGAAAGAGTTCCCGTAAGTCATCAGCTGATCAATGACAATCTATTGCGAAACATTACGGACTTACGACGCAGTTTTTCCATGTTAACCCCCTGAAAATATCGATCCACCCTTTTCCCCCGATTATGATTTTTCGTTTCGTTTTCAATATCATTTGATTATTGATCGTTCATAGGTGATTGTGGAGAAAGCTCCCAAAGCCAGAATTGGAGATCTCGACAAAAAGAAATATTTAGTTCCATCCGACTTGAACGTCGGTCAATTTTACTTTCTCATTCGTAAGAGGATTCACTTACGCCCCGAAGATGCATTGTTCTTCTTCGTTAATAATGTGATTCCTCCAACGTCAGCCACCATGGGAAGTCTCTACCAAGTAAGCATTACTCATTTAGGATGTTGATATTTCTTATATTTGTTGCCGTAACACCCCCTCCCGTCCCCCCAATGAAGACGTCAGTGTCATGCTTAAATTAATCATAAATTATTTCCGTTGTATTTATCATAAAATTTAATAAACTATTGATGTTGATTGGAGGATTTGAGAAGTCACCTTTATATCTCGAGTGTGTTATTCACCTTCATGACTTCAGGGATGTATTTCAATTGAATCATAAATTCTCGTTATTGTGAAAAGCACACATAATTTATATTATAAGCTATTAATACATAAAGAAAAACTTTGGTGAGAATGATTATTTGGATAAAATCCAACAGTCAAGATGAAAACAGTTTCAAAATATTTGGCAAAAGTGTTTAGTGAAAGGTCCTCGTTTAGAAGTGACAATTTCAAAACGGTCCAAATTCCAAATGAAACCATCATATCTTTATTTTAACCCATCCTACTAAGAAATTGGTTTTATTAACTCATCATATATACAAGAAAGTGCTGTGGAGGGGGTCTATGGTTGGGTTGTTAAACCATCTGAATGGTAGTAATGGTCGAGTTTTGGGTTTGAAACCCATGCTCACATCCTGTTGTGTATGTAAGGCTCATAAATGTCAATCGTTTTCATTGACAGGAACATCATGAAGAAGATTTCTTCCTCTACATTGCCTACTCTGATGAGAACGTCTATGGAGCTGAATACTAATTCCAATCAGCAATATGCAGAAAAATCAAAAACAAATAAAAAGCAACATAATGAAGGAATCGTTGATTGAGCTAGAAGATGGTTGTTTTTTGTTTTATATTTTTTTTTGAGGAAGGTGGTTTAAATATGATATTATATATATAAAAAAAAGAAACAAAAAACTTTTAACAAAACAAAACAAACAAAAAAAAAGTTTCATTATAAAAAATTTTAATTGTGAATCCTATGTAACAAGATAAAAAAAAATTTTTTTTTGTATAAATTTAGATTTCAGTTATAAATTGATGGTAATAAGAAGTCGAGCCACTTAGTCATGAATATATACATATAAATATGCATTAATTCCATCTTGCCAGCCCTGAGTCGCCCTTGCCCAACATCTTTCTTTGATTTGATTCCATTCCCCCCCTCTCCCCTTATTGGTATTAATTAATTAATTAATTAAATTCTTGTAGATAATTATCTTTTTGTTTACTTTACTTTGATTTAGCTATTAATTAATTCACTGGACCAGCTTCTAAACTGCCTAAGTGTTTTCGATGTAACTTTCCCCATACCCACTCCCACCCAAACCCATAACCCCCCATCTCCCAAATTCCTCAGGGCTGGATTAAGAGTTTCAAGTAGATTATCAGGCCTTAGCGTCGTTTTTGTGTTGACTGGAGATACAAGTAAGAGAAAGATTTTCTTTTCGTTCAAGATGTAGAATAGTTGGTCCAGTAATATATTCAGGATTTTTATTTAAAAAATTTTCTTTTTCCACAAGTGGGTTTGGCAATATAGATTCATAACCAGTATATATATATTGTATAATATTGGAAGAGGAAAATGTTATTATTCTTGAGATTTTGTTGTCGAAAAGTTGTCCAACCCACTTTATAGCTTGAAAGAGGTTTTTATCATAATTAGAAAACGTATATAAATATATATAACTGCTCTGTGTAAGCTTATGTGTAAAAGGAAAACTGTAGAAAAATAAATGGAATCATAGTATTGGAGTTCTTATTTGTTTCCGTATTAAAACCTTTTATCCTGAGAGTGGTCCAATTTCATTTTTATTATTTGATGTGTCACTTATGCAATGAAATGAGGGCTCTTTGTTAGCTCTTGGGGCTTGGACACTGGTCTGTTCCCCAACTATTACATCCTACTAATAGAATGTAGGGTACAGGTTGTCGTTTTTTGGGGGGCTACTGAGGACTTGAACTTCTACAGTCAGTTAAGGTTAGCATCTTACAAAAGACGTCAGTGGTGTGTTCAGTACCCACTTTGGAAGGAGAAATCGTTTCAGAACTGATTCATAATTTCAAGAATTCATCCCAAAAGTAGACCACACATTTCAGGATCAGTTCATTCCATAAATAATGCACACTTTCATGGGAAGTTTACTATAAAATTAATGCTCAATCTCGTGGGCAATTCATCTCATAAATCCTTCAAGGAATCAATTCCAAAAGTGATGCACACTTTTGTTGACAATTCTTATATTTCCTGGACACTTTCAAGAGGAATTTATTCCAAAAATACAGCAAATTTATAAAAGAGCTCATTCCATAAATGCTGCACACATTTGGTTGGGTCTTATTTCAAAAGTAATGCACACTTTAAAGAGGAATTCATTCCATAAATAATGCACACATTAAGCTAGATCTTATTGCAGGAGTAATGCACACTTTCTTGGACAATTTATCTCATAAATCCTGCACGTTTTCAAGTAAAATCGATTCTAAAAGTAATGTACACTTTCAAGGGGAATTCAATCCATAAATAATGCACACTTATTAAGAGCTCGTTCCATAAATATTGCACACATTCGTCAAGAACTTATATCAGAAGTAACCCACACTTTTGTGGTCAAATCATAGCAATTATAACCCACTCTTTCAAGTGAGTTTCGTCACGAATATCCTCACTTTCGTGAAGACCTCATTCCATAAATATTGCACAGGTTCGGGTAGAATCCACATCAGAAGTACTAGACTCTCGAGTGGTGATCCGTCTCACAAAATTTGATTTTACCATCCCTAGATAAAGCGATTCGCATAATTCAATTACCAATTCATAAACTGACAGAAAAATCCCTCAACCTGACGTAATTTATGTAAATTTTGCAACCAGCTCATTTCGCAAACTTTTCATTTTCTCTTGACAATAACAAAATGGACTTACGCCATTTTTTAAATATCTATTTATATTTTTTTTAACCATAAATTGTCGCCTCTAAAGGTCAATGTTATGGGAGTCAGTTGTATAAATTTCTACAGAACTCAAATCCAAGGACGATAATAGGGGAAAATAAAAAGGAAAATCCTCATTTCCACATTAGATAAACGTTAAGACGGAGTTTACAAAGGACTGACGTCTGGTTCAAGGTCATCAAGTGATAAGCAACTTGAGCGTTTTCCTTTGTTTGAATTTCATCCCAAATCTTTTTATTTAAAAACTTAATAATCATATTGAAGAATGGTTGGACTAAACGTTGCGATTAGTCAAATTTAAAAGAGAAATAGTTAAAGTTTTGATTCGTATTTTATTCTTAAGGCCCCTTGTCATCGCACGTAAGCGTACGTGATTCCCCGTCAAAATATTTTTGTTTACAGATGTCAGTGAAATGTTTATGATTAAGGAATGAGGAAAAGGATTTAATCGTTAAAAAAATGAATAATCACGTTTTAGCCAAACGACTAATCATGTCGTTTTATTTATTTATTTATTCAAATATGAATTTTAATTAGTCTTGACTTTATCGATAAACGAGTTTCGTTTTCTTCCGATAGATAGCGCCCTCATCGACATATCTTCTTCCACGACTCTTCCCTCCTTCAAAATTCGTGTATGATCTCTTCAAGCAAATCATCGAATGATTATAGTTTAAGTCCTATTTATGCGAACGATAGCACTCAATTATCGTTGGCTATTGCCGTGTTAATGAGCTCCGCCATCGCTTTGGTTCTCTTTCGAGCTTCCGACTCGCAGAAAGCCAGATCCGTAAAATTTAACGGAACTGTACCTGGATGATGGATCCCACAGATATCACCCGTTTCAGCTTCGATGACAATCGTCACTGTTCCAGTCGATAGGCTTTCTTCTTCGGCTGTTGGATCGTACAATATGGTATCACCGCTACAAAACAAAAATCCAGGATTAATTTCTTAAAACCACCTTGAGTTTCTCTCAGGTTTGTTTGGATTTCAGATTCACTTACCTCTCAAATACTGCAAAGGATGTTGACACAGGGAAATTATTTAATCTGAGAGGTTTTCGTTTTGTTATGTCAACTGTCTTTTCACCATTTTCAGGATTGTAAATCACTTCAGGGAGGGTGACAACCTTAAGAGCTGCAAGACATGCAGCGATACAACCATCTAAGAGACTTCCATCTTGATTTAAACAAATCACATCCAAATATATAACCCAACACAACTGGTCTCGAACTATGCACAAGTCTTTCAAACTGACACAATTTGAGTTATGGAGGATTTCATCAACAAATTTGGTAGCTTCCTGTGCATAATCACATGGAGGTCCTGGTTGGTACTGCCCCGAACAAAGAGGTGGTAAGTCAACATTAGGTATTAAATAGCCTTGATCTGGAGTTTCCGGTTTTGGTTTTGCTAATTCCTGCATGGAAATAAAAGAAGACAAGAAACAAATTTGAGTTTGTTTGATCATCATACAAAATATTTGTTTCCTCATTTCAACTCACCAATTTTATACCACATACAACTGAAGTATTTCCTATTTTGACAATTGCGGAACCATCTGCATTGTGTAACGATTTAACATTGACGCTAATGGGTCTCCATTCCTTTAAACCTCTACCATCGGGTCTAAAACCTTGCGACAACACCTCCTTAAGATACCTCAAAGGATCTATTTTACTACTGCAAAAACCCAAAACGACGAAAAACGATTAATCACACATCACATAATAATTTCAACTCAATAATTTAATAAATAAAAACTCACTTATGAATCGGTGGCATTTTAAAAATTCAAAACACAAACATAACCCTAACAGGTTAGGATTCGGTTTTTTAAAAAGTTGTCGTGGAACTAGAGGTTTTAGTTTCTCAAATGACGTCACGAACTGGTAAACAGGGGAAAGGGTAAAAACTTTTATGGAGATGTTTCTTTAAATTTAATTTTTGACAGCTGTGGGGTTTTCGAAGAGCCAAAAAAAAATGACGCGTCCCATCAACGTGAGATACGAATTAAAAGAAAATCCAAAGAAAAGCTCCAACCTAATCGGAAACGATGATAATTGCAATGAAACAAATTACATTTGTGATGTATGTGGTAAAAATTTTTTTAGGAAATCCAGCTTAACGATTCATGTCAATTCTCACTATGTTAAAAATAAACGGGAAGGTTAGTTAAGAAATATCCATCTTGATCATTCTTTGATTATGGTTAACCCTTTGTCGTCAATAATGGAGTGTTTTGTTCTATTTGTCAGCAGACAGATCGCAGAGGGAAAGTCAAAACACTTGTAATATATGTAGCAAAAAATTCACTGCCAAAAAGAATTTATTAAAGCATCTAAGAGGAGTTCACAAAAACTATAAAGAGGCTGATAAAATGAGGGTGAGTCTGTTTAAAATTCAAATCCATTTGATGTAATCGAGTGGTAGATCTTGACCTGGTTTGCTTTCGTTCACAGATTAAGAAATTAAAATGTCCAGAAAAGGATTGCGAATATCGGTGTAGGTTAATGAAAGAATTAAGGGAACACATTCAGAGGTTTCATAAAATAAAAATATTCAGAGATGTTTTGGAGTTTCACAATCAAGAAGGTGACATTGATCAAGTTCCAATTTTTGAGTTTTACAATCTTGTTTTTAATGAGTCGAATCATTTTTTTGAGTCTGTTAATCATATTAGAGTTTCAGAAGTGGAAGAAGGATGAGGAGAACGAGGCAGTAGCAATGTTTGTTACTGGTCGAATGAAGACTTCACTTATCAATGGGTGTAAGAAACAGACTTTACATTGTCACAGAACTGGTCAATATAGTCCCAAAGGTTATGGAAAGTACAGGTGAAGGCTTTAAGATGGATTGTTAGAATGAAGATGTGTACTCACCCCACTCCAAATTAGTTGCTCATTTTGTTTGAGGTTTGGGTTTAAATTTAAATTCCACCCTTTGATACTTTCGAAAAGTCATATATGATACATTTGATGAATATTAAAGACTTCTAGCTACAAACGACATGCTTTTAGAGATTAGAAGATTGTAGGAGAAGATAGATTAGGAAATTGAGTTCTTATTTACAGAAGAACAATCCCAGACATTATTTCAGATAGATTAACACAGTATAATTGAAGATATAATTCAAAAGATGGGTGACATTTCAAACTACAGCTTCAACCCCCAAATAGTCGAGATTTAAATTCACTCGATCCAGAGATTTTTAACTTTAATATGCCAGTCCTGGATAAGATGGTAACATAGAATATGGGGGTCTAATTGATGCAGGTAAACTTGATTTTCAAAGTAGTAGTGGAAATGACTGACAGATAAGGTGTTAGAAAGCACAGGTGAAGGCTTTATGATTATTAAAAAAGCTTTTCCAGCTACAAATGACATGCTTCCAGAAAATAGAAAATTGAGTCATATAGGTATACAGCAGGGCACTACCAAACCTCATTTCGTAGTAGACTAATTGAAGATATGAATCTTAAAATGGATGAAATTTTAAACCACAGTGTCAACTCCTAAATGGTTCAGATTTAAATTTGCTTGATGTGGAGATTTTTAACCCAATTAAGTCTGTCAAGGATCAGATACAGACAAGGAATATTGGCCTCCTGATTGATTAAGTTAAACTTTGCTTTTCATAAGTATGGAAGTACAGAAGGCTGACAGAATTTTTTTTACACTTCAAACACAACACTACACTATGTTTATATATTAGCTACTACAATTAAAATATTACAACAATAGAATTACAATAAATTAGTGTGATTATTATGTCCTGTTATGGTCACCCAAATTTTTTTAAGCTACATTTTGATACTCATCGGGTTGACTTGTCAAGCTAATATTTATGATTGATACCAACCTAAAATGTTTGTCAAGTATTAAAACCAAAATTAAAAAACCATGAGTACCAATAATCAGTAGAATAGTGTTCGAATGTAGCAACTAATTGGAGATGGAGGTGGTATGATTTTAAGCTCTAAACATTTCTACCTGTGGCTCTAGAATTGTATTAGTAGTTTACTTTGTTGTACTGTTTACAGGATGAGAACAATTGGATCATGTAAAATAGGTGTAACATGTCCAGCTGCCATGGAAACAACAGAAAGTCCAAGTGGACAAATTAATGTGATTTACTACAAAACTCATTTAGGTCACGAACAGGATGTTGCTCATTTGAAATTGACTCGAGATGAGAGAGCTCAATTAGCTGGTGAGTCTCATTATGGAAAAAAAAATTTTTGTTTAATTCATTTAGAACCTAAATCATTTAAATTTAACTTTTGTCACTTTAAAGAGAAAATCGCACAAGGATTCTCACTTGATGCCATACTTGAAGATGTGAAAGAGTATAATGACCTGCACAGCACAAAAACTAAACGAATGGACTTACTTTCGAAAAAGGATTTGTACAGTATAATGAGAACTGTTAACAATAACATCGTAAAGAAACTGAAGAAGAGGTGAGTTTGTCTGTTGTTTACAAGGAAAATTCATTGATAAATATTTGGAGGAAGACTGGTTTGAAACAAACTACATGGCCATTCGATTAGAAATGTTGTCTGTCTCTCTGGGTACTGTTCCTGCTGTTGCTGTTGTTTTGATTGGTTCTTAATTTGAGCCAATCAAAACAACAGCAGCAGGAACAGTATCCTGCATGAACATTTACTGTTTTTATAATTGTGCCTGTACTAATGTGCCACATTCATGCATATCTATGTTTACAAATATTTGCTCCAATGTATTTCATAAATATTGCACACTTCTGCTGGAATTTATTTTATAAATGAAGCACATCCTTAGGGAGGATTCATTTCATAAAAATTGCACACCTTTTAGCAGGGATTTATTTCAAAAGTAGTGCACAATCTTTTAAACTGCACTTTTGGCAGGAATTCAGTTCATGAATATTGTACACTCTCAAGAGCAATTCATTTCAAAAGTAATGCACATTCAAATAAAGAATTCATTTCATGAATGTTGCACCCTTCTAGCAGTGCCATTTCATTTCATAAATGCACACCCTTAAGACCGATTTATTTCAAAAATAGTGCACACTTTCATAAGGAATTCATTGCACACCTTTAAGGAGGGATTCATTTCAAAGTAGTGCACTTTCATTTCATAAATATTGCACAGTTTTAGAGAGAATTCACCTCACAAACATTACACACTTCCCGGGGGGGAATTTAGTTCGTGAATATTGCACACCCTCAAGAGCAATTCATTTCATTAATAATGCACACTTCTGATAGGAACTCATTTCATAATTAATGCACACTTTAATTTGAACAGACGTCTTGACGTTGATCTCATATTTATTTTAATAAGTAACTAGCAAGTTTATGAGAAATCCATTTCATAAATATTGCACACTTTGAATAGTTCATTTTTCAAAATTTTCAAAAGTTTTTTATAACATGATTGATTCGCCCGTATAATTTCAATAGAAAGGCATGTCTTCTCGCTTTCATTGAGACTCCAAACCATTTTATTGGTTTAGTTCAATCAGGATTTTTATTTTGTGGGATTTTGGTTTTTAGAGAAGAAGAAAAGAAGAAAGAAGAGGAAACATCATCACAGTCACAGTCACAGTCACAGCCACAGCCACAGCCACAACCGCCATCATCATCACCACCAAAAGAGACTGAAATGTATCAGGAAGGATCTGTAGGTCCTGTATTAATAGGAACTGTTGAAAATCAAGAGAATTTGAATCAAGAAAATTTTCAACAGAATTTCGCCTATTACCCCACTCCAAGCGTAGTAGTGCCTCAGGAAGCCGTGTATTTGGAGCCACAGCCAAATTTTGTCACTTATCAGGTAGGCCAGGGGCGGTTGGCCACCTCACCGAGTATGGCGTTTGAAATCTTTTTCTTTGTTTATCTAATCGCAACCGTCTTTATCTTTCCGACAGAATGTTGAGAGAAATCCAGTTCCGGTTTCAGTTCCTGTTGGAGTTCCTCAAATCCCGGGGGAAGGGGTCGCACCTCAAGTCGTGATCCTCTCCCCTGAAATGAACTACGGATCAGTCGCTGAAATCGTCTTACTCCCGCCGGAACAGCCACCACCACCTCCTCCTCCTCCTCCTACCAGGATGACAGTCTTCCCTCAGAATCCAGTCGTACAAGAGCCGCAGATGGCCCGAACCCGGAACCGTGTCCGGTGGTAACGGACGACATGACTCTGGAGGAGAAGAACAAAGCAAACAGACCAAATCTCAGGTTACAGATCCAAGAGAAAATCGATCAGATACTGGAACTCCTACCGGATTCGGAATGGTTGACGCCGAAACAATTCGCTTTGATCAATGCCAAATTAAACAGGGTCTTAGATATATACACCCACGTGAGCGCGAAAGCGAAGCTTAAGAAACAACCGATGAAGAAGAGGATCCTGAAGAAAGTGGAGTATGACGGAGACTGGAGGATGAACAATGATGATTACGAGCCGAGAACGAACGGGGATGTAGTCTATGGAAGGGAAACTGTTCTACAGCAACCGATTTATGAGACTCCCATCCTGTACGCCGTTTATAATTGAATATTCAATTGACATGTCTCGGTCATACTCTAAACGTATGACATACAAATCAATTCCACGTATTTCGACGTTTTAGTCGAGATTCAAGTCTTTAAGAGGTATGCATGCAATATAGAGATATTTAGTCAGTATTAAAATATTTGTGTACGCGCTTTATATATATATAATGAAATGTGTGTATTTATATAATGAAAATATGAATCGTATTGTATACACGGAGAAAAGTAATATATTATACGCGATTTTTATAATATTTATAAATTCGTTCTATCAAAAGTTTGATTTTGAGTATAAACCCCGTTTCTTCTGTCTTCTGGTCTAACAGGATGTGGAACTGACGGCCTTAATTTGTCTAGTCACTACACCACTGAGAAAATTGTCCTCACCCCCTACCCATCCTGTTATACCTGTAGGACTGGAAAACGGGATTAAAATTCAACTCAGTTTTGACTCTGCCATGGTTTGTCTCCACAACAATAAACAAAATTTTGGTAGTCTGTTCCAAAAGTTCCCGGAATGATGTTTATTAGTAGAAACAAGTCATTTACTCAGTTTAAGTTTTGCAATCATTCCAGAACTTTTCTTGTAGTGCTTTGTAGTGGCGGATTCACTCCACTACAGCTTGCTGAGGCTTAGCACCATTCCGGGAACTTTTGGAACAGAGCCTGTAAGCAGTGGTAATGTTCGTTTTTACACTTTTCCAGAGATTTAAGGTTGATGTGGTATCAGCTTGACATGTCCATCTCCTTTAGTGAATGATTTATGCCGAATTAGTGTGAAAATGTGACCCCAAGTCCGAAATTTATAAAAGAGAGAGTGAAATGACAGGGTATAATAATTGCAGTACTATTGTAGTGATTTTTTAATTGTAGTAGCAGATGCAATAACCTTGTGAGTGTTTGAAGTTTAAAAAAAAAACTGTCAACACTCTATTGCTATACTTTGAAAAGGAAGTTTAACTGCATCAATTGATTGTCAGTGTCTTTTGGCGCCATCTTAACCTTGACTGACATAAAAGGTTTAACATCTTAGGATGTACTGAATTTAAATTTGAACTATTTGGAGGTTGACATTGTGGTTAATCTACTACAAAATTAGGTTTGGAATTGTCCTGATAAATAAATATGGGATTTGATTTTTCAATCTCTGTATATTTGTCATTTTTATCTGGAAAAGGCTTTTCAACAATGTAACATAATTTTTAAATGCATATTGTAATGCATAATTTAAATTTATACTCAATCTCAAACAAAATTTAGGAACTAATTTGGGACGGAGGAAGTAATAAAACAATTTTCGTCCCTTTTTTATCAATCTTTGGGCCTTGGTACTCAAACTGCAGCCCACCAAGCTCTACTGAGTGGCCCAGTAGTTCAGTGGAAAGAGGTTGAGTGAAAATTTGTGAAAGGTCTCATCGCTAATATATTATGACAATTCAAATTTTTCCAAAATTTTCAAACTTCTGCAAAAGCTAAAGAAGATGGCATAAATGTCCCTTTAGAAATTGGTACAGTCATGTCAAGATATTTACTCTCTTTAAGTGAGGAATACAAACGTAGGTTTCAGGATTTAAAAAAATTATAAAAAAATATTTTCACTCAAAGAAAACCCTTAGCATTTAGATTCCTCTATTTTATCAGAAATAGGAGATGTGTTGGAGTTTAATTATGGCAAATTATTTGACGAATTTATTGACTTGAAAAATAAAACACACCTGGGGCCAGTGCTGAGAAACTGCTAACATTGCCTCAACTTGTCTTTATGTTTTTGCTAATTCGTGGCTTGGGAAAGAAAAAGCTTCAGTACCAGGGTCTTAACGTGTTTCAGTTTTCTAAGGGTGTGTATATCTCCAGGTTTATGAACCTCAAATCAGTAAAACTTTTTTGCTTATTAAAATCTCTGCGGAAATAATTTAAAATTAAAATAATTCAAACAAATTTACAGTAAGCCAACCACTCCTATTATCAGGTATTCTACTTATTACTTTGTTTTTCACGATTTTTTAATGAACAAAAAATAAAATTCAAATCGAAATGATTTTTCCGTTCTGTTGAATTTTTCATTTTGAAACGTGATTTTGTGAGAGGTAAAAAAAGCTCAAGAACAGGACTTAATTAACAATAATATTTATTTATTTTAAGTTTCATCTTAATTTATTAACTTAAAGAAGAATAAACCAGGATTTTTTAATTTTTATTTCAAGGAATAGACGCCGAAAATACGTTGGCCAAGAAAATCGTTTTCGAACCATTTCATAGAGATTATAAACACCGGAAATGCTCACCTAACGACTCTCGATTATGAAAATTGGCAAAGGAACGACGGAAATGCTACCAAAGGAAGACAATGATGGCCGCTTATTTATTTCATTTTAACCCACTTTCCAACAAATTATTTGGAAACACATTTAGTCAAACGATAGGTGAGATGTCTCGTTTGAATACTTTAAAATCATAAAATCTGTTTTAGAGTGTTGTTTATTAATTAAAATTCATTTTATCCGACGACGCGACCGGCACACTTCTTCGGTTTGGTTGATAAATTATTCAACCAATTTTTTTGGTGTTTTTTCAGGATCAATTCGAAACGCGTTCACGAAATCAGGTGGATCGCGTCCAAAGAAGAAAAGCAACCCTAAACCCGGTCGTCATGGTGTTAAAGTTGCCGATGGTCAGATAGTAAGAGCCTGCACTATTCTGGTTCGTCAGAGATCGCTTCAATATTGCCCCGGTTTAAATGTTGGAGTTGGGTATATAGCTGACTTGTATGCGAAAGTACCGGGGAAAGTAGTTTTTAGCACCGAAAAAGAAAATTTGGACAGAGACAATTGGTTGGTTAATTATGGGAATCCTGATCATTTGCCTAATTTTAAAACATATGTCAGTGTTATTCCAGAACCTCAACATCAGTACTTTAAATTAGTAGAAAAATATTGGTAAGTGGTCAGCTTCTTCAAATTTAATTTACTGTCAAGGTCTAAATTAAGAAGAGTCAATCAAATTCCATCTAATTAATGAATAATACATTTATTTAGATTTCTCCCCTAGTTAAGAAGACTTTAAGCCTTTTTCAATTAAGGGGGAATCTGATTGTTTTGTTTTTGCTGTAGTTTTAACACATTGCTGACTGGCAATTGTTCTGAAAATTTGCCTCATGTGGCGGCTACTATTTTGAAAGCAGATGTGAAAGTAAAACAATTTAAATTCACTTGTAATAAATTTTGTTTATTTAACTCTTAATATTCGCCAAATATTGATCTGTACAATCTACTCCTTTCATATGCTCATTGTACTGCAATATGCATGTAGGTTTGATTGTGTCATCTTTATAATTTTTTTTTCGATTTTTCCTAAATTTCATAGATGCATCATGAATAGCAGATACCATTCGTACTATCCTTTTATCCTTTCATATAACAGCAACAACTGGTCCCTTTCGTAAAAAAAGTCATTTCTCCTTTGTGTGGACTTTTAGATTTTTCCAACAGGACTTTTGGTTAGCCACGATTTTCCCTTATGGTACCACACATTAATGTTTTTCTTTTCAACAATACCTCATGACCACTCACCAAGACTTGGCTACAAAAAATGTGAGTTAACTCATGGCCAGTCAGCAATGTGTTAAGAATTGCAATGGATTGATATAGTAAGGAAAAGTAGTTTTCGATTTTAAGCAGATGATATGAAAATCAACTTAATACTCCTTAATTGTTGACTTTTTGTTTACACTTTGCCTCTTTAAGATTTATTGCATAATTTGCTCTTAATATTTGTTACTCATTTATACCTTTAACCCTTTGCACTTGTATCTCACACTAGAGATGACAGTACTAATGTATGTCTCTAGACAATAGCAGTAAACAACTGTAAAATTACAACATAACAATTGTGTGGTTTGTTCTAACACAAAAGCTGAGGGAAAGGAAGACAACTGTTTATTTTTGTGAAACATGTGAAAGACATTGTTTTCTGAATGTTGGATATTGTTTCGAAGTGTACCACACTGCAAAAGATTACGAAAAATTAAACATTTCACATTAATGGTTTAAGAAATAGATTTAATACAGGGATGGCAAACCTATGGCAAGTGTGCCACCAGTGGTATGTTTGAAAATTTTGGTGACACTCACAAGAACAAAATTATTTTTTTTATAATTTCCTTTTTGATCAAAATTAATTTAAAATTATTTGTGCCAACACCTATTTAAAAACAGAATTTTTATGACACTGTGGCACTGACATCAAAAAGGTTTGCCATCCCTGATATAATTAATTTAATTCTTTTCGCTAGAAGTAATTACAAATTGACACCCAACAATTTTGAAAATAAATTGAGTGCAAAGGGTTCACAGGCATGATTCCAAAAAGAAATTTTTGTTTTGCTGTGGTTCATTTAACTGAGATATATGAGCTGCTCAGTGCATACATCAATTAACTCCCCTTTTTGAAAAATCTTAAATTTAAGTGTCAAAGCCCTTGGTATAGTCATAACTTTTTATATTTATAATAACTTTCCTGAATAATGAAGATTAGCAATGTTAAATGGCAAATTTTTTTGGCAATCGAATAATATGTAATTTATTTCAGAAGCCATTTCATCATGTTTCTCAACTTTTTGTTTTATGGAGTTAATTGATGTGTGCACTGTGTGGCTCATATAGTTGAGGATAATTTTGGGCTCATTATGGCTTATTTTAAAATTTTGTTTGTTGTGCATTAGAATTTAAGCAGTACCATTAAAATACAATATTTTACATGGTCATTCAAGGTGGATAATTTTTCCTTATTTTGCTGTTGAGGCTTTAATGGTATGATTAGGTTATGTTATGTACACTAGTGTTTACAATTTGAATTTAAAAAAAGAGTCACTTGAGTTCACAAATACAATAACCTTGAATCAAATTATAATGCATCAAATGTTAAGAATAGACTGAAGGTGTATAACCAGTTATGACAGTTAGTTGTAAAGAGAAAAATAAAAACAAAAAGCAGTGAGGTTGGACACAATAATTGTTTATGAAAAAGAGGTAGAAGGTTAAAATGGAATTGTGGTCTATGATTAACTCCCATGTACTTGAAGCATTTATTTGTTTGTGTTATCCTGCAAATTGAGGTGGTTTCAGCCAAATACTGAAAACACCTTACAAGTACCATAAAATCATTTCTAAACATACCAACATGTTCAAATAATCAAATTTCACCAATTTTATTTATTTTTATACAGAAAACAACAAAATTTAGTGATTATCATACTCAGTAATTAGTTTTTTGAGTGGTATTGTTAGAACAATATTGAAGATACAATCTTGATGTGTCACTATATATTCATTGCCAACACTGTTTTTCGATTAACTCTTTGCACTCAAAGCTCTTGTGCTAACCAGCAACTCAAGGTGATTTCGATCAAATTATGAAAAGATTTTACAAGTACTGTCAAATCTTTCCTAAACATATGAATATGTTCAAATTGTCAAATTTCACCAATTTTATCAATTTTTATACAGAAAACAACTAAATTTTATAAATATCATGCTTGTGCTTAGTTTTCGAGTGGTGTTTGTAAAACAGTGCTGAAGATACCTCCTCAGTTTTCCACTTTACATTCACTGCCAGTACTGTTTTAAACGAATGTTGTGATGAAACTAATTGAACTTACTCCCTTGTTCATGTAAAACAAAACGACAAGCAAGAAACAAAAAGACAAACTAGTCAAAAGAGAAACTAGTCCACAAAAGTATTTTGGAGAGAAATTTCTTATTGAACACTATATATAAGTAGATTGACTTACAAAAGATATGCAGCATTGCTCGAATTGACATTTCAAAGGGTACAAAGGGTTAATTAACTATTAATTAAATATTATGAAGCAGAATAATTAATTCAAATGCTTATTTCTTTCAGATAAAAGACAAACATGGCAACTCAACTACCTCCATCTCGACGTACTCAAGGGATGGAATGGAGAAAGTAGATAATGAAAACCAAACCGAACATACCGTCGTGTTGTGTCCACAGGAAACCAAAAACGTATCAAATTCTAGTGATATCAGTGAGAAAGGTCCACCACCCAATAAAAATCTAATCAAAAATTTAGGTTTAGCTATTAAATTAACCCCACATACAATCGACAGGAAAAAAAAAGACATTTTAAGCCATTTGAAAAATAAGGAACCTAAATTTGTGCCTTATGAACCTTACAAAGCAGCTGTACGACCCATGGTTCCATCTTCCAAGAAAACATTATTCAGACAGGGGGTGAAAAAGAAGTCGAAAGACTGTGCCACTGTTTTCAACAACCCAAAAAGTGTTGAGGGAGTTATCGATAAACCAAAAGATGAAGAACCAAAGCAGACTGATGATGATGATGATGATGAAAAGGTTGTGGAGACTGATTGGGAGGAGAAAGCTAAGGTTTTAGAATCAGAAATGAGGACATTGAAAGAAGAAAATGAGCAGCTAGAAAATCAGTTGAAGTTTCAAGTTCAGGTTAATGGAGAATTGAAAAATTTGTTAGTGGCAGCTGTAGGTGAGGATATGGAAACCAAAGTCCATGTCCTCACCGAGGATAAATTGCATTTGGCTCAGGCTTTGTTACGTTCTGCTGAATCTTTAAATACTCATCAAGAACAGACAGAATGGCTTGCTGGTCAGTGTGAAGTTTGGAGGAGTAAATTCCTTGCCAGCAGGTTTGTTTGAGAGTCTGCTTTATCAGAAATCCCCTCAGTGTCATATTTAATCCTGAAATACTTCAAATTTCATTTACAGTGTAATGGTGGAAGAACTAGCAAGATGGAAAGCATCTCTCTGTCAGAAAGTGAACGAAGCCCACGACGTCCTGCGAAAACTACTCGAAGATGGTAAACAGGTTCGGGAGTACGTCGTCAAAACTCACAGGAACTTGTGTAGGCTTCGAGACAGTTTCGATTTACACAATAAAAAGAACAGCGTGACGTCATTCAACGTCGTCGATGTTTCCGCAGACAATTTGAAACTGTCCGAAGTTTTGCTTGTTCAGTTGTTAGGCTCTGACAGTACGTCACGTTCGAATCAAGAAACACAACATTTGGATGTTCCGAAAAAGACTACAGCAGAGAAGTTAGCAGAACAAGTAAGTTCGTGAAATTCTTGTTTATTATGTCAACCTGATTTCCCTTCACTGTTACTGATGTTAGTCTGCTCAGGTTAAATTAGTTAAGGAAATCAATGTTGATGGCATCCTCATTGGAAGGAAGTTTGGTCTCGACTAAGTTGTAAATGAGTTGTTAAGATTAAGGAAGTAAGGTTCAGTGGAAGGAATGAGTGACAGGAGTTTTAAAGACAATGAGATAGATGTGTGACCTTTTTTTAGATTTAAAAAAAAACGAGAAAAGAAACTGAAAAGAAAATTGACTGATAGCCAAAACTGATTTTGAATTTTTTTCCCATAAATACTGTACAGTCTTACAATATTCTACTGTCATAAATAATGCACACTTTCTCAGCAGTTTGGGATGGAAATTACTCAGCTAATTAGCAGTGAACAGTAGTCACATTTTGTCATAAACTGTTGTAAGGATGTGCATTACTTTTGAAAGAAAATTTTTGCTAAGTTCTGATTAACATTCAAATTTCCTTTTAATTTCTTTCTTCTTCATTCTTCTCATAAATGAAAAACCTCACACATCAACCCCGTTGTCTTCTAAACCCTTACCTCATCTTTTTATCCATTGAGCCTTAAGAATTCTTTCATCGCTCAGTCTATACCAAACTTCCTTCCACTGATGACGCCTCCAGCCGTGAACGAGGTCGAAATGTTTGGACGAGGTAAAAGAAAATTTCTTTATCATCCCCAAAAATTTGACTTGGGTGGCGTAACAACCAAATTAACAATAACGTTAATGGAATCTCAAAACCCATCAAAAATTTTATTTGTGTGAAATTTATTAGAAAAGTCATTGACAGAAATTTGAAAATCAGTTTCGAGCATATTAGGACCGTTTAAGGTTGTTTTGATTGGCCGACGTCGTTTTGTGACGTAACGTCAGGTCGCGATTTGATTGGTTGAATAATTGATATTCGTTAACCGAAAATGCAAAGCAACGCGTTCGTTTTGCTGTTTCGAGTAGAACAAAATTAATTTTTTATTCAATTAGAATCAAATTAAGTAATTGCAGTTGATTTTATTTGTTGTAGACAAAGTGACTTGTTTCGTTTTTTACAATGCATAAAATTTAACCCAATGAAAATGATAGAAAGAAACGTTTTTCCTGAGTTGTTATAATTAAACTAGAAAGTGTGTTGGGATTTTGATATTAAATTTTGCAAAGTGAGAAATTTGATAACTAAGAGGACGAATCTCGAAATTGTGTTAAATTAGTTTGTGTGTATTTGCTCTGGAAGTGTAAATTATTTTTGAGTCGAATTTCACTTTAAGATGCTTTTTATTATTTTGGATTCTATAAGTGTGCATGATCTTTGAAACAAGTGTGCATCATTTATGAGATGATTATTAATAGTTACTATTGGAAGTCATGGAAAGGAAATCAAAATGAATGCACAGGGTTACCTTCCTGGTCCTTATATGGCTAGAAGAAGGGTTGTTTATCATTGACAGAACAAATTCTCCATAAGAGTGTGCAGGATTTATGAAATGGAATCATTATTAAAGTGTGCATCACTTTTGAAATGACATCTTTGTGAAAGTTGAAATGAAGTGATGTGAGTGTCAAATGTGTCTCATATTTTCAGGTATTAGCAAATCCAAATTTACTTCAGGTAATCGGAGAGCCAGATGCTGCTTGTAATGCTGTTGTTGGGGCGGCTGTCACTTTAAGTGGTCAGTTGTACCTTCAGAATCATCCTCCCAAAATTGAGTGCTGTCGTCAATGCAAAGGTGAAATCAAACTCATTTGACGATGAAGATAAAAAGGAAGAATAAGGATTTGGAACAAATTTATTTATTTTTATTTGGGTGAAGAACACCTTATATTCTCTCTCTTTTTTATAATATAAATAGTTATTAAAACAAAAATTCTCAGAATATGTGGGGGGTAGGAAAATAATTCGTTGGGTGGCAATTGCTTCTACTCACAAACAGTAGCACGACTTTAGAACCATTTTTATGTTTTAAGTTTTAGGTATAACATTAAAAAGTGAATCTTAATTTTTAAATCTGTTTATTTTCGGATGTATTAATAATAACAATAATCGTCAGGCTTGTTTTTGATAAGGAGAAAAAGACAAACAGTAATTCTCAACTGGTTCTCGTTTTAATCCTTTCATAAGATGTTTTAGTATGACTCGAGTTCTGTAGGTTGTCATCACTTTTTGGCATTTTTGACATTTTGATAATGAAGACGTTCGGAGGACTCTATTCTTATAGATCTATCGCTGAGATTTCCTGCTGTAAATGTAATTTAATAGTTTTATGTGATATAGCACAACCCATATCAGAGTAGAGGTGAAATCAAATTGTATACTGTGTGCAGCATTTATGGAATGAATTCTCTAGGAAATAGTGCTTTGCTATAGAAGTGAATTCTCCTTGAGTGTTTGGATTATTTTTAAATTGATCTTCCTTGGGAGTGTGCATTACTTTTGAAATGAGTTCCACATGAAAGTGTGCGTTACTTTTGAAATTAATTTTCTGTAAAAGTGTGCAATATTTATGAAATGAATTCTCTTTGAGTGTGTGCATTATTCTTAAATCAATCCTCCTTGGGAGTGTGCATTTACTTTTGAAATGAGCTCTCCATGAAAGTGTGTGATGATTCTGGGATGAATTCCCTGAGTGTGCATTATTTTTGAAATAAATTGTCCACGAAAGGCCAGTGTGAGAGGTGGAAGAAATAGAGAGAGAGTGATTCTTACTTTCTGTGTCTTGATTATCGCGCATCCAACAAAACTTAACAAACTGAATACAGGGACAGCACAAAACAAAAAAAAGCCAGGAAATGACGACGTAAATCTTATTGCAACCACTTTTAGCTGCTGCTGCTGTTACTTCGGAGCGCGATCTCGGTGGTATTAGAATTATAACTGAAAACATTTTGAATTTTTTTTTAAAATTAATTTTCATCCTTGGTGACCAAAAACCGTTCCACCATGACGATGAGTTTTTAAAATGACTGATTTAAATGACTTACCATTCTCTTCACAAAACTGAACTTTTTTTCCCGACTTTTGCTTCGTCCCAACATTTGAAGAGCTCGAGATGTTAGAAGGAGTTGAATTCTTTATTTTGATTTATTGAAACGAAAACTATTTCCATTACTAGGCTCTTAATGATAACACTGAAATAATCAGAAAGTTTTGTTATTATCGAAAATAACATTCTGTTATAATTTTGTCACTTAACTAAATTCCAATTTCCCGTGACAGATATTTATTTAAATTTTGAAACAAATAAAAAACAAAATCTGTTTACGAGAGGACATAAACATACGTTTAACTTCGACTTTTTTTTTACATAATCACAACTCACAACTTTTATTATACAAAAAACTTGTTAACAATTTATAAACTAACTTTTGGTTATTTAATAATGACAACCAAAAAAGGAATATGAAAAGAAAATGGAAAAGAAATTAAAAATTTTTCGAACTTGGAATGGAGAGGAGAAAAATCCGTTAATGAAAATATTTTTAAAATAGATATCGACAAACCGGATATAGTTAATCGACTCAAAATGGATTCCGCTCCATAGAGTAAAAACGTTACCTGTTTAAAGCTCACTTATTATTAGCTTGTTAGGAAAACACTTTAGATGAGAAGTGTCTTTATATTTATATTTTTATCATTTCCAACCTTACCAAAGTTTTTAAACAAATCAAATGCCGAATAATTCCTATCGATAATATCCGTATAATATCGTATTTATTAAGTCTGATCTCCCGGTAATGATTCCATTACATATGATAATCGTGTGAATGTTTGGAAAACTTTTCTGTGTACATAATTTTTTATGTAAGTCCGATAAAATTAAATAAGAATGAGAGTTGGAAGGATTCGAAAGGCTTTTTTTGTAATTCACGTGTTTTTATTTGTTTGTAGGATGGGTGTATAAGTGAACGATGGTGAATTCGAGTGGAGTTGATGGTGAGCTATCAACCCCTGTTGAAAGGTTTAGTAGTTGACAGCTGTAAGTCATCCCTCTTCCGAGCAGAATTCTCACCCTCTCGTCAATAATTAAACTCGTGAGTTGAATGGGTTGTTGGGTTTTTGAAAATTTTCAAAATTTGGTTTTGATTATAATAAAAAACTAACGAAGTTGTCAGTGATGTTAATATTCACTTTTATTCACATGCTTCATCAATGTGTTGTACTTATTAATTACTTTGAATAAATGGATGTGTAGTTTTAATATTTCAAATTAGAAATATCGGTTCAGTATGTACTGTAAAAAGCATAGCATTCATACAACCATGTGCCTCATATTGTAGTTGATTGAAGTTGTGTCGATTATGTTTTGATATCGAGGTTTGATACTTAATATCAGGTAATCACAAATCGAACATGTACATTGAGGCCAACAAAGAGGCATCACTGCCTGACAAAAATCAGTACAATTCAATCAAGTCATCAGAGGCAAACAATCGTAAACAAATCAATTGGCAGACAGTATCTGAGTTTAAAGAAAAAATCAACAAATTGAAAAATGATTTCACAACCTCAAAAAAAGAAGATTCCATTGACGGAACAAATTTAGAGAGGTAAAATATTTATTTATTTATTTATTTGTTATTGATTTGGTTTGTCATTTCCTTCTGGTATGTTTATTTTGGTTTATTTGTAGGAAAAAAAGAAAGTTGAATTTTACAAACTGCTGGGAGGAGGATTTAACTAATCATGGATATGCTAGATGTTTGAGGTCAAGATGTAATTTCATATCAAATAATATCAGAATTGTTAAATCTCATTATAAAGATTGTATTGGGGTAAGTAACGTTTTTGTGAATGATCAAATTGTGGGAGAGTTTGTTTTGACTTCATGACAGCAGGACTTAGTTAATGAGGTCCTGTGGTAGAATGAACTATTTGTATTGCTTCCCTTTTTTGTGCTAATATTTCAGTGCTTTTAGTATATATTATGTATTGAGTGATGCTTACCTTTCTCATGTTTTGTAGTGACTGCCTCTTGATAAAAAGTAAGTTGTAGATTTTTGTCATTAAAACACCATCAGATGTCTGATAATAAATATAGAAACCAATCTTGATGTAGAAGTCGTTGGGAAATTATAGATATACTTTATACTTGGGAATCAGTGGAAGTTTGCATCTTACTGGCAAAGCCAATGACTTTAGAAGGAATAGCTGAGGGTTTGAGAGAACTCTCCCATATCCTGAGACATATATCTGAGGGTGAAAAATGAGATTATAACTCAACTCGTATTTGAGAAGAGTTTGTAGTATAATTGCATTTTAGCAATATATAGTGTGTTTAACATCTTTTATACTAAAATCTAGACTCACATAAAATACCATTTCAAAGGATTTGGTGTAGAGAAGTACTTAAAGTGTTTGTACGAGTTGAGTTTTCATTTTGTTTTCCACCCTTGGGTATAGTTGGTTTGGAGCTTGAACTCGACATTTCTTGGTCAGGCACTATAGGCCCTCAACCACAGACATCTGACAAGTTGAAGTGTTTTTATTAAAGACTGTTAACTATGCAAAGAACAATTTAGTATTTTTGACTTTTATTTTGAGTCCAATAGCTGCTACTAATGGTTGTTGGGTTCCTTTAGAACAAAGGTTCCCAAACTTTTTTGTGTCGTAGACCCCTTGCCATGTTTTTCAGTTTTGGGTAGACCCCCTACTAACCTAATATTGATTTTGTGAATTTCTCACTGTAGACAAGTAAATTTTTGACTTCATAGGTAGTTTTATAAATAATGAATATGTCTTTATATAATAAGATAGTATAATGTAAGTGTATAGGTACTATCAGTGTATGTTGAGTTCACTATCGTGGACCCCCATTTCCATTTCATGGACCCCTAATTTTTTCACTGTCGTAGACCCCTTGCAGGTTGTCATAGACCCCTGGGGCTCAATATAGACAACTTTGGGAATCACTGCTTTAGAACAATTCTTTTAAAGAGTATATAGAGACAGTTTCATCTTTAATTTGCCCATTGTGTTTGCAATGTGTGCTTATTTATTTGTTTGTTTGAGAATCCCAGAGGACAGGGATTCAATTTGAGGCAGAAAAATTTTGATTCCAAATAGAGAGTGAGCACAGTGATGTGCATTACTTTATCAATGAATGAAATTAATTCTTGATTGAGTAATTGGGATTAAATTTGAGTTTCTCATGATACTGTGAGTTATTTGTGAAATAAGGCCTTAATGAGGTGTGTGAATTATTTATTTATTTATTTATTATGGTGTTCATAGAATTGTGGGTTAATTTTTAAATAAATTATTCGTGATGGTGTGCAATATTTATAAAATGAGTTTCGGTTTAAGATGTGCAGTATTTATGAAATGAGTTCATGCTTGGGGTGTGCAGAATTTTTGAAATCACTTCCTGCTTAAAGTGGGCAATATTTATAAATCGGACTCCCATTTAGAGGGTGCATTATTTTTGAAATGTGTTCTTCTTTAAATTGTGCATTATTTTTGAAATGGATTTTCTGCTCAAAGTGTGCATTATTTATGAAATAAGTTTCTGTTGTAAGTTTGCTGAATTTTTGAGATAGATTCCTGTTTTTAAATGTGCACTATTTATGAAACATGTTCCTGCTTGGAGTGTGTAGTTTTTTTGGCATGAGTTCCTATTTGAAGTGTGCAGAATTTTTGGAATGACTTCCTGCTTCAAATGCAATATATATAAAATGGACTCCCATTGAGACTCACTCTTTTTAGAGTGTGCATTATTTTTGGAACGGGTTCTTCTTTAAAATGTGGACAGAAAATCCATTTCAAAAATATTGCAAAGTGTGCATTATTTATGAAATATTATTTATGTCGTATTTTTTAGATAGATTCCTATTTAAAATGTGCACTATTTATGGAATGAGTTCCTGCTTGGGGTGCGCAGTATTTTTGGCATGGGTTCCTATTTGAGATGTGTAGAATTTTTGGAATGACTTCCTGCTTCAAGTGGGCAATATATATAAAATGTACTCCCTTTTAGAGTGTGCATTATTTATGAAATCAGTTTCTGTTGTAAGTGAGCAGTATTTTTGAGATAATAAAATGTAAAATGTGTATGAGAGAATTAAGAACAATGGAGAGAGATCAACCAGGGATGTATAAAGTTTTGAGTATGATGACAGCGATATTATTTACGAAAATAATAGAAGGCAAAGGAGTGGATGAGAGATACTTCAGACACAGATACACATACCTAGACACAGCCACCGAATCACAGTCAGACAATGTCCCCGCCCTCCCCCAATTTCGATTTATATGTTTGAAACTAACTGTTTAAGAGTTAGATTGGTTGTAGAGGATTTGCGAGTTTTGTACGTTTTTTATACTTTCATATAAACATACTTCACCTTGTTTGTCATACAGTTTTTGGGCTGAAACCCAATTAAAGGGTGAGGACAACTTGAGGGGTGAGCATTGTGTAAGTTATATAACAAATCGAGGATTTTTTATAAAAAGAAAATGGCTGCGTCATGGATTAACCAAAGGAAATATTATCAATCAATCAATCAATCAATCCACACACCGGAACGAAATCCGTTAATCGCATACTTGTCTTCTTCAGTTATCCTAATCTCCTCCATTCAAAGCTAAGAACTTATCATGACGCGGTAGTTCATAGAGATAGAAAACCCCACACAATCACTCACACACCCACAAAAGATGAAAGCAGGTGTCGAAATTAGGTTGGCACCTTTGAAAAATTTTTC
This sequence comes from Columbicola columbae, assembly GCA_016920875.1. NCBI lineage: Eukaryota > Metazoa > Arthropoda > Insecta > Psocodea > Philopteridae > Columbicola > Columbicola columbae. The sequence goes on along the minus strand of JADMLL010000009.1, from coordinate 2,944,513 downwards.
ACAGCATGTCCGAACATGCACTTTACTGCAAATAACAGATGCAGGTAGTCCGATCGAAAATGTCAACGACAAACGATTCTCGTCAGAATTTAATTATAAAATAAATTATAACTACAGTTATAATGTGTATTTATACTTTTATACACGTGCGTGTTTCGAGTGAAAATATTTTTTTTTGTTTCTCTTTTAAGGTTCGGGTTTGATTAAAAAAAAATTTTTTTTTTCAGGTTCCACGCTTCACAGAACCACACTTCTGTTCAACCTGTCAGAATTATCTATACTCATCAGAAGCCCACGCAGAACATGTACCCATCTGTAAAGGTTTCAATAAATATAATCAAAGGGATTATAAATATGAGAAGGGCCTCCGGCCGAGGAAGATTGTTTCAAAGGTTCCACTCGAAAGGTATAAACAAATTTCCTCCTTTCTTCCTTCATATACTGTATCTCTGCTATGTGTACCGGAAAGCGATATTGTATATATGTTACGGTAAAAGTGATAAATCCACGATTCTATGTAATTAACGACTAATATTTATAATCACAAACTGAACTATTTTATCAGATTTACCGGGTAGTTTGTATAATGGCTAACTCGTGGTGGGGAAATTTAACAAAGGTTAACTGACATACTTAGCTTGAGGACTGGAAAGTAATGTCGTATTTACGTTACGGTAAAAGTGATAAATCGGACGATTATATATAATTTCTGGCGATTATTCATAATCACCTACTAAGTTTGGTTATTGGGATAAATTAATGAATATTTATCACATTTACCGGCTAGTTATAAATGATGAGTGATAAATACATGTTACGGTAAAAGTGATAAATTGGGGTGAATAAATAAATAATTTCCGGCGATTTTTCATAATCATCAACTACGCCTGAGTATTTATTAAAATTACTGAAGATTTATCACATTTACCGGGTAGTTTGTAAAATATTCAACTTGTGATGGGAAGTTAATCAAAATTTGCTGGGAAAAGATGTCTTGAATCTGTTCTCACTTTCTAAGCTGAATAACAGTGTTCTTCCTGTCTAAAACACAGTCTCTCTTCCAACAGGATGTGACATCATCTCTCTATTAACCTCTCACTACAGACTGTTAGGTAGACCGGATTCGGGTTCTGTGTGTTACACATAGTGTATATGTTACGGTATAAGTGATAAATGAGAGGAATATGCATGTAATTGCCTGCGATAATCAAAATTTTCGGTGGTCCGTTTCTTCCTCTCTAAAACAGATCTCGCAAATGATTTTCTCTCTTCTAATCGGATGTGACGTCATCAAATCGTCTCTATCACCCTTTCCCTGCAGACTGTTAGATGGGCCAGAAAATAATTTCGGTTCTGTGTCTTACACTTGATTCACTGTATAAGTTGCGTTAAGAGTGATAAATCCAGCGATTATTCATAATCACCAACTGAGACTGATTTATGACGAATCAGTGAGTATTTATCAAATTCACCGGTAAGTTTACAAAATATTTAACCCTTAATCTGAGCAATCATTTATTTATGAGTTGGAGATTTTATAAACTAGCCGGCAAGTGTGATGAATATTCATTAATTTATCACATTTAACAAAATTTAGTCGGTGATTATGAATAATCGCCGGAAATTATGTATTTATTCACCCGATTTATCACTTTTACCGTAACATGTATTTATCACTCATCATTTTATCATCATCATCATTTATAACTAGCCGGTAAATGTGATAATTATTCATTAATTCGTTGCAATAACCAATTTTAGTTGATGATTATGAATAATCACCGGAAATTAAACATAACCGTCCGATTTATCACTTTTACCGTAACGATGTTACTTTCCGGTCCGCATATTAGATACAGGCCTGTACAGAAGAGTATTTATCACATTTATCGGCTAGGTTATAAAATCTCCCCCAACTTGTAATCTGAGAAACTTTTATTAAATGTACCATTGTCAGTTGGTGAGTTTATAAACTAGCCGGTAAATGTGATTAATACTCATTAATTTGTCACATTTAACAAAATTTAATTGGTGATTATGTATAATCGCCGGAAATTATATGTGTACTCGTCAAATTCATCACTTTTGTGACGTGTGTAATATTTTAATATATTTATCACATTTGCCGGCTAGTTTATAAAATCTCTAGCTCGTAATGGGGAATTTGATAGAAGTTGCTCGGATTAGAAATTGAAGATTTTATTATGTAGCCGGTGAATGTGATAAATACCCAGTAATTTATCACATTTGCCAAAATTTAATTGGTGATTATGAATAATCGCCGGGAATTGTGTATATATCGGCTTGATTTATCACTTTTACCGTAGCTTAGGTAGGTGTAATGCACAGACTCCAAATTATTTTCCGGTCTGCATAATATTTATAAACCAAAATCGATTAGGTTCTTTTATGTTCTTTTATTGATTTGCTGTGGTTCCTTTTTTAAGGTTCATGTCGTGGAAAACTCAAATCCTGCATGAGGGGCTAGCATGTTGTGGGTACAAGATGTGCACTTTCGTCAGCATGTCACTGTCGGATTTGGAAGAGCATTACATCACTTGTTGTGGGGTATGTATAGTGTACCACAAAGTTATATTTATGGTTAGAGCTTAGGTGGAGGTGAGGCGTAAAAAAGTGAAAAATCTCTGCTGGAACAACAGCAAAACTTCTGGACGGCTTCATTCCACAAATACTGCACAGTTTTTCTAAAATTCGTCTCACATATGATCCACATTCTTGATTCCTTTACTTTTACGTAAGAATTTAGTTAATTTGTAGATTGACTAGGTAATGTGCGCGTTTCGATCTTTAGCAGTAAAATGAATTGTTCTGGAAAGTGTGCAATATTTATGAAATGGATTTCCCCTTGACGTGTGAATTATTTTTGAAATGGGTTCCTCGTTAAATTCTGCAGTATTTTTGTTATGAATTCCTGTTTAGATTGTGCAAGATTTATGAAATGGACTTCCCTTTAAAGTGTGCAATATTTATGAAATGGGTTCCTCTTTAATGTGTGAAGAATTTTTGAGATGAGTTCCTGTTTGGATCGTGAAATATAAGAAATAGACTCCGTTGTGGGAGCAGCTCCTTCAAAGCGTGCAGTATTTTGGCATGGGTGTCCGTGCGAAGTGTGCAGTATTTTTGAAATGGATTCTTGTTTGGTTTATGCAATATTTACGAAATGGGTTCCTTTTGAAAATGTGCACAGTTTTGGAATAAGCACTTCGTAAAGTGTGGAATGCAGAGGGATGAGGCAACAGTATGTGGGGTTTGAGGGTCAAAGACAACCAACAGAAGACAGAAGGTGTCCGTGTCTGTATGTATAGAAAGCTTTTTCGAATTCGAATTGGAGGTAATCGAATGATTTCGTTTCAGGTTGGCGGAGTTAGGTCAAGATGCTGTGCCTGTCGTAAATTTAAGTTTTCCACCGAAGACGAATATGCCCAACACAAAGCCAGATGTCCGGCGTATACTCGATTGTATCATAGCAATTTGGAAGGGTCTCATGGCTATCGACGTTACAATAAGATTCCGGAGAAGAACGTGACTGAAATTAGATGGAAAAAGCCGATAGTTCAACCAAAGTACGAGCCGAGTGATTGATTGATTGATTGGTGTGTGTTCATTCTAACCGATCATAGTTAATTGATAAACGTATTTCGTATGCAGGCCGGAGGCGGAACCTGGTGTATGGAGACAGCAACGGACCTGCACCCAACAGGACATACGGTCCTGGAAGCGGATTCTCAATAGAGACAAATGCGTGAGATGCAGTCTTCCAAAATGTAATTTCATCGCGATGTCACTCGAGGACATGATCCGACATTTTAGCTATTGTAACGAGGACGAGAATTTCGCCAAAGTCGTGTGTCCTTATTGTAAGGGTCGTGTCACCAGCCGAGACGTGTTAAAGAAACACATCGAAAGAACTCATTCGAGTAGTAACGGTATCCCTTCGAAAGTAAATCAGGAGGTACGTAAGAGTCTGGAGGAGAGGGTTGGTGACCTTTTTTGGGGATGTTTTTGCTGATTGAGATTTTTGTTGCAGACTTCACCTCATGTTACCGATGATGGAAGAAACAGATTCTTGGAAAACGATCAAATGGAGAGGTACCGACACATTTTTGGTTTTGTTTCAAATCTTTTTGTATTTAATTAGTCGTAGAAAGGGCGGTGTTGTGGGTGTGTATGTCATCCAGTCGACAACAAACTTTGTAGTCACATCAACAAAGACTAGAGCAGAAGGATGATGAGATCTCATAAATTATCAGTTTTGTTGTTAAGAACTTCTTCCGGGGTGTTGTGTTTAAAATGGATACAACTGGCAACTTGACCAAGTCTTGGAAGTTTGTAATCAAAGGCTGAACACTGAGTTCGTCTTAGATTGTAGGTTCTGTGACAACACGTGCGAAACGGATCGGCATTTAAATGTCCTAGATTATATTGGGTCTACCGAAAAGCTCTCATCGGTTTTTAGAATAATTCGAAAGCATAAATGTCGATTGATTACTGTAAATGCCATAATCACTTGCTGCCAGAAAAATATTTGACTCTTAGATGATGTTGACAGTGTCATCGTCGGTCAAAGGTCAAAATCACTTGTTTAAAATTTTTCGAACCATCTTCTGCGGGTTCTATCTGAAACTGTACATCCACCCAACAGTTAAGACAAATTTCCACTCTTTCTGTATATTTTTTTTCCTACTGTAATCCGTACAGAGTACAGTGCCCTGAATCAACTTCATTTTGCTGCAAAGAAGCGATAACACCGCGGCTACCTAGGTATTTGGTAGTACAGGAAATCGCAAAGATTCTCATGAAGGTGTTGTGAAGTTGCTTTCACTTGACGCGTTTCTGAGGATAGTTGCTGCTTCCTGTAGCTTGGAATATATCCGTTACCGTGTTCGATGGTGTTATAGGGATATTATTATAAGCTATTTAGTATAAAAACTTCTACAGTATCACAGACTATCTGGATTTTTCCAATTTGTCCACCCAACATGATCTGATCTTGAGAACGGTCTGATAGTATGTCTTCCCGGTAGCCTCTCTTGTCGTCTATGGTTTTGTGACATATTCCAGAATACGGTAATAATGGATATACTGTATCACACCCTTTTCTGTATGGAGAATGGGGGATGGGGTTAGGTGGTGTGTTTGACTTGTTTCATTCACCAACTCATCAATTTCCTAAAATTTTCAGGGTTCGAAGATGGCAAATGCAATTCTTCCAATTCGGCCACGCTTACTGTCCGGAATTCAATTGCAACTTCGTGGCTAGGACGTTGAGAGACCTCCACCTTCACGTTCTGATATGTAAAGAAATTTCCAGAAAAAAATTCACCAGGTGCCGAAAATGCGAGACTGAGCTAACAACAGAACAACTCGTCGACCACAGGTGTCACGAAGATAAGTCGCAGAGTTTGAACGAGAGGGAGACACTTCGATGCGAGTAAGAAAATGAAAACTTTTTGAGCGGGTTTCCATTTTGATGGTTTTAAAGTTTCCAACAGAAAAAAAAATTTTGTTTTTTAACTTTTAGAACGAGTCCTGTCGAAAGAGAGCGAAGAGATTTCAAAACTTACTCGAGGAAACGGAAAGTTGATTTAGATTTGAATAACGAGTATTGTGGGAACCTGGAAAGGAGTGAAAGTTGCTTGTCGAACAAGGTTGTCGAATGGAATGTAATCGATGAGAGGTCACAAGTCGAAGTTTGGGATAAGAATGAAGTGGAGGTGCTCGGAGAGGAAGTTGAGAATGTTGAAAGGAGAAGGACCAGTAGCGAGTTTGATTGTAGTGACATCGAAGTGCTCGAACTGGATTTGGAGACAACGGTTGTAGAGTTCGGATCTGAGTCGGATAAGAGTGAAATTGAAATAATCGAAGAAAGACTCGAGAAAGCGGAAACGAAAGGAAGCAACGGGAGAAGGTTAAAAAGAAATGAAATCGAAATGATTCGAGCAGAACTAGAGGGGATCGAAACGGTAGACATAGACTATGAGGAAGAAGAGAAAAATGAAATGCTGGAAGATGAGGAAGTGGAGAAAGTGGAAACGGTGAAAGCAGTCGATGTGGAATTAGAAAGTGAAGATGAGGAACCGGAAAAAGTTGAAACAGTCGAGGATAAACTAAAGAAGTTGCTGGAAGATGACGAACCAAAGACAGTCGAAGTGGACGAATGTGAGGAGGAGGAGTTGGTGAAAGCTAAAACGGTAGATAGTAAGAAAGACGAAGCAGAAAAACCGGAAGATAGGAAAGAGGACACACCAGGGGCGTCATACTGGAGGATAGTGAAAGGGAGGAGTCAAAGAAAGACTGGGATGATAGAAAGGAGGACGAATCAGAGAAAGACGACAAAGAGGAGGGACTAGATAGCTTCGGACTCGACGAAAGTGAAGAAGAAGAGGAGGACCATCGTATGGAAATCGACGAAGGTGTCATGTCGACGATATTCGAAACCTTAGACGACGACTTCGACCAATTTAATCCGCCATATTCGATCGTCGGAAATGAGATCGAAGTCTTCGAAGGAAACGAAAACAGTCAAGAAACCGTTATAGTCTTACCAAACGATGATAGTCAGAGCTTCCTTATAAACGAAGACACGGGAACACTAGACCGGAGTGAACCAGCCTCCACCGACAGCGAACAAGTATCAGAGAACGAAGAGGCCGAAGACAATGAAGGGGTTGAAGATAACGGTCAAGGGGAAGAGAGTCAAGGAGTCGAGCAAAGTGGCGAACAGAACGATGATACCTCATCCGATGATAGTAATGATAGTGATTCAGGGAAAGAAAGCGATAATGGTCAGGATGAGAGAAAGAAGAAAGATGATGAAGAGGAGGATGATGGTGATGGTAAGAAAAGTGAAAACAGGAAAGAAGAGAAGAGTGAAGAGAGTGATAATGCTGAAGAAGGTGAGGAGAAGGATATTGATGATGATGAGGAAATTGGTAAGAGTGATGATAGAGGAACCAAAGAATCAAATAAAAGAAGAGAAAAGGAGGAGGGAAGTAGTAAAGTCGGAACAAAAACAGAAAAACCCAAAGAAGGTAGAAAGACCCGTAAATCAGGGAAAATCGAAGGAAGTGGAGAATAGAGAAGGACAAAGTTACAGAGAGTAGAAAGTCCCTGAGGAGAAGTAAGAAATGGAGTGAAGACGACGGAAATGAAGAATACATTCCAAAAGGATCATCCCGGGAAGGAGATGGAAGCGAAGATGAAAGTGAGACTATAGCCAAGCCTCGAGGTAGACGAGGACGGGCGAAACTTAACAATGAAGTTAGCGTTGCCAAACCGATGGAGTCTCAAGAAGAAAAGACAGAACTGCTTAAGTGCGGAAAATGCGATTTCAAAGGAAATCGAAACAAATTCGACCAACACAACTGGACGAAACACTCCGGATTAGCCTGGGTTGATGGTGAGAAGGAAGTGGACTTGAACGACGTGGAAGAGATCACCCGGTTGGTGAGAACAGCTTTCAAAGTGACCAAGAAAGGCGTCTGCGAGGTCTGCAAGGAAGTGAAAAAGAGTTACTTGGGATTCGTGTCGCACGTTCAAAAATGCGGGAAATCCCAAACGGAAATGGACGCTCTCAAGGTACAGTGTCCACACTGTTCGACGAAATGCCTGAAATACTGTCTAAAGAATCACATCTACATCTATCACTCGGGGAGGGAGGTGGACAAAGCTAAGTCTAAAAATAAAGATGACACAGACGCGGAAGATGCTGATGCGGGAGGAGATGTTAGTAAAGACGTAAGCAAAGACAAATACGAGGAAAAAGTCAAAACTGATGAGGACAAAGAGAGCGATAACACAACACAAGAATCAGTTGTTTCGTCCAGTAAGAGGAAGTCAGCTTTGAGGTAAGCTATTGCCACGATCGGTTAAACCAGAAATCTAAAGGTCACATGGTCAAAATAATTTTATTTTTCCAGAGCTGTGTCCAAATTCCAAGAAGCTTTCAAAGACAACACGGAACAGGCTGAAGAAGAAGAAGAAAAGGCTCGTGAACCAGGTTACTTCTTCTATGAGGTATGCAGACAACATTTTCCAGACACTCGAGGAAGTCTATACACTAAATTATCTGTCTGTTTGTATTTTTACAGAAGGGCGGAAAACTTCCGAGAAGCTACCAACTCGTCAACTTGTGGTACGCTTTGAAACGTAAGAAGAAGATGATACCCTGCCGTCACCAAGACTGTAACATCGTCAGCAGCGACGTCAAAGAAGCCAAACTCCATCATTTCACTTGTTCCCATTTCCCGTCTGAAGTTTACCTCTGCGAACTTTGCGATTACTATTCGGTCTCAGAATCTGAGATTCAGTCTCACGTCAAGTCAAACCATCGGAGGTCTAAAAAACGCGGGAAAGGAAGTAAAGAAGATGTGGATACGAATTTTGCGGATAACGAAGGCGTCGAGGTAGAGGAAGATGACTGGGAAGACGAGGAGGAGGAGGAAGATGAAGAAGAGGACGAAGAAAGCGAAAACGATTTCGAGGGATGCGACAGCGTGTTCGAAAGACAGAATAAGAAGAAGAATAAGAAGAATAGAAGGAAAGGCGAGGAGTATGAGAGGAGGATGGGGAGGAAGCGAATGGATTCGGACTCGGAAGAAGACACGACGGAAATTGTTCACAAACAGAATTTCTGCGAGAGAGAGAAACTGGAAAACTTGAGGGGGGATGAGTTTTATAGCAACGCTCTCGAAATGACGCGGGAATTCGAGGAAAGCTATGACCAAGATGAGAGTGAGAGTTCACAAACCGAAGATGATGATGAAGAGGAGGACGAAGAGGAGGAGAAGGAGAAGGAAGCAGCAGAAGAAGAAGTGAATTCAGAGATAGACCATTCGGGGGTTTGGCCTCAGCTTCACACCAAAAGTGAAGACTGGTGTCGCGTGTCATCAGACGTGTCTTCAGCTCACCTACCGGAAATACTCGAATCCATTTCCGTTTCCTTTCTCAAAGGCGATAAGACAGAGTTGAATTGGAGGCGTTTCAAACGCTTTGAAGGAGATCTAATCGAAGGTTGGCATTCGTTCTTTCCTTTTCTCCGTTAAGTTGGCTATGGTAGTCTGACGGATTTGCTGTGGTTTCATTCCAGATGTTCCAGCTCTGTTTGTCGGCGGAAGCGTTCGTTCCTTGTCTTGGTGTAAGGTGTCGTTCAGGAGAGCGCTCGAGAAAAGCGTGAGACAGTATCTGGCGGTGTCGACGTCGAAGAACATCGATCATCTAACGGACGTTCACAAAGACAGGGAACCGTACTCCTGGAGTTTAGTCCAAATCTGGGATTGCGGAGCTTTGGAAAATTCCAGGTGAGGTCTCTCGCATCCGGTCAGGTCACTCGGTTCGTGGAATTCAGTCGATCTAATCGTCTGTTTTGGTTTTATAGTCCAGTCGAACCACCCAAGTTCTGTTTAGGCTTGTTCCAAGAAGGTGGAGAGATCTGGGACATGCTCTGGTTTCCTGAAGACACCTACGGAAGAGGCTCAAACGGGAAGTTAATCAGGATAGGAGTCCTTGCGACGGCTGCTGATGATGGAGCCGTTCGAATCTGGTCGATATGTGAACCTAGTCAAATCGCATTTAACACCAGGTGAGCCATACAGTGTTAGTCAGTACTTCCGGTTTTTGTGACAACGCTAACAATTGCCTACAGAGTACTTCCCGGAAGCCCCGTCTTACGGTAGGTCAAGCTTCACACTTCCGTTCTAGCTCACGAACTGATCTTCCGTTTTCCAGGTTACCACTTTTTATAACAGAACCTCTCGTCAAATTAATCATAGACAACTTTCTAGAAGACAGCTGCGTTCGACTGTCTATCGGTAGAGACGGAATCATCGCCGGAGGCTACGTGAACGGATGTCTGGCTGTGTGGAACCTCAAGAACATAACATCGCCCTTTTCCGATAAGATCGGGAAGTGCATCATCATCAAACCTCATCTAATAATCCAGGCTCACAGAACGTCGATAACAGGTCAGAACCTGCACCCAGACACGCCCATCTTTGTCTAGTGTTCGGTTGGGTTTTCATGTCGTTTCGTCGTCTTCCCTTACAGCTCTCACCTTTTGTCCGAATAATAATCGTTACATCACTTCCGGAGGCCTCGATCGAGTCGTCAAACTCTGGGATCTGGAGTCGCCTTGGGTTCCAGTGGAACAGTATCAAAGAGAACTTTGTCTGGACAACATCTGGCCGAGGAACTGGCCCATGAACATCCATAACTTCGAAGATGTTTATCCTAACAACCGGAAGGGAGTGGTTAGGTTCGTCAAGGGCGTCGTCTCATCGAAGCATTCTCCTTGTCTCATCCTGGACAACACGTGTCTTGTGAGTTGTCGTTTCTGTAACAGTGCGTTTCGGATTTTTTTGGGGATTTGGGCTAATCGAATTTGTCGTCCTTTTTTCCAGAGTTTGTCTTTCAGTGATTGGTTGAACTCTATATGCGGCTGTAACAACACTGGCGAAGTTAAAATTAGGTTCTTGAAGAACTTCCTTCGGGATCAAGACAAGAAACACGAGAAGAATCAGAGCGTGAGTTTGATTAAGTTTGTCCCGTGCCCATCTGAGCATGCGCATTGCAATTTGAAATTTTTGGTTTTGTTCTTACTCAATAGACGCTGTCTTCTCTACGACTGGAAAAGCTAAACGATGAGGATGATAGCGATTGGGAGTCTTCCACGAGAAAAGAAGACGGAAGGACTAAGTCGTTACCGAAAACTTACGGAATACTCAACGCCCAGTACGGGATAGTCATCAAAGACCACAACGTCAAAGACAAAGGAAGACCTCTGGAGGATGCGTTCCATCCGGAAGACTTTCCAATCAGATCCATCAACAAGGTGAGTCGGGTTTGTTGAATTCGATTGGAGGAAAAGGTTGTGTGGTCTGGGAAGTAGAGGGGATGGACCGGAAGTGAGTTCTGATTCACACCTTAAGTATGAAGCAAGGTACCGGAAGTGGTGTGAATCGTTTTTATTGGTTTATTGGTCAGTTTCATATCCTGTGAGGGACTTGACACGGATGAAGAGACCATCCGCCATGTTTCTTTCTTTAAAACATTTCCGTTTCCGGTTACTTTTTAACGGTTTTTTGGTGTTAGAATGGGTTTGGGTTAAAAGTGTTCGGGTTTTTGTTTAGTTTAGAGAGGGGAGAAGAGTGTTCTGGAACAAAGAAACTTTGGATAGTCGAGACAAACCGGAAGTAAGTTGTAACTTACATTTTAGGTGTCAAACAAGGTACCAGTGTTAAAATGGGTTTGGGTTTAAAAGTTTCTTGAGTTTTATTAGAAGTGGAAGTTGTATGACAGACAAACCGGAAGTAAGTTTATAACTTTGATACCGAGCTAAGTACCGGAAGTGGCGTCATGAATTTTTTTTGGTCAGTTTAGTATCATGTGAAGGACTGGACGCAGATGAAGAGACCATCCACCCTGTTTCATTCTCTTAATTTCATTTAAAGTCGTCCTCGTTTCCATTTCCGGTTATTTTTTTAACAGTTTTTCTGTGTTGAGATGGACTTGGGCTAAAAGCGTTCGAGTGTCTTGAGTTTGATGGGTGGAGGGGGAAGAGGTTTTGTTGGGAAGAATGAAACAGACCGGAAGTGAGTTGTGATTCACTTTTTAGGTATCAACCACCGGGACCGGAAGTGGCGTGAATCATTTTTATTGGTTAGTTTGTATCGCACTGTGACGCAGAAGAAGAAACCATCCGCCATGTTTCTTTCTCTTAACATTTGATCAAATCATCCGTTTCCGGTTATTTTTTAACGGTTTTCCGTGTTAAGATGTGTTTGGGTTAAAAGGTTTTGAATCTGATTGGGTGTGGAGGTATTGTGAGGGAGTTGTTCTGGGTTGAAGAAAGTTCGGTGAGACTGATACTGACCGGAAGAGGTTGTCATTCACTTCTTAGATAGGTATCACGCTACCGGAAGTGGTGGAGAGTTTGTTAGTGGAATAGTGTAAAGGTTTTACAAAGACGAAGACCGAAGACCATCTGCCATTTTTCTTTCTGGGATATCTGTCGGGTATTCGATTATGCTAATACCACGGGGTAGAAATGGACGAGGACTGCGAAAGCTTTGGGAAACCGTGTCAGAAGAAGCTTTCGTGCAAGTTTCCAATGGAAATCTGCGTCGAAGAAGGAAAAAGTCGTCTCCCTCTCCATCGTTGGGAGTTAATTAATAGAAATCCGTGTTTGGAAAGGAGGAGGAGGGTGGTGTTAGAAGGCTGTGTGACTGGGTGGGTGAGGACGAGGAGGAGACCACAAGAGAACACGAACACGAAGGAGATGTATTTTCACGAACGAGTCGCCCACGTTTTGTTCATTCAAACTTTCTTACGATTTCGTTTGTGTGCTTTCAGGTTTGCTTCAATCCGAATTTCAAAAGCTTCACTCACATTGCTGTCGGATACAACTGCGGACTGGTCAGGATCCTGCGTCTGAACGAGCTCCAGTTCAACCACGCGATAAGGTCCTTCTCGGAAAATGCTAAAAAACCAAGGTTGTGAACAGGGTGAGTCGTTTTTGCTACCTTTTCCCTTCAGGTTTTCCGTTTCCGGTGTGTGGAAGGGGAAGGAGGAGTGGAAGTAGAAGTGCAAGCGGGCGGAGGAGGAAAATCGATGAAAAGCCGGAACTTGGGATCGTCCGAACGAAGGAAACTGGGCGTGGTCCGTACAAAATTAAACAAACGCAGGGTTTTGTTTTTCTTTTTGTTTCTGTTGAAGCTATTTTTGGGGAATGGAAACTTCCGGTTGGTCGAATCAACCGGAAGTGGATTGTGATTTCCTCTCCTGTAGCGAATCATTGGGAAAGATACATCCAATCGCTCCTAATCCGGATGAATATTGATCGCATAGGTGGTGAATTCATTTCTCAAATCATTCTCACCCCTTTTTCAAAAGTATTGCACACTTCTGTGAGTTAATCACGTCATAAGTAGCATAACTAACAGGGATTCCCCTCGAAATGACTTCTTTTCCAAGTCTCAAATGAAAAATTGTCGCAGATAGACACGAAATAAGGTTGGAAGTCTTTCCACTGCTTTCCTTCCCTCTGATTGGTTAGTTTATGAACGTAGTCGAAGGACTGCTGACTCCAAAATCAAATCCTTTGCTTATCAGTTTTGTGTACTTTGACTTGTATGAGCGTTTGATAGATTGCTGTTGTAACAACAGTAGCTACAGCAGTTGATAGTGGCGTTAGACTGGTACTCGTATCTGTTTCATCCATTTCAGTCCAACTGGTTCCTCAAACTTCTAAGAAGACATAGTCACTCCATCGGAATAAAACGATCGGATTAATCTTCTTATGAGTAACTTCAATTCGTTACATAAAATCTAAGAAAACGGTTCGGTTCACTACAATAATGCATAATAGATAAATCATTTTATAATTCTATTGGGCATTAATTGGTGTCATTTTTTTGATTTTCCATAGCTTTTGTTTATTTATTTATTTATTAACTGATTTTTGGGTTTTGTATTCTTTCAGGTATTTCACGAAAGACTTTCGGCGGAGTTCAGGTACGTCCGGCAATTGTGATTTATTTCCCGTCGTTTTCAGTAGTGACGGTAGTAACCAGTAGTTTACGTTTTATACGCGACAGGAATTAATTTTTATTTTAAATAAATTATCGATTCCATTGTTTTGATTTAATTTTGGGGGGGTTGGGGGTTGGGAGGTGGCAATCAGGGCCGGAGGAGGGAAATCAAATTAAAATTTTATGAGTCCGCGGTCGTCATCGTTAAAATTTTATACCGGAATTTTGAATCGTAATTAACCGTTTAAATTATTTCGGTTCGTTAATGATTCGAATATGGGAGACATAAAAATAAGTGTTTGGCCCGGGGGGGGGCACAGGGCTTTCGATTTCGGTTTTGTGGAATTAGGCTTGTTTCGAGAGTGGAGGAGGAGGTTCTAGTCTCTCTCTCTGTGTTTCTGGTCTTGGTTCTTCTGTCTTCCATTTTTTGATTTTCTGACTTGTGGTAATGGTCCGTTTCTAGAGTTTTGCCTGATTGATGAATCTAATCTGTTGACGGTGGAAATGTTTGGTTTCTCATGGTTGCTGTTGCGTCATGCGTTTCAGTTCCTTAAGCCATCGGAAGTGTCGAAGGAAATATGTATTCTAGAGGAGGAGGAGAGGAAAGGAAGCGTTGCTTTGGTAACGGTAGTAACCAACACCTCACGGGTAGTTTGAGTTCTTATCCAGTTAAACCCTCCCTCACCTGTTGAGTTAATAAGGAAGATCCCATTGTGGAATACAAGCCAACAGTCTGTAGAGAAGGAAAAGAAAAGTTCAGTCTGGGTACGGGGGAAGTTGAAACCCCCCTTGGCAGCCATCTTAAATGAGTGTGAGAGCCAAAGTATGAGCGCTAGACTGGGATGTGTGAGTAGAGAAGATCTTGTTAGACAAAGCGACCGCAACCAAAGTCCACAAGTTAGAGGTCAAAGATGAAGATCACGTCAGAAGCGAACTTCCAACAGGAAAAACGAAAACGGGAGGTGGGTGGGAGATGAATAAGGAGCACGGACTTGGAGGAGGGAGGGGGCAGTGAGAAGCCGCAATAATCGAGATGAAAGCATCGAACAAAACTCCTCGAGAATACTTACAAGTTATCACTGACTAAGCGATTCCGTTTTTTTCTTCTTTTTTAACTTAATTTTGTGTCAGAATCGTTTTAAATATGAACAGGAGAGGGGAAAGGGGGGTGTTGGGATGGATATGAACTCAGGTAGAAATTGAAATAACTGCCAGCAAAGAAGATTCCACTTTCAAACTGGACTAGAGAGAGATGTTCGAAATTTCCTTTTGCTCGACGGCCAGTCTTCCTCCCTCATCCCTTGCCCACCTGCCCACCCACCTACCATCCGTCCGTCCATCCATCCATCCAACCCAATTAATACCCATAAAGTTAATTGAATTAATTTGGATGATATAATTTTAGCGTAACACGCCCACGCTATTTTTGGGCCCTCCGTTCCAGCAGTGGCCTTGACCCCCGGCGTTCATCCCCTTTTCGACTCAATTTAATTAAAAGCGTTTACTGCAGCATATAAAAAAGGAGAAGTAGAGGCAGGGGAGGGTGGTGGTGGTGAGGGGGTAGGTAGGTGAAGGGCTAGTGATGGAACGGGGAACGGATGGGCTGTGCATGGAGAAAAAGGGAAAATTTAACTTTCTTAATAAAGAAGGATTTCCTTGAGAAAGGATTCTCGCTCCGCGGGTTTTCCTCGAGTTCATTAAAAGAAAAGGCGGAGGGAGGAGCGGGGTGGGGTGCGTTTCGTATTGTCTGCATTTATAAACCACTCCCCCCTCTCTTCCTTCTAACAACCATCGTCCTCCAGCACCGCCTCCTTCCCATATCTTCTTGAAGGATATCCTTTCCAAAATAAACTGGAATCACTTCACAAAACTAACATTTCAACGTCAATTTCCCGAACCGACTCTACCCTCCTCCTCCTCCTCCTCCTCCTGTAGTCCCCGAGTCCTCGATTGTTATCCATTTTGTGAAAGGAGAAAAATTTTTGCTGTCGTTTTTCGTCGCCATTTATCCGCATCGCGAACAGACAACAAAAGAAAAAGAGACAGAGAGGGAGGGAGAGGGGAAGAAGAAAGGAAAAAGACAAAACATGGAGAATGAGGAGGAGGGAGAGGAGAAGAAAGAAGAAAAGAGAAAAGACACAGAGAGAGAGAAGAAGCCTGTCTATCACTCAGCCAACAAACTTTTTTCCAAAAATTCATTTTTGGGGGTAGAGGGAGGGAAGGGAGGGCTTTCCTTAAGGGGTAGGAACGTCAGGAACCTTACCCCTTCCCAAAGGATATCCATAACCTAAATAAAAATTCTCCTAAGGTACAAGGAGACCCTACTCCCAGCTAAAACCGTCAAGTAGTTGACAACAGATGGGGTTTAGCTTTAAGCGGTTCGAATAAAAATTTTTTACTTTCAGGACCGGATAAAGGAATCTTTTCAATTGATTTTTTCGTTTTCTTTTTATTGTTCTAGGGAAAATCAAAATGCCAAAAAATCAACAAAAAAAAAATCCGAATTCGGAGAGAACGTAGATGATGATGAATCCGCTACGGCCATCGCCATTTTTTTTGACGGCCATTTTGAATTTGTGTGAAGATTGTCGTAATTTATTTTGAGCTTTGAATTTTGATTTGTGATGATCAGTGTGTGACTTTTTCTCTTTTTTTTTTTAATTAGTTTGATTATCGATTATTGATTTGAAACGTTGACGGAAGATTATACAGGAGTCTGTATAAAAAGATTTTTATTTTGGCGCCAAAAATGATTTTGTCAAAGAAGAAAGAAAAATGGATTTGTGCTGTGTTTTCAACTCGTTTCTTCTTAATAAATGGTTTGAGTGATTTATTTATTTTATTTATTTATCTATCTATCTATTTATCTGTCTGTCTATCTATTAATGTTTCCTTCTACTGGCTAACATCCTCTGGGCTAATTTAATTTAATTTAAATTGGGGATTTGGTTTGTAATTTAAATTTGGTGTGTTTTGACTTACCTGAAACCATACTGTCTGTCATCAGTAGCTGTGGTCGTATTCAACTCAGCTTAAGCCAACGCTTTACTGGTTGTCGTTTTTCATAAATGATGCACACAGTTTTGTGGAGGAGTTATTAGGTTAGTCACTGTTGGCAATGATTCGTTTCAAAATTACTGCACAGTCCTCTCCGTCAAAATTCATTTCATAGATGATCCAAACTATCGACAAGTACTCCACACTCTTGTGAGTGTTATTCATTTCATAAATATTGCACACTTGGATTCCTCATCAAATTTCCTAGTAGTGGTGGTGGTGGTGGTGATGGTGTCCTAACGATTTCATAAATGTTGGCATACTTTTTAGAGGACTTCATTTCATAAGTAATGCACACTCCTTATTACTCAAAATAAATGTCTAAAGTTTGATTATTTCTTTGACACATAAGAAGAGTCTTCATTTTATAGGAATTACATATGTAGTCCGGTCATCTTATAAATCAAAATTTTCTTTGTTTTTTTTTCTATGAAAGGTAAGAAGACTTGTCTTATGTTGTCTTTTAGCAGAAGACAATTTTATGTATTAATAACCTAATTAACTGTTGGTGGCCGGTATTTCAAACCTGGATGAGTGCTCAACGTTTGATTCCAATCGGGACGTGTGATCTTGAGGTATGTTGGTACCCACTCACAGACGCAAAATTATTTTCATGGAGGTGGTTGCTAACTGATGGATGAGGATGATAGAAAGGTCTTTAATGGATATGGTCGGTTGTTACATGAAAAACGATGACGTCATCAACCGAGTAAACCCAGGAGTAACTCATTTGGGTTGAGGTTGGTTTTGGTGGGTAGGCCTCTGGATAGGGTGACGTCTTCCCGTCTTTTCTGTCTTCTTCTTGCCCCTCTTCAATTCCTTTACACTGTGCCTCGTTCCTTCCTTTCTTTCTTCTCTCTACTGTCTTCTTTACTGCCTTCTCTTTTCTACCTGTCTTCTCGTGTCTCTTGTTTCCTTTGTCTTCTTCTTGTCTCTCTCCTCTTCGTCTAAACCTATTTTTTTCCTTCGTCTTTTCCTTTCTTCTTATTTTCCTCTTCTTCTTTTCCCTTTCCTCTTTTCTTTCTATTGCTCTTCTTCTTCGACCTCTGTTTTCTTTTCTCTTCTCTTTTCGAACTTCCTCCTGTTTTCTCCTATATTTTCCTTCCTTTTTCTCTCCTCTCTTTCCTTTTCCTTTTTCCTTTCCTTCCTTCTTTTCCTTCTTCCCTCTTCTCCTCCTTTTTCTTTTCCTTCTTCTTTTCTCTTTCCCTTTTTTTTCTCCTTCTTTTCTTCTCTTTTCTCTTTCTTCTTCTCTTCTTCTTTTCTTTATTCTTTTCCCCTTTTCTCTTTTCTCTTCTTCTACTATGTACTTCTTCCCAGTTGTTCTGACCAGATTGAATCCGATACTACCTGTCACTACGTCACTTAGAGTTAGATTTGTTGATCAGAGCTTCAGCTGGGTAGTTGATAAGCCGGAAGTCGGTGTAAGTTAATGATTCTGATTATGATTGTGATCTATTGATCGTTTGATCGTTTTCTTCTTTTAGATTCTTGGATCTATTTTATGAAGATTATGACGGACCAGGATTATGATTAGAAAGAAGACTCGAAATGATTTCCGGTTGATGGTTATGAGAAGATGTTATCCGTGATCCTCTGCGTCTTCCGCATTGCGTTCTCTTTGTTAACGTGAAAGTGATGAAAGTTGTGCTTGTAAAAGAGGAGAAAGTTCCTCTAGTTTATTTTTAGCACAACTCTGATTGGCTAATTTATAAAGTGGAAAACATTACCCGGTTGGAAAATGAGCATTCTGGTAAAAGTCTGATGAAGAGGAGAGAGGAATGGAGGGAGGAGGGAGGAAGGACGGGTGAGATGAAAGCAAAGCACATACGCACACATACACACAGAGAAAAGAAAATGGAGAAAGAGAGAGAGAGATGATGACGTCACAGGGATGGTGACCAAGTTGCTGAAGTCAGTTATCGATTAGTAGGGGGTCTTGCCCGCGCGCTCCACTATCATCGAGGAGTCTGCTTCGAGCCACGGAGACTGGCGAACGCGCGTTCTCTCTCTTCCGAACGCCGGAAAGATTTTTTTTGTTTGATTCACGTCGCAACCGTAACCAGGGAAAGATAAAGTGACAAAGTACGTTCGCAGTTTGTTTTTTAAGAGCTCTGATAAAGAAAATCAGAAAACCGTTCCGGCCGAACGGATTTCTGTGAGGTTTAAGCCTTAACCGAACGCTCCCGGGATTTTTTGTTTGTGGTTTTGCGTTTTCTCTCCCGGGCTTTGGGAGACGGTTTTTCCTTATTTTCGGGTGCCAGCTTTCCTCTCAATCGAGAAAGAAGGGATTTCGGCGTTTGTGTCTACGTTCGGGGGTTTCCATGCGGTTCGTAAATGAAGAAGCGTGCGTTTGATGGAAGAGATAAAAAACGCGTGCGCGACGCGCGTGCCGCATTGTGTCACTGTGCGCCGTGCGGGGGAAGCAGGACCGGGCCCCGGACGCGCAGTGCGGTGCACATTTGCAGGTCTCGTTCTCAAATTTTTTTTTAATTATTAAACAGTGTCACAAGATTTTTTCATCCCGTTTCCGGTTTCGGAGTTTCGCGTGAGAACAACCCCGAACGAACTTCTCGTAGCCACGTCACTCCCGAACGCCGAGTCTAGTGCCAAACCGAAACCGTGTTTCGAGACTTTTGGAAAAGTGTTCTCTCATCCTTTCCCCCACCCCCCCGTTTCCGGTTTATAAAATGTCTTCCTAAACATTTAGCATTTCCGGTTTTGTTTAAAAATCAAAAAAATTTGGCTCGTATCACGCGAACAGTGATTTCGTGCTTACCGGATGTAAACAGTAAAAAGTGTTGGAGTGTCACTGGGATGTTCGTGTACCACTACCAACCGAACGCGTTGAACGGAAACGGTTTTCTTGGCCGTTTGTTTATTTCAGTATTGCCAACGTTTGAATTATAGCCGGACTCATGAGGTGGCATCAGTGCGTTCCGTTTGTCCTCCTCACTTGCTTCCTCTTTTTTTCATTTTTGATTTTGATTTTCTTCCTCCAGTTCTTGTCCACGAAGGGAGGAAATCAAACCCCGACCGATCGGGGTAAGCTTATGTGAATGAAGGAATTGAAAACGTGAGGAGTGAACCTAATCAAGTGTTGAGAGGAAGAAGAAGTGAAGGAGGAGGAGGAGGAGGAGGTGAAGGAGGAATCCGATTGTTTTCGTTTTGTTTTTATTTTTATTTTCTGTTGGAATTCGCCTCGGTTGCTGTTGCTGTTGGAGAAGGAGAACCAACCCGTATTCTGTGGACACGTTCAGGTTTCCGGTGAGTAATCTTTGTCTTTTGTTTGGGGGTGGTTTTTAGGGGTTGGTTTGGGGTGAACTTCTTTGACGATTTGTCTGTCGTTCCTTTGAATTGTTAACTGTTTTAAGGCTTTGTTTGAACCTTTTTGGGTTTCCTTTGTCGTTTCTACTTCATCGCGCTTATGGTTTACAGTTTTCTGTTTGATTGGTGTCTGTCTGTTTCTGTTGTGCTTTTAAAATGCTTTCGGTACGATCGGTGGGTCGTTTTTAAGGTTTCCCGAACCTTTCTGTATCTGTATGGTTGGTTATTGGTTTCAGAGGTTCTCTTACAGTTGTTATGAGTTTTTTGAAGCTCTTTCTGCAGTTCCTGTCATTCTCAATGATTTCTTTCCCTCTCTTTTGGTTTTCCTGCCATTTCCTGTTGATTAGCACGATTGGTTGGTCGTTTCCCAACGTTTTCTGGTATGATTATGGTTTTAAGGAGTTTCTTACAGTTGTTCTGAGTTTTTGAAGATCTCTAATCATTTCCGGTCGTTCTGAATAAGTTTCTGCTCCTCTCGTTTGGTTTTTTTGTTATTTCCGGTTAGTGACATCCGCTTTTGATTTTTACTTTCTGTGGTTTTCATTGCTTTCTGTGTTTGGTATTAGTTTGTAACGTTTTTGAGAAGGTTTGGGTCGTTTGTTGGTTCTAAAGTCTTTTGAGTAGGTTTTCGTACCGCAAAACAATTTGAAACCTTACTGCTGACACAGTTTTACAGCAAAGAACCAACCACTAGTACCAAATCGGTCGAAATTGAACGTTCTACGGTCACGTTCCTAGAGAAACGTGCTCTATTTCATAAGTGTTGCACACTTGGGTGAGTTCGTTTCGTAATATCTCAGCACATGAATAGCGTAACACTTTTTATTCTTGGACTTTATGTCTTACAGCCAGGTTCACATTCCTAAAGGTCTGTTTCATAAGTATTGCACACTTTGGAGAGGAGCTTATTTCATAAATACTGCACACTTTTGGGGAGGGTTCACTTCATTTCCATTTTATGACCATTACCCCATTCAAGTGTGCAATATTTATGAACTAAACTCCTCTCCAAAGTGTGCAATACTTTTGAAATGGAATCTTTATGAAAATATAGCTGCTCGTAGGACATTCAACCGCGACAGTTCAGTAGGAAAATTTTTGACTTGTTTATGTGCAGAAACGTGAAATTAACTCATATGTGCAGTATTTATGAAAGAAACTCTTCTCTAAAATGTGCAGTACTTATGAAATGATAGATTTAGGAAAGTGTCCTTGATCGTAGGGCATTCAACCGCAAAAGTCTAACAATAAAGTTTTACATCATTCATGCGCTGAGATATTTTAAATTAACTACCTGAATATGCACTATTTATGAACTGTACCCTCCCCAAAAGTGTGCAGTATTTATGAAATAAACTCCTGTCCAAAGTGGGCAATACTTATGACATGAAAGTGTCCTGTTCGTGGAACATTCAACCTTGACAGTTCAAGTAGGAGAATGTTTGAGTTGCTCATGTGCTAAAACGTTGTGAAATTAACTCAACCAAGTGTGCAATATTTATGAATCAAACCCTTCTCAAAAGTGTGCACAATTTTTGAAATAAGCTCCTCTCCAAAGTGTGCAATACTTATGAAATGAAATCTACATGAAAGTGAACCTGACTGTAGGACATAAAGGCTAAGAATAAAAAGTTTTACGTAACTCATGTGCGGAGACGTTGTGAAATTAACCCACTTATATGTGCAGTATTTATGAAATATACTTTTCTAAAATGTGCAATACTTATGAAATGAAACCTTCAGGAAAGTGTCCTTGGTCGTAGGGCATTCAACCTCGACAGTTTAAGTAGAAAAATTTTGAGTTATGTGCTGAAACTTTGTGAAATTAACCCGTAAGCGTGTAGTATTTATGAAATAAACTCCTCTACAAAGTGTGCAATACTTATGACATGAAAGTGAACCCGATCGTAGAACATCGAAGTTCAAATTTTTGAGTTGCTCATGTGCTGAGATGTTATGAACTTAACCCAACCAAGTGTGCAATATTTATGAACTGAACTCCTCTCCAAAGTGTGCAATACTTATGAAATAGACTCTTAAGGAAACTGTCTCTGACTGTAGGACATTCAACCGCGAAGTTTAAGGAAAACAAAATTTTTCCTTGTTCATGTGCTGAAACGTTGTGAAATTAACTAATCCTAGTATGCTATATTTAAGATCTCACAAATCCGCAACATTTCCGAAATGAAATCTTTAGGAAAGCGTACCTGACCTTGGGTCATTCAAATCTAGCCTAAGAATTAAAAAATTTTTTCCTTGTTCCGGTGCTGAAACGCCAAAGACCAGATGGCAGTCAGTGTTAAAAGGGCTTAAAGATGAGACTAAGACAGTGCGCGCGCAGCCGAGTATGTTTCAGGATGTGACCACCGCTTCAGGTTTGTTGCCGTGATTTCGTCAGTCTTGGAGTATTCATGTGAGCGTGATGGTGTGCTGTAGTCATTTTGATTTAATGAGTTACAGTTAGTCTTATGTAAGTGTTAGTGAGTTAGTTATTAATTAATAGTGTCATTACTCTGGTTTTAAATTTTTTTGGTGGCCATCTTTCTCTCCAGCATCATGTAAGTTGTTGCAGTGTTTTTGGGAAATTTTGGGTTTCGAATGTTGTGTATTGTTACTTGGATACTTTGGTAACAGTTTCGTTCTTTTACACTTTTTGATGAGTGAGATCTCCTGTTACAAATGAAGGAGGATGTTACAACGATTCTTATTTCATAAATATTGCACAGGTTTGTAATAATTTATTTCTATTAATAATTCACATCTTCAAAATGATACCATTTCAAAAGTGAGACGCACTATCACAACAACGCCATCTTGTATATCTCTTGGAGATTCCATAACCGTTTCATTTCCGAAGTAACGCACATCTTTGAAACCACCCCCCTTTCAAAAGTATTGCACACTCTTTGAACGGTTTCATTTCAGAAGTATTGCACAGTCTTACAGCGATTCTATTTCAAAAGTGACTCACAGTATTATAAAAATTCTATTTCAAAAATATTGCACACTCTCAGTGCGTTTTCATTTCAAAAGTATTGCACACTCTTTGAACAATTTCATTTTAAAATTATCGAGCGCCATTGACGTAATCTTATTTCAAAAGTATTGCACACTGAACCATTTCGTTTCAAAAGTGTTACACCTTCTACCACAAAGATTCCATTTCAAAAGTATTGCACACTCTTTGAACAATTTCATTTTAAAATTATTTAGATAAGAATCTTATTTCTAAAGTACTGCACACTGAACCACTTCGTCTCAAAAGTATTGGACTGTATTATGAAGATTTTATTTCAAAAATATTGCACACTCTCGGTGTAGATAATGCACACTCTCAAAACGTTTTCATTTCAAAAGTATTGCACACTTTTACAGCCGTGTCGCTTTGAAAAGTGGCACACGATTCTATTTCATAAATAATGCAGTATCGTGAAGATGTCTTTTCAAAAGTAATGCACACTCCCAAAATAGTCTCATTCCATAAATAATGCACACTTTCTCAAGGGTCTCATTTCAAAACTAATGCTTATTCGCTTTAGAAGAAGGTGCATGATTCTGTTTTCAAAAGTACTGCACACTTTCGCAACAACTTCTCTTTAAAAGTGGTGCACGATTCTGTTTCATAAATAATGCACTCTCGTATTGGGATTTCCATCAAAAGTAATACATACTCTCGGAAGGTTTTCATTTCAAAATTATTGCACACTGTGAGTAAGATTCATTTCAAAAGTATTGCACACGGTAAGTAAGATTCCATTTCAAAAGTTTTGCACACTTGATTGTTGTCATTATTGTAGCTGTTATCCTTTTTACCGCGACGACAGATGTGGTTTGTTAGGTTTGCTGCTGCTGCTGTTGTTGTTATTATTACTGCTGGTCAGCTTTTTCATTTTTCCTTTGCGGTTTCCTTTGTTTGAAAGACGTGTTTTGTTCTACCAAAAAAAGGTTTTCCTTTGAACCTTTTTTGTCTTTTTGTTCGTTTTTTTCTGGTTCATTTGATTTCGGTTCCGTTTTACTTCGTCCGATGCCTTTCACTTTGTCCGGGGGTAGGGGTAGGGGGTGAAGGAGGAAATTCCTAGAAGGTCGTCTTCGTGACTTTTTCCTAATAAAACTCCGAAATGTGTGTGCGTTGAGGGAACCTTTTCCCGGTTTCCGGTTTTCGATTCGAAAACAATCGATCCTTTTGATGTTTTTGTTTGGAGCTTTCTGCTGCGGATTTTATTCATTGAAACCTTTTTTGAGGCGGTCCTTTGAATGTTTCTTTGTTTGATGACCACCAGACCTGGGTGGAACTCGGGCTTTTCAGATGGGTTTCTGAACCTTTTGTTTGGCCTTTCATCTCCTTTGGACCCTTTTTTTTGTTGGCCTTTTTTGAATGTTTGTCAGATTTTTTTTCCACCGGGTTTTTGGTTTTGTTTTGACAACCTTTTCCATTTGCCCCCAATTCGTTTTGGAGTTTTCTGTTTGGATTTTCCGTTTCCCGAACCTTTTCCTCTTTCGAGGCTTTTTCCTCTCCGATTGTGTTTCGGCTATCACTTTAGAATTTTTGATGGTTTTGTTAAAAGGACTTTCTAATTAATTCTAATAGAATTGGAGATGGTTTAGAGTTCATTTCATAAATAATGCACACTGCCATTCAGTTTTCTCTCAGAAGAAACTGATACTACCATGACAACAACTTCCTCTCATAAGTAATGCACACTCTCCAAATTATCTCATTTCATAAATAGTGCACAATAGTATATTGTTTTCATTTCAAAAGTAATGCACACTTTGTGGACGATTTCGTTCGGAAAGGAATCACTATTCGGAGATACTTTAGATCTCTTTTCATAAATAATGCACACTCCTCAAATGATCTCATCTCAAAAATAATGCACGATGTTGTAGTGATTCCTTCCCAGTCGTCCAGAAAGTGTGCATTACTTTTGAAATGAAAAAAAGACGAAATTGTGCACTAATTATGAAATGAGACTTCCACGCTACTGTGCAACATCTCTGTAAGAGTGTCCTCTATTGGATTTACTAAAGTGCATCACTTTTTAAACTAGAACTCCGCGAAACTGTGCATTATTTTTGAAATGAAAATGGTCCTTTCTTAGTATCAAGAAATTTTTTTAAAAGTGTGCATCACTTATGAAATGAAATCATGAAGGAAACGTACATTATTTGTGGGAAGAAATGATTACGGAATTGTAATGCACACTCTCCGAATGATCTCATTTCAAAAATATTGCACAATGTCGTAGGTATTCCTTCTCCGAACGAAATCGTTCAGAAAGTGTGCATTACTTTTGAAATGAAAACAATACAAAATGTGTGCAGTATTTTTGAAATGAGATCATTCGGAGAGTGTGCATTACTCATGAAAGGAAGTTGCTGTGATAGTACCGATTTCTTCTGAGAGAAAACTGAATGTAAGTGTGCATTATTTATGAAATGAATTCTAAAGTATATCCGATTCTATGGAATAGTGATTCCTTTGAGTGAA
This sequence comes from Columbicola columbae, assembly GCA_016920875.1. Classification (NCBI taxonomy): domain Eukaryota; kingdom Metazoa; phylum Arthropoda; class Insecta; order Psocodea; family Philopteridae; genus Columbicola; species Columbicola columbae. The sequence goes on along the minus strand of JADMLL010000009.1, from coordinate 2,919,094 downwards.
TAAACCACATCTTCAAAATAATGTCATTTCAAAAATATTGCACGATTCCGTAATGATTTATTTTCATAAGTGATGCACACTTTAAGAAAAATTTCTTGCTACTAAGAAAGGACCATTTTTATTTCAAAAATAATGCACAGTTTTGCGGAGTTTTTATCTCAAAACTAATGCACAGTCTTACAGAGATTTCATTTCATAATTGTTGCACAGTGCCGTAGAAGTCTCATTTCAAAAAAAATTGCTCAATTTGCATTGTTTTCATTTCAAAAGTAATGCACAGTTTATGGACGATTTCGTTTCAAAATTAGTGCACAGTTTGAGCGAAAGCCTAATTCTATAAGCACAATTCGATTTCGTAAGTTTTTTTTCAAAAGTACTGCACAATTCCATGTACACGAAAGTGTTTCGATTCACGTTTCATATCGAACCAGAGACTTTGAATGGTGGAGATGTAGGGTAGATTGGGGAGTGGTGGGGTTGGGGGTGGGAAAATGATCTGTGTCACCGTTTTGGTAGAAAAGAGAGAATTTTTATTAAGGAAGAAAGAGGAGGAGGAGAAAGGATGGATGGATGGATGGAAGGAAGCGAAAGGAGAACGTTTCGATGACACAATGACGTCAAAAGTGAAAGACGCACGAGAAAAAAGGCGAATTTCCCTGGAAAAGCCTTCGTCGTCTCTAAGTCCCCTTTGACGGAAAATATTCTCTGACGTCTTTCACGGGATCATCCAAATCCCCTTTTCCCGGGAAAATATTTTCCGAAACAAACGATCAGGAGGGAGGGGGTGGATGGAGAGAGACTTTTGACAAAGGTAACCGGAGGACTAGTCAACAGCGTTGAGTCTCTTTCGGCTTATCAAAAATTTTTAACCCCCGCCCGCCCAGCCCCTTTTCAATACTAATGCACATCTTCCACATAAATTTCGGTCCGTAATTTGTGCACAGATTTGAGGGAGAAATGATTTCATGAACACACACTCATACTGTAACAGCTTTGTATCAAAAGTATTTGACACTTTCGCATCGTGTTCTTGTCAAAAGTATTGCACAGTCTTAGAGCGATTCCATTTCAAAAGTGATGCGCACCCTCGGAACCACACTATTTCGAAAGTATAGCACATCATTGAAACAATCCTATTTCAAAAGTATTGCACATTTTCGAGTTGTTTCAATTCAAAAGTATTGGACACCATTCAAAGATTACATCTCGATAGCATTGCACGCCCTTAAAGCTATCCTATTCCAAAAGTATTACACACTCTTAGAATAATTTAATTTCAAAAGTATTGCACACCCTCTGATCGATTACATATCAAAAGTGATGCACAATCTTGGGACGACTGCATTTCAAAAGTATTGCACATAATGTGAGCTATTCCCTTTCAAAAGTTTTGCACACTATATGAACAGTTCTCTTTCAAAAATATTGCACACAATTAGAACGATTTCGTTTCTAAATTATTGCATACCTTTAGGCCACTTTCATTTCAAAATTATTGCACACTCTTAGGACGACCCCATTACAAAAGTATTGGAGACCAAAATCTCAAAGATTATTAAAGAATTGATTCTCTTTTCTATTTCAAAATTATTGCACAGAACAATTTTAAAAGTATTGCACAAAAGCCATCAAAGTGATGCACAATCTTCAAACGGCCGCATTTCAAAAGTATTGGACACTATATGAACATTTCTCTTTCAAAAATATTGCACACAATTAGATCGATTTCATTTCTAAATTATTACATACCTTTAGGCCACTTTTATTTCAAAAGTATTGCACATCCTGGGAACAATTACATATCAAAAGTGATGCACAATCTTGGAACGACTGCATTTCAAAAGTGCTGCACACTCTTAGAGCGATTTAATTTCATAAGTATTGCACACCTTCAGAACTATCCCATTTCCACACTGATCCATTCCATAAATAATGTAGACTTTCACGTCAAGTTCTTTTCAAAAGTATTGCACAGTTTTATGAAATTTTCGTTTTTGACTTCAACACACACCTCCAAAACAATTTCGCGTCATGTACAATACAGTCCCCTATGTTCATTTCATTTCAAAAGTAATGCACAAACGACTAAAGAAATGACGTCTTAAGCAAGTCCTGTCGCCCACTGTTTTATTGATATAAAAATATTGTTTCAAAAGTACCGCACAATTTTGTTGTAATGACGCTCGCTTGCGTGAATAATTCATGTCAAAAGCTGTGCACAAGTTCTCGGAGGTCTCATCTCATAAATATTGCACACTTTCTGGCGAACTGAATGAATGTTCACTTTCAAACAGGAACTGGAAGGCGAGGATTCGTGTTCTCTTCTTTCTTTTTCCGTTTTGTCTTGTTCGCCCGCCTTCCCCTTCTTCTCTCTCTCTCTCTCGAGTCTTCTTCCTTCCCATCTCGTCTCCCGGGAGAGGAGAAGAAGAAGAAGAAGAAAAAAAAAAAGAAACAAAATGAAAGTATTATTAGTTTACGGGGATTAAGTGAAAGTTTTCGATAAAAGGATTTTCTCATTTCCGTTTCTCAATTCTGTAGGAAATTTCCGGTTGAGAAATTCGACGAAATCCAAAAATAATTAAGCTTCCACGAGAGAAGCTTTTGAAGTCGGCTGAGAAAATTCTTCTCCTCGTTGTTCTCCCGTTCCTGCTGTTGTTGCTGTTGTTCAAGTGTCTTCGCATCGTCTCCCCCTTCGATAGGAAGAAGGATGGCAGTCGGTGATAAAGTGTTTTGGCCTCCGGCTCTCTCATTGGACGCTGGCTAGGAGGAAGTGAGGGTAAGGGAGGGGTGGTAGAGTTGATTCGGGGGTTGAGAAAGTCTTGCCGGACACCTATCTCTCCTGAGGCTTCATTGCTTCCTGTTTCCTGTTTCCTCATCCGGATGCGGGAACCAACTGTTCTGTCCCCCCAACGCCGACAGTGTTTCTAATCTGTGGACATCAACCTCATTTCATAAATAATGCACACTCTCTTAAGGGTTTCTTTCAAAAGTAATGCACACTCAGAAAGATTTTATTTCAAAAGTATTGCACACTTTCACAGAAATTTCGCTTTAAAAGGAGGTGCACGACTTTATTTCATAAATAATGCACACTTTCTTAAGATTTTTCAAAAGTAATGCACATTTTCACAACTCTTCGCTTTATAAGGTGGTGTGGTACACGATTCCATTTCAAAAATATTGCACACCTTCAAAACATTTTTGTTTTTAAATGAGGTGCACGATTCTATTTCATAAATAATGCACACTCTTTATTCCTGTCACACACTGTCATCCAACACATATGACACAAACATTCTCGATGATTTCATTTCAAAAGTACTGCACAATTTTGTACCGATTCCATTAGCTAAAGAAATGGAAGGATTTCGGGATTCAAGATGGCGGTTATGGTGTTGAGTGCGAAGGCTTCAGCTTAGAGCTTTTGAATTGAGGGGAGGATAGTACAAGGCGGTGGGAGCTGTTGTTCCTTTCCAAAAATTCCTGTTGGTCGATGGGTTCTTCTTCAAACTTTGGTGGCGATTTTGGTTTTGTTCCCTTGTTTCTGTTTCCTTTGTTCGTCCTCTTCTCCAGTTTCTGTCCCTTTTCTCTCATATTTTTACTGTTGTTCCTGTTGTTTCGTCAATCGTTTCATCTTTGATTGTTTATAGTGACTACTCCTACCAGGATCCGGTCCTGTTTTCAGTTGTTTTTCTCCTCATCTATCCTTTTGTCTCCTCTTTGTTTTCGGGCTCAGGTTTTTGTCTCTCAGATTATTTCCATCACTTTTGACGCCATTTTTGTCAGGAGATGATGACTCACCCTCTCCGGATCTCAAAAAAGATTTTTGTTTTCCTGTTGTATCCGTTAACAGTTTTGAGATTCTATTTCGTTAGGGATCGCGTTTCCTTCTGTCTGTCCCAATTTTCCCTTTTTTCCCTTCTTTTGAGTTTATTTTCCTTTCTACCTCTCCCTCCCTCTCTTCCTCCTCCGTCCCTCACCTCACCTCACCTCGTTTCGTTTTGAACCAATGAAAGGGAACTATAATCGCGTTATTTACTTGTTTGGACTCCGTAGAAAAAGGTTAATGCAATAAATGCCCCTTTGAGAACCTCTTGTTTTGTTGAAAGAGAGAAAGAATGAAAGAGAGAGAGAGAGAGAGAGGAAGAGGAAGAGGAAGAGAGAGACTACAAAAGAGTCTAAATTGTTAAAAAATGTTTTTGTCTTTTTTTCTTCTAAAACGTACTTACCCCCTGCCCTCCAACCCTCTTCCCTCCACTGTTATAATTTCTTTTTACTTTCTTCTTCTTCTTTTTCCAAAATGGCGGTTTAGTATCTCACACGAGAGACCAGAGTTTCGTGTTAGAGGTTAAGGAGATTCTTTCCTGTTGTGTATTCCACCAGGTTTTCGGTATTCGTTTGGGGGTAGTTGAGGGAGGTTGGAAGGAGGGGAAGCTGTTTCGTGTCTTAATTGTAGTTTGTAGTTTGTGGTTGTTCTTGTGGAAGTTTTTGTTGTTCCTCACGGGTTTCTGGATGTGTCCCATCCCCGTGTAGGTGGTTTGGTGGTGAGGTGACGTGAGAAGATTCGAAATTTGAGGTCGGGGTAGGAACCATACTCCCGTCAATGAAATTGATTCGTTGATCTGCTCATCTGTCTTGGTGTCTTGATCTGTCTTGTCTGTCTGGGTGTGTAGATTGTTTCTTACTGAGAACTATGGAATTAGGCCGATTGATGAGACTAAGGACAAGAATTGTGGACAAAAATAAAAAATTTGAGGGAGAACGTCTACAGAAAGTAGCACGATAGTTCGGATAGCCGTTCGAGTTACTTTGCCGAGTCGTTCTAATGTTGGTCAACTGTCACGTGATCAATTAATAAGATCCGAGTAGTCAGCTTTCCCACAAGTCTCATCTCGTTTTCAGTCAAGTTCCTGCATGCCGGTAGTTCCGACAGCCCTTCGAGTTAGTTCGCCGATTCCTTGTACCACACTGACTCACTCCCAGTTGGTCGCTTCTTCTGTTTCTGCTTGCCGTTGTCCGCTTCAAGTCCCCAAGTGTGTTTCCTGGGTCGCCTGGGTTTCTCTTTTTCGTTTATTTCATAAATACTGCACACATTTGGAGAGGATTTACTTGATACGTAACCCACATTTCGAAGGGGCATCAAATTTATACGCAGTGCTCACTTTCACGTCTAATTCGTTTCGTTGGTTTTGTTGGAGGGAAATATTTCAAAAGTATTGCACACTTTGGTGGAGTCGTAATTTCAAAATTAATGCACACTATCAAAGAGATTTCATTTCATAATTGTACCAGACTTACGGGGAATGTCATTTCATAAGTACTGCACAATTTTGTGTCAAATTCAAAAGTAATGCAAACTTAGTGTGGAAATCTTATTTCATAAATAATGCACACATTCCGTACGATTTCTTTCCTAATTAATTCACTTTTTATCTGTCTCATTTCAAAAGTAATGCACACTTTCGTGGAGTCCTAATTTGTTTTCAAATTCACACCTACCACAGGGATTTCTTTTCATAAATATTGCCAACTTTCTGGACGATTTCTTTCAAAAGTGATGCACACTTTCAAAACGATTTCGTTTCATAATTATTGCGCACTTTGAATGAAGACCTAATCCCATAAATAATATATTAAAGACATAACAGTATTAAAATTGTTTCAAAAATACTGCACAAATTCCGTGGAGTCCGGATTTCAAAACTAATGCACACTCTCAGAGTTTTCACGTGGCAATCATGGCTCTCTTTCGTGGAAATCTCGTTTCAAAATATTGCACACTTTGTAGAGGAATTTAGTTCAAAAATATTGCACACTTTCGGGAGAGTCTCATTTCATAAATATTGCACACTCGGATGATTTCTTTTATCGCAGACTTTTTGTCAGTCATTTCAAAGTAATGCACACTTTCGTCCTGAGTCCTTTTTGAAATGCACACTAACTACAGGATTTCTTTCATAACTAACGCACACTTTCATAACAGCGTCATTTCAAAAGTAATGCACACTTTCGGGGGAGTCTCATGTCATAAAAAATGCACAATTTTATATCAATGTCATTTCATAAATATTGCACACTTGTCGGACGATTTCTTTTATACTCAACGCAGACTATTTATCAGTGTCATTTCAAAAGTAATGCACACTTTCGTCCTAATTTGAAAACAAATGCTACTACGGACTACGGTATTTCCTTTCATAAATAATGCACACTTCCAAAACGATTTCATTTCATAAATATTGCACAGTGTCGTGGTAACCTGACTTCATAGTAGCGTATCAAGAGACATAATATAAGCAGGGCGCTGAGAGGATTCGTTTCATAAAAATTGCACACTTTTATGTGGAATTCATTCCAAAAATATTGCACAATTGGGTGATTGGAAGTAATTTCGATAGTAGACACTTGCGTGAATCGTTGATCACAGTTGTACCCAATAACCAGACATCACTCATGGCAATTACAGAGTTTTCGCAAATCACAAAGACAGGACCGTGTACAGGAAACACTCCTTCAAGAAGCTAGCTAGTCTTTACTATGTTACACTAACTTTCAACTAACAGTTAACTGGATATCGAGAGGAGCTATAAAAACATTTTTCTCTCTTCTCAATTTCATATTAAAACAATAAAACTGAGAAACTTTTAATATGGTCACCGGTGTCAGACAAGCGTTTAGCCTTTTCATAAAACAATACAGCAAACGACAACGACAGCAGGAACAATAACAACAGCAACTACAAAAACCGTTTTCCTTTCCTGAAGGCGAGCGAAGAAAGCGTTAAATTTGTCATAAAACTGTAAAAATAAAAATTTTCAAATAATAAAAGAGAGTAAGAGAGAGAGAGAGGGAGGAAGAGGAGGGAACGAGAGGAGAGGAGATGGAGGGAAAAAGTTTCTCACAATAAAACAAAACGAAAAAGTTTCTCAACATTAATGAAATAAATCCCGAAAATAAAAAGAAACGATTTCATCCGAACGGTTCCCTCTCTCTAACTCCCTTCCGTTCGAAAACACGTTCGGTCTCCATTCGTTTTGCAAGAACTGTTGCTTTCATCCCCTCCCCTCTCCCCCGCTCCATATTACCACTATGACGTCCGCAAGTCTCGTGTAAATTTTGTCGTCTTGGTGCCGGTGCTACCTGAGCACCAATATTTTTAATATTCACAACATATGAACTTTAGTAGTAACCGTCCACATGTGTAAGTAAGTATAAGATCGTCAGCGACGCATGCGCAATAATTTCCGAATGTGACGTCACCGGCGCTCAGCCAATAGTGTTTGTGAAATTTTGCATGGCACTACCGTGGGATCTCCGATGGTCAACGGTTTTTATGACCCCATAGAGGACGTCTTAGTGTTAATGTGATCATAGTGTGGACCGTTTATTTTGAAATCAGTACTCAGTTGAGAGAAGAATAATTAATCGAATATATGGATTAGTAAATAAATAAATTGAAAAATATTATTATGATAATATGTAGCAGGTAATATGGTGGTAATAATATATTGCAATAAATTAGCGGGAGGGGTAGTGTAGTGGTAAAGTTCCTGACTTGGACGCAAATGATCTTGAATTCGAATCCTACTCCCACATCCTGTTATACTCCCAAAAAATGATTAAAAAATTTATATATTTTAAGATATGTTTATATTATATTTTAAGAATTTTGTTAGACTTTAGTTTATATTAGATACACTCATACCTCGCTATACGGCATTTCGCTAAAACGGCCTTCTTCAATTATGGCACGTTTTCGACTTGCGGCTTAAAATGTTTCGCTATAACGGCCAAAACGTGTCAAAGCACTGTTGCAGAAGTTAGGCACAAAATTTTGGATCTCGTCTTTGAAGGTTTAAACGAACGTCATGTGCTTCATCTACTTAAAGCTGATAGGAAACCTCTTTCATATGAGAAACTCATTCAGGTGCAAGCGGAACCGGCATTTTATGAAGAGACAGAGCCTGTTGTAACCAAACAACTAACATCAAAAAATTTGTCGAAAGATTTTTGCTGTTTCGAACAAGGAATAAACATCCTCCTTGAAACCGATCCTGATGTCGAACGTAGCTCCAAAGTTTCTGGAGGAAGTGACTCAGACATTAGCTGTTAGAAACAACTGAAGAATGAAATAGACAAGAAGGCAAGACCAACAATGTTGGACAATTTTTTAAAGCCAGGGCCATCCTTACCAGCGAAAAATGATGACGACAGTGATCTGCAGGTTTTTATTTGTTCATCGTCTCTGATCAAAGCCATTTTTAAAAATTATGTATGTATACATATACATATTTTTTCACATTGTTTCATTTTTGTTTGTGGTTTATTTTTGGTTTTGGAGTCTGTTATTATTTTATGTACAAATCTATGTACTTGTTATGTATGTATTTCTGATTTAAACGAGATAAAATTCATTTTGGATGACACGCCATGTTACATTTTTAACAAATTTGGAACCAATCTCACTGAATTTGTATTAGAATACCTGATTCGTTATACGGCCAAGTTTCGTGGAACGTAACCAGGCCGTAAACTGAGGTATGGGTGTATTTCGTGGGGGTATGAGAAAAATTTTTGCAAATAATTAAATCGTCACGTAGATAAATAACTCAAAAGTTTCCATGTTCAGCGTTATGACGTTGGCTTTCTGAATTTGAAAACCCCGCACAACAAAAATGGCCGCCAAACGGTTAAATTCCGTTGATTAAAATATTAGTTCAAACGGGAGGCGCTCATCCATATCCGGTGACTCTCACCCGTTTTTAACTTTCCTCATTTTTCAACAGTTAAACTTTTCAATTTTCCACACCGTCGACGTCGACAATAAATTAATTACTTAATTAATTAATTAACAAATTAATATATGACGGAGATTTTTTGCTGTCGTTTCAAAACAATGCGAGGAATTCGCCGTCGAAAAAAAAACGAAAAATGCCAACTCCAACGGTTTTTTTTGCAAAAACGGCCATTTTGTCTGGAGCCACGTCCCGCCAATAAAGAAAAATTTTTCTTCTTTTCTGATTCCGTTGGCAGCACTGCATTAAAAGACGTGAAATTAATAACGATAAATCATTTTTCCTCGAGGGGGCGGGAACGGGGGAGGAAAATGATGACATCACGTTTTGTGACGTATTAAATGGCGTCGCGTGCGGCCGTTGTGTTTGGGGGTTCTGGGGGTAGGTGGCCGTTTTTGTTTTGAGGAATTCAAATCGGCGGAATTTCCTTTCAGTCCTCGTCTGGCTTTTCAAAAAAAATTTTTTTATGGTGATGGCTTGGAGGGATGACGGTCGGGGCGGGGGTGGTTTTTGAAGTTTGAATGGATCCCCAGGTGAGGGAGAGGAATTTTATTGGGCGAATGTTTTTTCCGTTTTAAAAGCTCTTTTCCATTAATTTTGGGGGTTGTTTGGGCGGGGTGGAGGGTGAAAGTCAGTTAATTAGCTTTTTTTTAATTTTGCTGACGGTGAAGGTATTTTTATTTATTTGCTGTCGTCTTTTTGATGTTGTGCCGCGTGATTAAGAGTGATGCAGCTTTTGTGAGCTTTCGCGGTTTTTTGGATGAAATTTGAGTTTTTTGTTTGGGGTTGGAGGGGTCGGGGGAGGCTCGTTTTTGAGTTTAACGTGAAAATTTTTTTTGGATGTTTTGAAAAGGGAGGAGAAGAAAAGGTTGAAAATGGCGGCCGTTTCAGGTTTTTTGCCTTTTTGGGGTACGGTTTTGCTGGGTTTTCTTTGATGGGTATTAGCTTACAGCAGCAACTGTATATGCTTTTGGTGTAGCTCACTCCCTTCGACCCTCATCCTCTGTTGTCATTATGACTTTCTAAACCTCTCGTTAGGCTCGTTTTACTTCATAAATATTGCACACCTCAAAACAGAATCCAATTCGCACGCTTCATCTAGAATTTGCTTCAAATTTTTTTTTCTCAAAAATATTGCACACTTAAATGGGAATTTATAAACTTTTTTTACTACATAAACCAACATCTATCAGGTTTTAGTCGTGATAGATCATTTCAGTAAATCTTAACCGTAGCAAAAATGTTTTTACGATAAATTTTGATTACGAGGAAATCTTATTCCGCTAAATTTTTCCTAAATCAAGACGAAGACAAAATGACGTCGTCGGAATTAGTTTTCATCCAATTTTGATCACAGCAAAAATCCGTTTTATACAACTTTGACGGCAGCAAAAAGTAGGCATTTAAAAAGCCTAATCAACCTTCAGTGAATCGTTGAGTTATCTCAATGAATCGTAAGGATAGCTAAAGATTCTGATTGTGAAGAATGATCTCAAGGAAAATCTTTACCGCAGCAAAAACAGTTTTTAGACATAAATTTCGATTACGGGAATATTAATTCTGGCAAAGTTTTTCCAAAGTAAGACTGAGACGACAAGATTACGTATAAAAATGGTTATTCGTTCACTTTTGATAGCAACAACAATGTGTTTTATAAAACCTTGACGGTAGCAAAGGGAAGTACACTAAAAACGCACTGTGTTTCAAAAACTTCATAAAATATTTTTGGGAGTTATCCTATTGAATTGTAACCGTAAAAAGTTTCTGATCGTGTTAGAATGATCTCAAGCAATATCTGTACCGTAGCAAAAACGTTTTTACAAAAATGTAGGCTATGGGAAACTTAATTCCTCCCAATTTTTCCAAAGCAAGACTAAGAGACTTTAAAAATGGGATTGCATCCACTTTTGACTGCAGCAAAAAATCTTGACGGTAGCAAATGAAATTACACTTCTACAAAGCCTCATCAGATTTCAGCTATTAGGATTTACGATATGGCTTTCCTCAGTGATTTATAACCAAAGTAAATGTTTCGGACCCAATAAAATGATTTCGAGCCAAATCTTAACCGTAGCAAATACGCTTTTCCCACAAAGAATTTTGATTTAGGCAAAAGTTAATTCCGTCAAATTTATCTCAAAGACTATGGCATGATAACGTTTTTAAAAATAGGATTGCATCCACTTTTGATGGCAGCAAAAATATTTACGGCAGCAAATTGAATTATACATATAAATAGAACATCAAGACCGAATCGTGACCATAGCAAAAGTTTCTCAGCGGTTTAAAAATGACCTGAGGAAAATCTTTACCGTAGCAAAAAAGTTGTTTTTAGCTCTGAAGGAACACGAAATCTTGGTTATAGCAAAACGCTGGAATCAGAAAATGTTGACTCTAAGGGAAGCTATTTGTTGAATGGGTGGAGATGAGAGCACTCAGTACCATATCCAAGTTTTCAGTCGACACCAATCCACAGCCTTCTCGTTCTGCGTTTTCATTCATTTCCAGATTTTCTTTTTCTGTTTTCATTCGACAGAATTTTCCCTACAGATGGTTGGTCTTGTCATCTCCCTTCACCTCTGCCTTCATCCCTCTCGCCTTTCGAAGAGGTATTATTGAGCGGCAGGAGGAAGGGTTGTTTCATTCCGTTCTGATCCTTTTTCCGTGTAATTGGAATGACTCAAATCAAAATGAAAATTTCGTTTTCAACCCCCCCCCAACATCACCACCCTCATCCTACCCTTCTCCTCCTCCCGTTTTTTTTCATTTCCTTCGGCTCCAACACCAACAGCATCCTGGAAATCCGGTCCCTTTGTTTTTGACAAAAAATCCTTTTTCGAGAGACTAAAGCCTTTTCCCTCGTTCTCCGGACGCTCCACCGCCTTTCTGAACAAAGTATTCGTGAAGGAGAGAAATTATTTGACAGATTAAAAACCTAATAAACGATAATTACCCGGAGGATTGGGAGGAGAAGGGGGGGGGGGGGGTAAGGGAGGATTACCAAAATTTCGAGAGGAAGTACTTAACGGAAGACAGAATCACCATCAATCAGCTTTGGTTCCCCCCTCCCGCGCCCTCGCTCTCTCTCTGTTGTTTCATTTTCCCTTTTATACCCGTCACAGGATTTTCATGAGGATGTCTTCCGGTTGGCTGTTTTTGGAGAGGAACTTGGATTTCCCGGAAATTCTTGGACCTCCTCTCTCTCTCTGTCGATCACTGAATTTGATTGATGAACGAGTACGACGAAATCAATTTTTTGTTTGAATTTCCCAGGTTTTATTCCCTCCTCCTCCGTATTCGTTCACCGTTGAGTCGTTTTGCTGTTGCTGTTGCCTTGTTTCAGGTTCGCTTATTTTTTTTACATTCATCTTCCTCTCCCGCCTCCCTCTCGCGTCCGGTTTTGAACGTTTCACGTTATCTCGGTGCAATAACCATAAAACCCGATAAGTTGACCTTTTCCTGTGTGTCGAAATAAATGAAAGAGAGACGGGGAGGGAGAGTGAGAGGGGGTGGAAGTAATTTTTTCCCCCCGGATTACAGTGTCAGAAAGAACCTGTTAATGGCTCACGTTCCGAATGAAGGTGGGCGGAGAATTTCGGGAGATACAAATAGAAGATACGATAGAGAGGTGGATGGTGGTGGTTGTGGTGGTGAGGGGGTTGAAGGGGGTGGATATGTGCCGGAAATCAATTTGAAAAATTGAATTTGATATCCGGACTTTGTCGAACGCCGAATGGAAATTGCCTGACTGGAAATGTTGAGGCGGAGGCGGAACGGCGGAGCTCAGGGGTGATGGGATGGGATAAGGGTTGTTACGGGGTGGTGGCGGTGGGGCGGAGGAGGGCAGGGTCGTTTCGACCTTTTCGGAATATAAATTTTAATAAAATTAATAGATAATTACCGCGTGAGGGTTTTGTAGACAATAAGCTCGGGGATCTTCCTTTCACCTTGGCGCTGTCATCGCACCTGTTTGTTTGCTGTCCAGCTGACTGGATGAAGGAGCTTTTGTCCGACAGAAGAATGGGTCTTCTTGTCTGAGGAGTCTTCAAGGTCTTTCTTTCATCTCCGACTGTGCGAGGAATTATGTTTCATCTCAACTCCAGAATCCTTTTCACGTTTGACAGCTAACGAAAAACAAAATTAAAATTAAATTAATTCTTAAATGATGGGTTTTCCTATCATATTTTATAGATGCAATGAAGTTTCTTATAATTAAACCTGAACTCGCGTTGCATATTATAAGTTGACTAGTATATCAATGACGCTGTAGGGGAACGAGTATGTCTTTTAACGATACCAGATAGAAAATATTTTCCTCATCATCCAGAATATGGTAACATAAAAATACATGAGTGTGCATTACTTTTGAAATGACTTCTTCGTAAAGCGTTCATCGAACGAAATCTTATGTGAGTGTTCAATCTTGTGAGCGAAATGAGATTGTGCAGTAATTATGAAATGAGTCCTTCGTCAAAGTGTACAATATTTATGTCGTGTATCCTTTATAGAGTGCAGTAATCTTGAAATGGATCCTTTCTAAGAGTGTGCAATACTTTTGAAATGGATTCTGGTGTGCAGTCGTTTTGAAATGAATCCTTTCAAGGTGTGTGCATTATTTTTGAAAATTGCTCTTCTTAAGTGTGCAATACTTTTAAAATGGATTCATCTTTAGCGTGTGCAATACTTTTCGAAATCGATTCTGGATAGGAGTGTGCAATACTTTTGAAATATCTTCCGGTTAGAAGTAATATGTTTAGTAATAAACCCTCTTGAAGAGTGTGCAATATTTTTGAAATCCATTCATCTTTAGAGTCTGCAATAGTCTTCAAAGTGATTCTGGTTAGGAGTGTGCAATAGTTTTGAAACGAATCCTTTCAAAGGGTGTGCAATACTTTTGAAATCTATTGTTCTTGATGGTGAGTGACTCCACAATGTCTTTAAAATTGATTATGAATTGGAGTGTGCAATATTTTTGAAATGGATTCTTCGTTATATTGTGCAGTAATTTTGAAATGAATCCTTTCGATGAGTGTGCAGTAATTTTGGAATCGATTCTTCTTGAGGATGTGCAGTTGCTTTGAATTCAATTTTTACCGACAGTGTGCAATACTTCTGAAATGGATTCTGGTCTGAGCTGCGCAATAGTTTTGAAACTGATTGTTTCTGAGAGTGTGTAATGCTATTGAATTGAAGGCTGTGCAGTACTTTTGAAATGGGATCTGGTAAGGAGTGTGTGGTAATATTGAATATGATTCCTCTTTAGGGTGTTGAGTTCAAATTTCTGTGCAATACTTTTGAAACGGAATCGGTTTTTCTTTGTTGCATACTTCACTTCGCTTCAGTAACCTAAGTTCTGGAATATTTGGCTGAAGATATCGCCGACAGGATGGCGAAAGAAAACGTTTTGCTAGTCAGCTAGAGGGGGTCGATATGGTTGATGGAAATGCTGAGCGGGATGAAGGGGGTTTGTTAGTCAACCGAGTGACAGGAGATGGTCTCACCAACCAACGACATCATAATAGACGTAAACCACAATCGAGGGGAGGGAAAACCCGCCGGAGGACTCAAACACACAAAACGTGACACGAGTCCATCAACAGGGAGGACAAAAATAGCTCACGACAGCCCTTCAACAGCACGACCATTAACTCAAATACTTTTGACCTTTTGAACTTGTCAGTCAAAAACCTCTCCTCCCTCCTCCCGAACGGAGGTGACAATGGAAACTCACTCTGACCTTTTGCGAGGATTCACACGTTGATAATCATTCCCTCCTCACTTTATACCCTCTCCTGTCCTCACCTACAGCCTTATCAAGATAGATGGAGAGGAGGAGGAGGAGGAGGAGGGCTCATGACTCATAATCATTATGATGTTAGTTTCCATTTGTCTTTACAGCAGTGAAAGCATCAAAATCTAGAGCGGGAACGGGTTCCAGTCCTTCCTCCTTCCTCTCCCTCCCTCCCTCCGCCACCTCCTCTTTCCTCTCCAACAGGACTTTCTCTTTTCCTTTCTGTTTCCCTTCGGGCAGTGTTTGCTTTGTAATTTCGTTTTCCAGCTAAAATTATTAATATTGACACAATATAATTTGATATTTATGGCATATTATATATATTATACTGGGAGATGGAGGGAGGGAAGGAGGGGAGGGTAGGGGAGGGATGAAAACCTCTTCGTTGTACGATTCGGTTTAACGACATAACCGAAGAGATTGAAGATGGTCTGATACGGTTCTTGATAGATGACATGAGTGAGTCCCGGAAGATGGAAGGAGGAGGAGGAGGGAGAGTGGGAGTGGGAGTGAGAGAGGACAATAACACGAATACAAAGAAGGTAAACAGACGTCCTTCGGGACAAAAGACTGGGAAAAGAATTTGAGTTTACTTTCCATTGCCGACAGTCGCCTCCACGAATGAGAATTGAAACAGTTGGAAAATGGAGGAGGCGGTGAGGAAGAGATGAGGAGGTGGTGGGGAGGGAGCCGTTACGAACACAATAAAATTATGATTGAAAGTGGGACGCTTTACCAAAGTCGACTTCTTTTTTTTCTTTTTCTTCCTCTTCTTCCAGGTAAATTCAATCTTGTTAAGTTGAAAGTTTTTTTCTTTTCTTTTCTTGTCTTCCTCCTCCTCCTCTTGTTCGTCTTCCCTCCTCTTCTTCGCCAGACAAATAACATTCAAAACTCTTGTTAATAATAAAAGTTTGCCGTAAGTATTAACGGAAACTTTTATAATCCTTTCTTCCCTCCTCCTTCGCCACTTCGCCATGTTTTCCTCATCTATTCCTTCCATCTTCTCTTTCATTATTCATAGAATTTCTTTTCCTTTGTAGATATCTCTCTCACCTTTTCCTCTTTTTCTCTATCTATTGCTCTGTCTTTGTTCTTTTATGACTCTATCTTGATTGATCTTTTTCGTCTGTCTTTGATTCTTCCTTTTTCTTTTTGTTTTTCATTCTCTTTCTTTTATCATGCTCCTTTCTTCTCTATCTTTATCCACCATTTTCTTTTCCCATTGATCTTAACATTCTATTCGCCGGATCTTCTGACATTTCTTTCTCTTTTTCTTCAACATTTCTTTATCTGCTTACATCTTTCCTTTCTTATTCTGTCTCTATTTTCTTTCTCCTACTTCTTTTTATCCATTTTTCTTTTGATGACATTCCCTTTATATTTCTTCATGGTTTTGCCATTTTTCGATTCTGAATCTTTTTTTTATTTTTCGATTCAACAACAATTTTCTTGTTTCTTCTCTTGTTCCCATTATCTGTTCTGAACGACTTCGATATCTATCTATCTCTGCGATTTTTCTTATCTTTCTTTTTCTTTTTCCTTATTTCTCGATTCTAGATGACGGATGGTTCTTCTTTTCGATCTTTTTCTTCACGATCTTTATTTTATTTTTCCGTCTCGCCATCTCCTGACGCCATTCTCCCATCTCCTTCTTATCTTTTCCTTCCTTCTCTCACTTTTTTCTTCCTTTATCTGTTCTTCTGTTTTTATTATCTTTCTTAGCCGTCTTTCTTCGTGATTTTTCTTCTTTCCTTCAATTTCCTTCCTAACTTTTCACCTTCCTTCACCTTTTTGGTTTTATTTTCTACTTCCTCTCCTCCTCACTTTCTTTCCTTTTCATCTTTTCCAACAACTTTAATTACTACGATTCCCTGCGGTAAGATTCGTCTTAGAAATTCCCTCTTGGTCGCCACAGCAGGGACAGGAAAGTCCTCCGTCGGTCAACTTTACGTTTCTTCTTCTTCTCTTCTAAGAGGGAGTTTGGTTACTTTACAGCTTCCGGGAGTTTGCTGAAGTCTTAGCAGGGTCAAGAAATCAGTCGAAGGGAGGTTTGGAGGAGGAGGAGGAGAGAAAGAGGAAGCAGAAATGAAGGAAAATATGCGGGACACATAGTTGCGACAAATTTCCCTGACAAAATCCGCGCGCCTTCAATCATAAACAACATTTATCCTCATATCCCTTCCTCCTCTTCTCTTCTTCTTCCTCTCTTCTTCCCTCTTCCTCCTTCTTTTTTATTTCTTTCGCATTCTGAGCGTAATCCTCTCACAAAACTCTTATTATTCTCAGAGTTTCTCTCATTTCCTCCTCCTCCACCTCCTCCTTCTTCTCTTCTTCCTTAACACGTCTCACGTATTCCGATTTATTTTTCTCAGATACATTTACCCCCTCCTCCTTCCCAAAAACTCTTTTTATGTAGAAAGAGGAAGATGGAGGAAAGGAGAGGAGGAGGAGGGAAAGGAGGAAAAGTTTTTCCTTTTCGGAGTTATAGATTTTCCGAAAGAAAATATTTTTGTTATTCATGGGAAAAATATTTATGGCCGTTTCTTGTATTCCCATTTCTTCTTCATCTTCTCCTCCTCTGTTCTGTCAATCTCTAAACAGCATGGGAGGAGGAGGAGGGAAGAAGAGGAAGGAAGAGAGAGAGAGAGAGAGGATGAGGGACTATTTTATTACTTATGAAAACATAATTTAACGCCAAGAATCCGCCATTTTTTAACCCCCCAAACTGACTGATGGATGAATGGCCTGACTGACTTTGTGTTCCTCCCTTCACGACGAATTTATCAACCGGCGTTTCGTTTCAAAAATATTGCACAGTTTTAGCCAGAATCAGTTTCAAAATTTTCAATCGCTTACTCTCAGTGAACTATCATTTGAGAATCACACCACGCCTTCCCTCGAGAGCAAAGATTCATTTCAAAATTATCGCACACACGCTCGGTATTGATTCTAAGAGACTCATGGATTCATGGGAGGGTATGGATTCATTCCATAAATACTGCACACTGAATTCGTATAAAACTCAGCCTCAATCGTAGGTGGAATCTGTTTTAAAATTATTGGACGACCTGAGAAGGGACTCGTTTTAAATTATATCTCTGCCTCGTAAAGAATTTGTTTCAAAAGTATTGCACACTATTTGGGGGGATTTCAGTTTGAAGTCATCACACAAAATCTGTCTCACAAATATTGCACACTCTGGGAGTGTCTCACTTCTAAATGAAAACTATTTGAAAGTGACAAAAGAACAATTCCATTTCAAAAGTATTGCACACTGCATGTCAAAATTTATTTCTAAAATTATTGCATACACCTTACAAAATTCATTCCAAAAAATACTGCACAATTTTGGTTTATTGTATATTTCTCGAAGGATTTCCTTCTTTTCAAAAGTATTGCACACATTCCGAACCAGAATCAACGTCAAACGTTTCAAAACGATTTCAAAAGTGTTGCACATCATAAGAAAGAATTCATTTTACAAGAATTGCACATTATAAAGAAGAAAATATTTCAAAAGTATTGCACACTCTTCAAAAGGATTTATTACAAAACATATTGTGTACTTCTAACCAGAATTTATTTCAAAAGTTTTGCACACTCCTATCCAGAATTGATTTCAAAAATATTGCACATTCTAAAGGTGAATCCATTTTAAAAGGATTGCACAATCAAGAAGAGCAAATTTCAAAAGTAATGCACAAACCTTGAAAGGATTCATTTCAAAAGTATTGCACACATATGACCAAAATCCATTCAAAGAATATTGCACACTCTTCAAAGGGAATTATTTCAAAAGTATTGCACACTTCTATCGAGAATCAATTTCAAAAGTATTGGTACACTTTCAAGGGGACTCCATCTCAAAAATATTGCACAGTACTTTGAAAGGATTCGTTTCAAATTTATTGCACTCTTCCACCCAAAAACCGTCTCAAAAGTATTGCACACTCTTCGATAGAATTCATTTTACAAGAATTGCGCATTCTTAAAAAGAAAATATTTCAAAAGTACTGCACACCCTTTAAAAGGATTCATTTCAAAAGTTTTGCACATTCTATAGAAGACTCCATTTCGAAACTGTTTCCACGCTTTTAACCCAAAAGTATTGCACACACCTATCGAGAATTAATTTTAAAAGTACTGGTACACTTTCAAGAAGACTCCATTTCAAAAATATTGCACACTCAGCGGTAGAAACGGTCTCCTTCCGTTCTTCTCCGACGTCTAATGTGTCCCTGTGTTCTGTTCTGTTTTCCCTTTAATCGATGCGAATCTGAATTCTCTCTTATCTATCCGGTTATCTACGTTTTGTTTTGTGCTTTTGGGTGTGTCTTCTCTTTCCTCCTCCTCCTCCCTCCCACCTGCCTCCTCCTTCCTCTCTCCTCCTGTCCTTTGTTTTAATATCGGCCTCCTTATCTCGGTCTTTTATCCCCTGACTCTGCCTTTTTTTGTGTTTCTCATTTAACGGTTTTCCTTTATCTAGTCCGGCCTGAAGATTCGCACG
Organism: Columbicola columbae; assembly: GCA_016920875.1. NCBI lineage: Eukaryota > Metazoa > Arthropoda > Insecta > Psocodea > Philopteridae > Columbicola > Columbicola columbae. The sequence continues at coordinate 2,900,001 of JADMLL010000009.1, read as the reverse complement.
CGTGATTTCCACAACGATTCCTGTCCTCCGGATAACTGAATGTCTGTTGAGGTTGTCCTCGACTTACGTGCTGTCCTCCTTTGTTTTGACTTGTGTGTCGTGTCTTAGTCGATTTTCAAAAACCAAAGAAAAGTTGATCTCCAACAAATAATGCATACCGGCAACTGTTTGGGGGTCAAATGTGACAACAGCACAAATAGAAGACAGCACTGTGTAACACTTACTGTTGTGAAACTTAAACAATCAAATCAAAGAACAGTTCACTCACTCATTTTTATAATAGTATAATATAATAATATTATTTTAGTATCTTGAATGGAGGATTAGTTTCAGATATATCGCGTATATACTTAAAGTTCTCATTTCATAATTAATGCACACTCTGTTGAGAAATAATTTCAAAAGTGAACAGAATTCCATAATTCAAAATTTACATAAGCTTTTCGGAAGGCTTTATTTCATAAATACTGCACACTAGCACACGTATTTCGTTTCATAAATATTGCACACTAACACTGGGATTTCATTTCATAAATACTGCACAACTTTCTTTCGCTTTTTAGCGCTGAATCTGCAATACGAGGATAGACTCTTGCTTGATTGTGTTCTAATTTTGTTACGCAGTGCTTATTTCAAAAATGATGCACACTTTTGTGACATTTCATTTCATAAATAATGCACACTTTCAACGTTATAAGGTCTTCATATACACAATCTCACATGTTCGTGTCGTAAGAGTTGTACAACACTAGGAGCCAGAATTTCTTTCATAAATAATGCACACTCACGTAAAAAATTTGGTTTTATAAAGTGAAAGACAAATTCATTTCAAAAGTATTGCACACGAAGGGAAAAACCCATTTCGGGATTGATTCGAAGTCGCTTGAAGTTTTCATAAGTAATGCACACCTACAGCCAGGATCGTTTTCAAGATGCTTAAGGAACTGGTTTTCCATCGACTCGTTTCAAAAGTATTGCACAGTTAAGAGTGAGTCATCTCGTAAATATTCTTTATGTACACGTGGAACTGGAGTTTATTTCATAAGTAATGCACACTTAAATGACGTATTTGGGTTAAAATATTGAAGAACAGTTTCATCACAAAATTCCTTTCAAAAGTAGTGCACATCAAGACGCACACAGCCAGAATCGTTCGAAAAATAGTAGTATGGCACTAGTTGACAGTGAACCCATTTCAAAAGTACTGCACAGAGTGAGTCATTTCGTGGAAAAAAATTTCTGAAACATACTGGTTCTCTCTCACCAACAGCCTCGATTTTCTGACATCTGAGGAAGATGAATAACACTTAATAACGCGTAGAAAAGTGAAGGACGAAGAAGGAAGAGGAGGAGAGGGAGGGAGGAAGTAAGGAAGAAAGAATCGAAACAATGACGAAGAGAGAGAATAAGCCTCTGGAAATAGGAGAGCTTTCTCCGGACAAAAGCCTGGAAAAGTGAGCTTTGTACAATGAAAGGAAATAACGACAGCGCCTAATGGGTGGTAAAAGCTCCCCATTAAACCGGGAAAAGCGAGAGAGAAAGAAGAAAAATGAAAATGTTGGCAGCTCACTTTCACCTCCTCCTGCCTCCACCGGAAGTACATACAGAAAAAAGTGACCGCACACGTGTCGCACCCGTCCACGGAGGTGCCTGCTGTTGTGTTCTCTCCATTTCCGGTTTTGCTTTTTGACCCAAGGCCAGACCCCAAACTCTATGCTGTTGTTTACCTGAACCGAGAGGGAGGAGGAGGATGGCGGGTCAGAGGGAGAATTCCAGCAAGAAAAATAAAACAACTGTTTACTGTTTTCGTTTCCTGTCGGCGATTTGATAAATAATTCAGGAGAAAGTTGCCAAGTGTTTCCCGGGTTGGGAAGTTTTAGCGGTGGGGGAAAAGGGGGGGAGAAACCGTCGACGACAGGGAAAAACTCTCCCGGCAAGTTTTTCCACCACCATCAGGAGGGTTTGGAGGTTAACTAAAAGATACACGTGCACGGTTTCCGAACTTTTTTGTTGCTGTCGGAGGTTGTGCGTGACCTCACGTTTAAGTTTCAATTGTGTTTGCTGTTGTTGTTATTGTCATCAAACTCGTTAGAATGGAAAGACTAAGACATGTGGAAGTAGACGGAAGATGAGGAGTGAGAGGAGGGAGGGAATCACTTCGGAAGTGATTGAGATTGATGGAGGAGGAGGAGGAGGAGGAAAGATGATGCGTCGGATGACGATCTCACCAAGAAACTCTGATGAAAATGGAGGATAAATGGGAGGACGGAAGGAGGAGGAGGAGGGAGGAGGGAGATGAACAACTTTTCAATTTTTCTTTTAAATAAACGTCAGAGAAGATGAGAACTCTTGCCGAGGAGACAGACAGACGCTCGCATAATCTAATCATCTCTCAGAAATAATTAAATTGGGATTTAGAAGACGAAGAAGAAGAAGAGAGAGAGGAAAGATAAACGAGAGGAAGAGGAGGAGGCAGAAGAAGAAGAAGAAAATCTTGGAAGAGGGCTAAAGAAGTTGAAATGTGGACGCCATTAAGGTTTTCGAACAGCCTCCTCCTCCTCCTCTGGCGCTCCCGTTCGCATTAATTCCCGTTCAGACGGACAGACGCATACATCATAGACAAATGAAAAGCTTTGTGCCGGGGGGGAGGGGGTAAGGAGGCGGTGGAAAACTCAAATTCGGAATTAAGAGCATCCATTAGTTTCTGGGGTTTCGAAAATTTTTCTTTCTGCCTTTTTTTAGGCGCGTTTCAAATTATACTCTCGGATCCTTGAGTTTAAGCCTCGTTGGTTCGTCTGTTATCGTCGCTGTTGTGATGGAGTTTTCATTTCAAAACTACCACGTACGCGTGGAAGGAGTTCATTTCATAAATAGTGCACACTTGTGTCGAGAGTTAATTTTAACCCATTAACGCCCAGAAATGGTAGAAATTTTTTTGAAGTCTGGCGTAAAAATAAAAATTTTTGCACCGGTTTTCCGTGAAATCTGTGTCCTCATTTGAGGACACCGGGATTTGATGCATGCAACTCAAAGTAACAGTAAATAGTAGAAGTAATGCGAGACAAGCTGTGGCATCGCACTTGGCTTACACCTGAAATTGGCAGTCAAATTTGGCAAACCCCCCCAAATGACTGCTGCGTATCTACTAAACAGCCAGCCATTCTGATCCGCATCACCCACGTTAGGGAGGGTTTACATCTTTTGGTTGAGCTACAGCAATTTTCTTGCTCTCTTTCCTGCTGTATTTCACTGCTTTACCGATAGGTTCGTAGCTCTCGTAGTTGGTGGCAAAAGGACCACATTTAATACCCTTCCACCTCAACATCAAAATGAAAGTCGAATGAACCTTTAAGCTGTAGAAAGCTGTAGTGCACACTTTGCACTTCAATTTCCTTTGCTTAGGGCCCAAGTTTCTGAGTTGAATAAGGCGATCCCTCAACCTAAAAAAATTGTATCCCCACCAAGGACATCTCACCACTGAGGAACACTCAGAGTGGCCAACCACCCATCAAACCCCAAAATTGGCCCTTTTTTGCCAAATTTGACAAAACTGTCGTTTTTCGTATTACATACTCTCAGACAGTCAAATTTTGGTGTCCTCATCTGAATACAACAATTTCACCAACAAAATTTTAGTGAAAATTGTTTTATGGCTTAGTTCTAACATCTTGAGTGTCTGCTAATTTTTCTCAGCAATACCTCCAACAGGAAGTGAGAGGAAAAAAAATTTTTTCTGAACCGATGCATTTTAGTGAAAACCTTGCTGCTCTATTCTGCAGGTCCTAATTATAAAATTGTCCTCATTTAAGAACACCGGGCGTTAACGAGTCAAAAATGAGTAAAACTGCAAAAGAGTAACGTTTCTCTAATCTTTTCGGAGTGCTTTATTTCATAAATAATGCACACACAAATGTACATTTTCATAAATATTGCACAATTTTGTTTTCTCCTTGATTCTAACCGATCATATCTAAAATTTTACTTATAATCAATCACGCGCCTAAAAATCAAGGATCCTCGTTTACCTTTTTATCCAGAGAGAGGTAGAGTGAGAGAGGAGGCAGAGAGGAGGAGGGAGGCAGGGACGTAGGGAAGTCGGAAGTGTTTTGTTTGTTATTTAAAAAGGAAGAAAGAGATTCTGAAAAGGAAAAGGGAGGAAGTCTTATAAGAAAAATATTTTTTAAAAAATAACCTCCTCCTCTGCCTCCTTCCCTTCCTCCTCCTCCCTCTCTCTCATTTTTTTTCTTGCCTTTCATCGTTAATTACGGATTTTTAGATTAAGGATTATTGATAAATTATTGAATGAGGCTGACAGGGAGGGAGGGAGGAGGAGAGGAAGAAGAGGAGGAGGAGAGAGAGGAGGATGGGTATTGAATGAAAAGCTCGGTGAAAGGATGAAAACATTTTTTTCCTCTTGGAAAATTGGTGGTCTTCAATCCTTGACTCGAGTTCTTTGTGTTCATTGTTCAATTCATCTCCTCTGGCTTGTAGTCTGTTGAATCTGCTGTTGCGTCGAGTTGTCTTAAGCTATCTACCTCAGTGTTGTGTTGTTCTTAGCTTTCTTGCTTTCCTATTGTTCCTGTGACAACAGCAAACGAGAGTCGTATAAAAGTGTGCATTATTTATGAAACGAGTGGGCGGGGGAGTATCAACTGGAGATTTATAGGATCGATTGTAATCAATAAACGACAGGAAAAGTCGAGGCTGAGAGGAATTTCCCGGAGGAAGACACCGGAAGAAAGGATTTTTGAGGTAGGGGGTGAAATAAAAATGGCTGACTAAAGTCGGAGCCATAAAACGAACGCAATTAAATCGCGTCAGTTTTATGGTCTCTAAAAACTACCCCCCACCACCACTACCCCCACCTCCCATGCCCAGTGTGTATTACATGACCGGATCCATGATTTATGCGAGTTGATTCAGGAGAACTCATTAAAAGGCCTCACGAGTCCCTGGCGGCTGTTGCTGCGGAAACGATCCCCAGTCTCAAGACTCCATACAAAACCATGAGAATGAAAAGACCTTAACCGGAGGCATAAAGAAAAGGGAACAAAAGGCAACGAAAGAACGGAAGAAGAAGAAGGTTTTGAGTGGAGAGGAGGAAGAGGAGGAGGAAGGAGGAGGAGGAAGCAACAATGAGAAAACGAAAGTGGAACAAAACCCACCGTAACCAGCGTTCAATTATTTAGTCGAAAGGTTTTCGAAACTTCGGGTCACGTGATTTCACAGCCATTTCCGCCCCTGACACCCTTACCTTCAACTGCATACCTTACTCGAGGGTTACAATATATTCCTTAGTACATAAATTGATTGATTAAGTTATATATTAATATAAAATATAAAAAGAAACTCAGTATTTAATAATATATTATACATGTGCTTTTCGCCTGTCCAATTTATTAGATTGAATGTAATATATATTATTGAAGAATATAATATTTAAATATTATAATCTTATATAAGAATCCCTGATCATATTACATTGTGTGAAAACATTAATATAACATTTTAATATATTTATATACATAATCGTGTTTAATACATAATAATCTGCATTAAATTCATTATAAATAATATAAATATATATTATTACTATAATATAAAAGAGATATAGGTAGATAGATTGAAAAAAGTCTTACTCGTCAAGCATAAGGGTTTCTATTTGATCTATCAATTGGATGTCGTGACGTTAAAAATCAAATCGTCCAGAAACCGGAAATAGATGCAGAATCTTGGGTTCTGAAAGAAAAAAAGTTCACAAAGAATTTGGATCCGTGCCAAAAGCCATAATCGCTGACTCCAGCATAAGAAGAAACCTTTACCTCCCGCGGAGTAAATGTCAACAAAGCAAAAAAAAAGGAAAAGAGTTAACGAAACCCAAAAAAGCTTTCCCTACGGGAACGCCATTTTAATTTTAACGACGTGTTTAACCGACTAATTAATCGATTTATTAATTAAATAATTAATTATTAATTTATAAAATCGATAAAGGCTCTCGAAAGAGTGTTGGTGTGAAGAGAAAAAAACGGAAAAAGGGTTATGAACAAAAAATAAAAATGGCGGTGTGTCCGTTACAAAAAAGAAGGTTCAAAACGGATGACGTCACAGTTGAAGAACACACACATCCGCCATTTTGATAAAATGATTTTTTGGTTGTCCGGGTGTTAGTCTTCACACGGTTTCTTTCTTTATTAATTGTTAGTTTAACTGTTAGGGGTGGCCAACCTAAATTGTCTGGAGGACCAACAAAACTTGAGGGAGAGGAGAGTAAGAAAACGATTTTGTATAGAAGGCGGTGGAAGATGAAGGAGGGGAAGAGAGAAAGGTGGGTGAGTTTTAAGAGGAGGAGGCTTTTTACGTTCGACTGAAAGCTTGCCGAATACTTCCGGTTAATTCACTCTCCACTCAGAGTTTGTATCGGGAAAAGCTTTTCACTTCCTCTTCTGGGAAATTGATGTTTGTGTCAAGTTTTTCATTCCCAACAATTTCACCGATTTGACGTTTTGGAGAAAAGTGGAGGACGGGGGAGGGGGAGGGTGATGGAGAGGGAGGCTGACTCTGTTTTGGGAAGTGAAAAATGAGGAAAAGGAAAACGTGGGGAAATATGGCGGGGTTGAAAGGACTTCCGGTTCAAAGTAGGAAATATAATTCTGTCGAACTTTGAACGTTTCCTGTTTCTGTGAATTTGGATTGAAGAGGTTTGACGTAAGACCTTTTCCCTCCTCCTCCTCCTCTTTCTCTTCGTTCTTCTTCCTCATTTGTTCTTTCTTCTTTCTTATCTTTTGTCTTCTTTTTCTCAACTTTTCTTTGTGCTTTCTTCTTTCGTTCTTCTTTCTTCTGTCTCCTTTTTATTTCTTCCCATGTTTTCTATTTCTCCTCCTCTTTTCTTTTCATTTCTCTACTTTTTATTTATTCCTATCTTTTTCATTTATCTCTTATCTCTTATTCCTTCTCTTTTTCTCTCCTCCGTCGTTTCATTTTTAGTTCCTCTTTCTCCTTTTTCTGTCTTTCTTCAACAATTTCGTTTTCTTTACTACGTTCGACATTCTTCATATTTTGTTCTTCCTGCTCCTCGTTATTGAACTTCTCTCTTTCTTCTCTCTTCTCTCCTTGTGATCTATTCTCTCTCTTTCGTTTTCTTTCTTTTTCGTTCCTCTTTCTTCTTTCTTGCTTGTCTTTCTTTCTACTTTTTCGGTTTTATTCTCCTCCTTCTTTTCCTTTTCATTTTTCTCCAATTTTTCATTCTCTGTTTCCTTCTTCGTCGTAACCTCCTTCTCTTCTTCTTTCTTCACTTCCTCTTCTCTTTCTCCTTTTTCATGCTTCCCTCTTTTTCTTTTCTTTTTCCTTCCTTTCTAATCCCGGTTTTATTCTTCTCCTCTTTTGCTCTCCTTATTTTCTTTTTTATATCTTCCTGCTCTCTCTTATTCTTTTCCTCTTCCTAAGTAAACCATCACAATATTATTATTATATTCGATGTGAGGTTGAGGTTTAGGGTTTGGAAATGGGGAAGAGGAGGACGAGGAGGACAAAGAGGGGAAGTATGATGGAAAGTTCGGAGGACAGAGTAGAAAGCAGGAGGAGGAGGAGGAGGAGGAGAAATTTATGTCGCGTTGACGTCAGGTGGTTGGATGTGATAGCCGAAGGTGGTGAAGAAGGGGTTTGGGTTGTTCGATCGCCGAAGGCCTCAAATCCGTTCTGAGGGCTCTTATCTCGCTTTGCCCGGGTTTTTGAGGCTGAAACTTGTCCTCCGGTCACTCCGTCCTCCCTTTTTCCTCTAGTTTCCCTGCGGTTTTTCACCAGAGAACCTTTTGGATTCGTGTTTTCATCCAGTTATAGCCTAAACTGGTTAAGGTACCGTAGGACGCTCTTCTGTTTCATCCCCTCCTCAAGTAAAATAAAATCAAAATGGCGTCTCAAATGGCCACCCTCTCCCACCAGCCCATTATTTTGTGCCACGTCATTCACACTTTCAACATTTCGCACACATTTCCATTTTCATTTTCCCCACAAACCGGAAATAGTATAAACCGCATTTTCATATTATATTATATATTTGATTTCTCCGAATACAAAAAAGCGATAAAAAACTTTCCTCCCTCTCATCCCTCCATTCCTTCCACCGCCACTCACAGACACAGCTTGCCTTTTATTAGTAAACAATATTTTCTCTAACCTTCCACCCTCACCCCCCCGCCATTTTTCTTTTTTTATTTTACCATTTTGCGGAAACGGAAATGAAGTTCTTATGCTCGACTGAGAATTTTTTCATTTATGCGTGTTGTCTAAGGTTCTGTCGCTGTTTTCCATTTATACTTTGTTTGCTTTGTCTTTTTGGAACAAACACTTTGGATATGGAGACATGACGAAGGTACTCTGGCAGGGAGGTAAGGAGAGTGGGGCTGAACAAAAAGCGGAAGACAAGGCCTACGGTGATAAAACATGGCCGTTTTGAGTGCCAACAAAACTTCCAGAAGAGAGGGAAACCGAGAACCGCTTTGAATTGGGAATTCGTTTCAAAATTACTGCACACTTCCATTGAATACTCATTTCAAAAGTAATGCACACTAATAATGAGATTTAGTTTCATGAACTTTCATAAATAATGCACAGTATGACGAAAAAAATTTACTTAGTGACCCTAACATTTGGTCAGGATTCATTTCATAAATATTGCACGCGTATTCTGAACTATATGCAGTTGTAGGATGTGGTATGAGTTACAAATTTGCTTTCTGGACACAGAATATTATATAGCAACAGGAATACATGACAGGAAACTTTCATTGGGTACTAAAAATAAAGATGAAAAGTAAAACACGAACAATACCAACAGCAAAAATGACAGAAGCTAGAAGGGCATGAAAGAATGAAAGGGAAGAAAGACAGACAAGAGACTTAACAACAAAAGGACAACAACAAAAAGTTTTTGAGAAAATTACAAAAATCACAACAGAAGGAGCAGCAACGACAGCAACAACAACAACAACAATAAAAACCTCCTCATTAAAATCAAATCTTGGCGCCAAAAAAAAGGGAAAAAATTTTTTTTCCCTCGACGAACACAATAGAAAACAAACCGACAACCTAACAAAAAAAAATTTCCCTCAAAACACGAACTCTTTAAAAGGATAAGCAAGAGATAATTTACTCGGAACTCAGCCGCCATTTTTCACTTTTCTTTTCTTCCCCTCCCTTCCCCTCTCCTCCTGCTTCCACACCGCTTTCCCACTTTTCCTTTCATTTTCAGAAGGGATGGAGAGGAGAAAAACTTTTGCGAATTTTCCTCAAAACGAAACGATTCCGCGTTCATTTTTGGGGAGAAAGATTACAGGAGTTGGGTGGGAAGGGGGGGTTATTGGGTGTTTTAGTTTCGAAATTCCCGGGGAAAATGGTTTTCTCGAAAAACCCAAGTGACACATAAACGCGTTTGACTGTTTCGTTTCCTTGTTAACGAATGCAAAATGAAAATCCCGGAGCGTCCATCTTGAATACCGCGTTAACGGGTTTTTCCCTTTAATTTCATTAAGAGTCGGCCATCTTTAATTTTTTTTCCGTAACGGATTCTTTTTTAATTAGTCATTAGCAAATGGCTAACTCTTATCCCCTTCCCCTCCACTTAATGTCCCCGCCTATTGGTCGCCTTTTCTCCCCCTCTCTGTGACGTCATCTTTTTTTGTTTAACGGTTTTTTCATTCTTTTGCATTTCCGGTTTTTCGATTCTTTTCGTGATCAGTTGGTTTTGAAAGGTTGTTTTCCGGTTTTCTTTATTTTGGGGAAAGTTTGGGGTTTAGTTGTGACCTCCTTTGTAGTACCTGGGAAGTTGTGTCTTGCTGTACCTGGGAATTTGAATGAGTTGAGGATATGGAAGGTTGTTGTTGGCTCTTTGTTTTGTCTTCTTCATCTTTAACCTTTGTTATTGTCATTTGGTATGGTAACTTACCCTCCGGCTGTTGCTGTTGTGGTGAGGGTGTTTGAGGTTGGAGGAAAGTTAATTTGAGTGTTTGGGTGTTAGGAAAACATGTCTGAACGTGGTTGGGTTTGGTTGTCTTTTGTAGTACCTGTCTGGGAGTTTGGATGGGTGCTGTTGTTGCTGAGTTTGTTTTGTTAATTAGTGAATGTTCTCTCTTCTTCTGTGTTTGTTTTGATTGATTTGGCATCAGTCATCCCTTTTGTCTTCTTCTGGATGTTTTGATTGTTCTTGACTCCTCCTATGACTCATTTGAGTGTTCTCTTCTTCATTTTGTGCTATCCTGTTTCTTCCTTCTCTTGTTCTTATTCATTCTTCATGTCCTACTTTGTTGTTTGTTGCTGACTGTTTTTCACTTTTCTTATGTCTTCATTTTCTACTTCTCTTATTTGTGGGTTTTAAGCTGTCCATTTTCCTTTTTCCTTCATCCTCTCATCATATTTTGTATACTTGCTCTTCCTTTTTGTTTTTATGAAACCATCTACTTGTTCAGTATATTTTTGGCTATTCCTTCGTTTGGTGTTCTTTTCTCAGCTTATCATTCTTTTGGTTTGTTTGTTGCTGACTGTTTTTACTTGTCTTCTCTATTTCTTTCTGATTTTTTGCTGTTATTCTATTACTTATCTTCTTTATCTTCTGCTGGTCTGTTTTGTTGGTCGTGTTAAAAATGAAAGAAGTCTATTCATTGATGCCTCAATTTGAACTGAAATAAATATTCGATGTTGCTGACTTTTCTTTATTTCTGCTTTTGTCATCTTTTCAACTTCTGTTTCCTTTGGTTTATTGGTTTTGACAGTTTCTTCTTCAACTTCCTTTGGATATCTTTCCTTTCGACATTTTTGCTACTCGTTAGCCTTCTTCTTTGACTTCGTCTAATCTTGACGTTTTCAAATTTTGTAGTTTTCTCATTTGCTGTTGGTTTAGTTTATTCTTTTAGTTCTCGCCACTGTCGTAATCTCTGTTGTGTGGTTCGCTAATTTTGATTCTTAGGAAATTGTCTTTATTGTTACTAATCCCACTTTCCTTGAATCTACTACGTCGGAGTTACGAAATGCTGTGTAAAAATCCTTTTCACCAATTCCTCGTAGCTAACCACCGCTGACTTTTAAAGTAAAATAACTTGAGGCTAAGGAGAAGCTCAAGCTCAAAGCTCTGTATAAATTCTCACGACGGAAAGCAGGGGATTAAAGCTTAAAACAACATTAAAAAAGGAGGAGGAGGAGGAGATGAGCGAAAACAAAAAAGTTATCAGAATAAGCACTCTGAGGCACACATAACGCACACAACAGCGAAGAGAAGACTTAAAGCTTTCTTTTTATACGACAGCACAAAAAACTCTAAATGATTAAAAGACAAAAAAAAGGAGAGAGAACGTGGAGAGAAAAAAGCATTTTGGAGAAATTGAAAAGCCCTCTTTCCGCCATTTTTGTTTTCTTTGTAATTATAATTCGTTTCCTTGAGAAGGAGGCAATGGGAAGTGGGAAGAAGGAGAGGAGGGAGAGAAGAGAAGAAGAAGAAGATACGGTGTGAGGCTCACTCGTCAAAAAGCTCCGTAAAGCTCCGGAATTTTTCTTGTTTCCTACAGCCAGAAGGGAAGATAAACTGGCTGGGTCGAATTGATCACGTGATACAAACGACGTGTCATATCGCGGCCGCCGCCATGCTTGATGATGCTGCTGTTTGTGTACTTTCCCTGAAGGGTTTTGTCGTTAGAAATTCCGAGTTTCTGACTTTCTCCTTTCCCCTGCCCCTCTCTCTCGTATTAATTATCTGGGATATTGTGCAGTACTTATGGAATGAGACTGGTGACAAAGTTTTCTGACGCACTCGCTGTAGAAGTGTCCATTAATTAAGGAATCGATTTTACTCAGACAAAGTCTGCGGTGTTTTTGAAACGAGGTCTATGGTTTAGTGTGCAGTATTTATGAAATGAAATCCTCGTAGAAGTGTGCAATAGTTTTGAAATAATATTCCTGGTTCGATGTGCATTACTTTTGAAATGAAGTTAGGGGTTAAGTGTGCAATACTTATGAAATGAGATTCATAGAAATGTGTGCAGTATTACTGAAATGAAATTTCTATAGAAGTGTGCAATATTTTTGAAATAAAATTCCTGGAAATATGTGGAATCTTTATGAAATGAGCTTCCTATAAAAGTGTGCAATACTTTTGAAATGAAATTCATGGTTAGATTTGCAACATTTTCGGAATGAAGTTCCTCGAAAAGTGTGCATTACTTTTGAAATGAGGTTAGTGGTTAAGCAATAACGAGGGTTTATGGTTAAGTGTGCATTATTTATGAAATGAGATTCATAGAAATGTGTGCAGTATTAATGAAGTGAAATTCTGTAGAAGTGTGCAAGACCTTTGAAATGGGTATCCTGGTTAGATGTGCAACATTTTTGAAATGAGGTTCCTTGAAAAGTGTGCAATACTTTTGAAAGGAGTCTCGGGTTGTGATTATTCATGAAATGAGACCTGATAAAAAGGTGTGCACGTGTGCAATATTTATGAAGCGAATTCTCAACACAACGTCCGGGTGCCATTAAGAGGATGGTTTTAGTCATAAAAGTGTGCAAAACTTTTGAAATAAAATCCCTGGTCTGATGTGCAATATTTATGAAATGAGCTTCCTAGAAAAGTGTGCGATGCTTTTGAAACGAAGTGTATGGATAAGTGTGCAATACTTTTGAAATAATATTCCTGGTTCGATGTGCAATACTTTTGAAATGAAGTTAGTGGTTAAGCGTGCAATATTTATGAAATGAGGTTTCTAGAAATGTGTGCAGTATTAATGAAATGAAATGAAATTTCTGTAGAATTGTGCGATACTTTTGAAATGGGATAAGCTCGCCAGTGTGCATCACTTTCGAAAAACAAATTCAAAAAAATTTATTCGGTCGGATTACGACAGACAACAGCGATAATCTCCGCTTTGTTTGTTTTGTTACTGTTGCTGTTGTTCGCGAACTAACGAAAACGGTTTTGTCGTTCGAGCTTCTTCCTCTTCTTCTCCTTTTTCCTTTTATTTCTCCTCCCTTCCCCCGCCACTCCCTTTTCCGTTTCTGATGGCTGGCATCTGGAAAGATTTCTTTTCTTTTTTCCTTTTCAGGCTCGAAAGCTTTTTTTGATTTACTTAAACGAGATTTCTTTGTTTCTTCTTTTTTTGCTGTTGTGAAGCTTTTACGTTTCCCCCTCCTCCTATTTCCTCCCTCCTTCTCTCTCTTTGTCTTTCTCAAAACGTTGTTTTTTTTGCTGTCGTTATTGCTTTTATGAAGACCTTCACAAACCAGTCTCCGGTCGAGATGAGCTTTCTTTAACATTTAGGACAAAGCTTTTTTGAATTTTTTGTCGTCCTTCATATTCCATTTCCGGTTTTTTTATTTATTTACTTTTCCTGTTGCCCTTCTTGTACTTCTCCTAATGAGGAAAAAGCTTTCGGAATTTCGTTTCCAAGCTCAAAAGAAAGTAATAAAAAAATGAATTTCCTCCTCTTTTTTTCTGATTCCTGTAGCTCTTACAGGAGCTTTTGTTCAATTTTTATTTTTGAAATCCCTCGGGTGCTTCTGCTTCCGCTGCTCATACTCCTGCTGCTCACTTTTTTTAAGGTCTTTCCAGGAGAGCGTAAACCAACATGAAATTCATTTTTTTTATTTTATTTTACACTTGGCTGTGGCCTGGAGGAGAAACGCTGTTGGACGGGAGAGAGGTGACCTGTGGGGAGAGAGGAGAGGGGCGGGGATTTTTTTTGCATGACCTCTCAGGGTAGCTAGCTGACTGTGAGGTTTTGAGTTTGTTTGACTTTTGGTTTCCTGAGTGTATGTGATTTGTTTGTTTCTGTTGGTTTGTCGGTCGGGATCGTGGCTTTGGGTAGATGGCCGGATGTCGGTTCCTTTGTGACTCGGTTGAGGTTTATCCAGGAGACGAAAGGTTGTTTTAATTAGCAATTATTTATTTATTTGTCATGGAAGTGTATTTCCGGTCGTTTGCCTTGTGTACTGTATGTCCTGCTTGTACAAACTCTCCCTCTCGTCTTTTAACAAGTCTTCATCAGGATTCTGAGAATCTTCGGCTGATCGATTTCATTATTCCGTCGCGTGTGTATATCTCCTTTCTCATATCTAAACCGGAAATTAAAAAACTCGTACTATACGGTCTCTTTTTATGCGGTGGATTTAGTTATCGAAATTTAGATTTGCGCGAGTAGTATTTGGTTCGAAAATTCTCTTGTGAATTGTAAGAAGGGTGCGCATTAATTTAAGTAACCTAACAAAATTCTTCATCTTATATTAATTTGAAGTTAAGTGTTTTTACTGTAAGAAGACTATATACTCTATTAGAATCACACTAGCGTAACGGTCATCCTATAAATATTTAAACTCAGGATTTCAATCAAGTGGTTGTCTTTCTTACTTTTCCTTGATGGGAGTGACTGCTGAGGGGATTGAAGGGTAAACAGGAGGAGGTAAAGGAGTAGAGGGTCGGATCGAAAAGACTCCGGAGGAAGGGATTAAGCACAAACAACTGGAAATCGGTTTGACGAGCTCTAGGATACCTCCACGTAGACCCCAAAAAAGAAGAGATGATAATGAGAAGAAAAGAGGAAAGCTGGAGGTAGGATCAAGATCGACATGATCAAACCGAGACAAATCTATTAGCAACATAACTTCTAAATTTGAATCAAAGAATTTGTATTATAAGAAGACTATATATTGAATTAGAATCATATGGACGGCGGGTCATTTTATAAAACTCTCGATTTGAACCGAAACGTCGACTTTCTTATTTTTCCTTTGACGGGAGGACTGCGGAGGGGTTGAAGGGTCAAATCAGAATCTCGAAGAATAATTTGGACAAAAATGAGTTCGGCTGGAAATTAGTTCCAAGAAAATTTTAATTTTTTCTTCTTGCAAATTGACGAGGAGGAAGAGTGAATGTACACAAATTGAAGAAACTCTGGAAGGAGGAAGAGGAGGAAACGGGGTTGGGGGAGGGGAAAATGGAAGGAGGCAATTAGAAGAAAATCCAAATTCCCAGTTTTCTTTAAAGTTTTTCAAATAAATAAATTGACGATTTTAAAACGTTTGACATTTAAAAGAGAAGTTGGGAGGGAGGGAGAGAGGCTCTTGTCACCTCTTTCGTTTCAACCCACTCACTTCCTCCTCCTCCTCCTCCTTCTTGATCCTCGTCTTTTTCTCATGAAAGAAATTCGGGAAACGACGAATCTTCGTCGACTGAAGATATAATAAACATTTTACAACCGAAATAAAGTTTTCCCTCCTCCCTCCCTTCTCCTCCTCCACCGCCGCCTCTGAAAGAAGGAGTATTACGAGCGCGTTATAAAAGCGATGAAACGAGAACTTCCTCGTACTCCTCACCCAATGGCTTCTTAACCTCCCTCCCGCACCTCCCATCACCGCCTCCTCCACCGTCCTTCTCGTTCTCTCCTCTGCCATAATTAGAACACGCTCGCGTTGCCAAAGGAAAAGGCAGAATGGAAAAAAAGCGAGAGAGGAGGATGAAGATGAAGAGAGGTGGGAGGAGGAGGAGGAGGAAGGGAGAGGGAGGAAAAGGGATTTTTAACTGAGGAATTTGTTTTCAAATCCAATTTTTCCTCTGACGAAAATAAATTTTCCTTTCTTTTCTCTCATTCTTCCGCGCTAGCCCTCCCAACCTAACCTAGGAGGCAAAGACGAAGAGGAAGAAGAGGAGAAGGAGGAGATGGTCGTAGTGAGTTTCCTTCAGGTCAATTTCATTTCCATTTTCCAGGAATCTTCCGATTGGACGAAGAATGGAAAGTTAATAAAGAGAAGGAGGAGGAGGGAAGAGAGAGAGGAAAGAGGAGATAGAGAGGTTGAGGAGAGGAAGTAAAACAGAGGAGAGGAGAGGAGAGAGAAGGGGAGGGATAATACAACAAAATATTTTCCGGGCCCAAAATTTCCTCCCAAGTGTGTTGTGTTAAAGTTTAAAACTTAAAGTTTGTAATGTTGAAGTGATCTAGGTGGAATGAGGGAAATCTCATTTCAAAAGTACTGCACACTTTTGAGGAGATTTATTTTTCGTAAATATTGCACACTTCACGAGAACTTCGAAAGTAAAACACACTTGTACGAGGCTTCATTTCAAAAGTATTGCACACTTATACGAGGATTTTCATTCATAAATACTCCACACTTAACCATAAACCTCGTTTCAAAAGTGCACATAATGATGATTCACAAAATGATGCAAATGGCTTTAAAATGAGTACAAATTTTTCTCATAAATATTGCACAATTGCAACCCGATTAATTTCATAATCGATTGATACATGGAGTGAGATGTGACGTTACAAACTGGACACTTTCACCAGGAAGCTCATTTCAAAAGTCTCGCACAATGTAAACGCAAAAGACTCCATATTGGGAGAAGGAGAGGAAGGAAGGAAGGAAGTTTGCGTTATTAATGGCGTTTAATAAATAAAAACGGGAGGAAACGCGCTAGTACATTAATTAAATTTAAAATTAATTAAACAAGTCGAGTAATTGTGCATTATTTATGAAATACAACAAAACCTCACGTTTTAATTACCTTAATTAAATAAAAAGGGGGCGGAACCGTCGAGGATTTCTAATTAATTCGTCATCAAGCACGATTTACGGGAAATTCCTCTGCCTCATTCCTCCTTCCTACGTCCCTGCCTTCCCTCCTCCCTCCCTACAGCTCACGACATGAAAGCAACACTCCATCAAGAGTGATCCAAAGGAAATTTCGAATGGAGGAAGGAAAGGAAAACGGGTGGGGGAGGTCTTTCCCGAATTTCCTCCTGTCCCTCCTCCCTCCTCTTCTTCCTCCTCCTCCTTCACCTCTTTTCCTCGAGGAGGGAAAACCTGTCATTTGCAACAAAAACGCGGGCGTTTTACTTTTTCAATAAACCTTTCGTCAAAGAGAAGGGAAGTAACAGCAACACCACCACCATCGCCTCCGCCATTTTCTTTCGATTTACCTCCTCCCTTCATAACTTGGGCCAATCTCTCCTATATAAAAGTGTGCAGTATTAATGAAATGAACTTTCGGTAGAAGCGTGCAATCCTTGCAATGAAACGGAATTTCATAAGACGTGTGCAATACTTTTGAAACAAAGTTTATGGTTAAGTGTGCAATATTTATGAAATGAAATTCCTGGTTAGGTGTGCAGTATTTATGAAATGAAGTCCTCGTAGAATTGTGCAATACTTTTGAAATGAAACTCCTGGTTAGGTGTGCAAAACTTTGAAATGAAGTTTATGGTTGAGTGTGCAATATTTATGAAATGAAATTCTTTACATATGCATATTTATGAATATAATGTAAAGCACAATTACATACTATATAATAAAAGCACGTTTTACAGTATAATAAAATTGCTTTATATATTATCATATATATATTATCATAATATATGTTATTATATGTGTACTATATTATATATTATGGTTTACAAAAGGTTCTTCGCCCCTTCTCCTTCGGACAAATATAAAAAATATAAAAGGAAACCTAGAAAGTTGTCAAGAGTATAAATCATATATTATTATTAATATATTCAATTATATATGTAGTAATTAAAATAATATGTGTAAAATAGTTTAAAATAATTTTTTTTCTCAAAACCGGAAACGAAGAAAGCATCCACGTGAAATGTGAACGTTTCTGCTGCTCTAGTTCCTCTTCTAGTAGTCCTATTAGTGCTCTCTCTCTCTAGTACCGGTGGGTAGTAGTAGGGGGTTGGGCCCAGGAGAAGTTTTTTAGTCCATAAATCTGAAAGGGCCCAACTGCCTTTCTACTAGGAGCTGTATAGACTCCGTTTCTGCTGGAAAAACCGTTTTCCTCCGTTTTGCTGAACGGGAAACTTGGATTTGTTAGAGTTCGGTTTGTGTGAAGAAAAATTTTTGGCTGTAGAGGGGGGAGGAGATGATGGGAGGAGGGAGGAGGGATAACAGAGGAAAAAAATTGTGGGAGGAAAATGAAATTTGTTCAAAATGGCGACGAAAAACTCGTTTCAAACGGATGCGAACAAATCGAAAAACCGTTAATTCGTCTCTTCGGATTTGTTCTTTTGTATCGAATCGGGGCGGCGGTGGCTGTGGGCTGGGGTGGGGGAGGGGGGGGGCGGAGGAAAAATAAAAATTAAATAAATAAATAAATAAAAATGAAATGAAATAAAATTTCGTTTTTTTTTACGCCTTTCTCTGTCGGCTGGAAAAAAGGGAAAAATTTTGTTTTCATTAAACCGGAAGTTTTCCCTTTAATGAAGGAGGAAAAGTCCCGGAGGAAAAATTTCTAATTACGCTTTCGAAAACTTATTTTTAGCACATTTTTATTTAACAAGGTTTCACTTTCCCGACCATAAAAAAAAGAGAGTCAGAGAGAGAGAGAGAAGAAAAAGTTTTTTAGTAGAAGGCGGTGGCAGTTATGGTGGCGATGGCGGAACCAGAATTGACGGGGAAGGGGGTTTCGGTCGGTTTTTCGTCGGAAACTTTTTTTTTGTTATTTAAATGAGATGTTCGGAGGTGAACCGGAAACGGGGGTTTTCTGGTCATGTGATATGGTAACTTAGCTCCGACTGTTGCTGTTGCGGTGGTTGGTGTCTGCGGGGGAGTGAGAGAAAAAGTTAATTCGAGTGTCTGGGAGTCTTGGGGAAAAACGCGTCTGATTTGTTTTTTACCCAGGAATAATTTGATTTCCCTTCGGATCGTAATGTTTCCGACTTCCGGTCGAGTTCGTCCATTTTGAATTAAACACCGCCCGCTCGACGCCAGATTTTTGCGTTTTTTTCATTATCGAGCCGGCGGTGGAATTCGTATCACGATCGACTCAAGTTTTCCGGATGGAATTCTCTCTTCCACCATCTCTGGTCTCTCTTCCTCCTCCTCTTTCGTTTCTTCATCCCGTTCACACCATTCCTTCAGGGGTTTCATTTTGATTTTACAATCTCTCTCTCTTTCCGTGTGTAATAATTAAATTTCCACCTCGAAAAAGTTGAAAACTTTTCACTGATTTCGAGTTTTGTTTTACTCACGAACCGGAAGTTTTGGAGCTTCATGTTGACATTGTTGGGGATTTTCTCGATTAAGTTTCCAAAAAGGTGATTTTAAGGTCCCGTGATTCGTTTCAACCAGTTTTGATTTAATGAATAGGCAAACTATCTTATAGCTATTTAGGGTATAATATACGGTTCTGTGTGTTACACCTAGTATATATACCACGGTAAAAGTGATAAATCGGGTAAATGTATATATATTTCCGGCGATTATTCATATTCATCAACTCAGCTGGGGTAAATGGGACAAATTGTCGAGTATTTATCACATTTACCGGTTATTTTAACATGTTACCTACTTTTCTAAATAAATGGCTAGTACCAAACACGATTAGGGAAACGTAAATAAAAAAGTTTATAGAATCCACCGTAAGCTAACAATTATCTCGAAGGTTCCAGAAAACACTCGAACCTTCTAGAGCTCATTACGGGGAGAAGGATCACATAGGTTCTGGCAGATTCAAGACCTCTTCCGGTGGACCTGCTTGAAACCAATGGTAAACTTTCTACATGACGGTTTTGAATGAGGTCACGGAAGAGCTAAAACGGTTATCACCAATTTTATGGTAAAAATGACTCCAAGAAGTAATATACTACGGTAAAAGTGATAAATCAGGCGAAAATATATTCTTTTCCGGCGATTATTTATAATCACTAACTAACAAATATTTATCACATTTACCGGCTAGTTTATAAAATATCCAACTTCTAACCTGAGCAAAATTTTATCAAATTACCCATTACAAGTTGGAGATTTTATAAACTAGCCGGTTAATGTGATAAACGTTTGTTAATTTGTCACATTTACCAAGTTCAGTTGTTGAATACATGGTGGATTATTCATAATCACCAACTAAACTTGTACTAAATTTCAGTGATTTATCACATTGACCAGTCATTTTATGAATTAGAAAAGCAATATCGTACGTAGGCTTCGGTAAAAGTGACAAACGAGGAATAATTTTCGGCGATTATTCATAATAACCAATTAAACTTGGTAAATGTGAGAAATTAATGAGTATTAATCACATTTACCGGCTAGTTTGTAAAATCTCCACCTCGCAATTGAAGAATTTAATAAAAGTTTACTCAGATGCTTGCCTTCTGTCACTTAAATCTTGTATTCGCCGCTTCTTGTTGGGAGGTTCGCTCACTGTTACTGACACCGTAGCTGCTTGGATTGCTGACCTTTTGTCAAAAAATTGACAGAAGCCCAACTAACTGACCAAACTTTGATCACACTCTCCATTAGGAGCTGGAGAATTCAAAAACTAGCTGCGTGTACTATTAATAGATAAATAGGCCTACTATATAACTAGATACTATATTACTAACATATTACTAGATATATTATTTACATTATATTGAATGCATGATTGAGACTGTGCAATATTTATGAAACGAAGTCCCCCTGCAAGTTATAGTAAATATTAGTAAGTATATATTAGTATAAAACCAAACTACTACCTATATAACCAAACACTAAAAGTAAAAGTGTACTAGATAAATATACAGTGATTTGTCACATTTACCAGGTTTAGTTGGTGATTATGATTAATCGCCGGAGATTATGTGTATTCGCCTGATTTATCACTTTTACCGTACATCTATATTCGATATTACTTTCCGGCTCACATAGTATATATAGTTATACTCGGTCGTGGATCTTCCTACAGATGATGAACTATGTCCTTGGATGTGTGGGTGAATGTTAGAGATTGTCACAGAACCCCAAAGACGATAAGCCAGACACCAAAAATGACAGGGACAGTTGAGGCTGTTGGGACGGTGTTAAGTGTCACGTGAGAGTGGGCTAAGAGGCAGAGATCTAACAGGAGGTAGTGGGTTATAGAGTTGTTATAATTCCAACCGATGATCATGTTATCAAATCTCGAAAAACCGGAAGTGAAAGTCTACATCAACTTAAAACACTAGGGAGGAGTGATGACATTGTCTGGGGAAACTCATCTCAGTTTCTTTAATCCAATTCTGAGTTCCAACAGGAGGGTAATAAAACAAGGTCGATGAGGAGGATGAAGGGGAGGAAAAGGGAGTTTGGATGATGGATACGGGAAATCTTCTCTCACATCATCCGAAAACAGGAGGAAAGAAGAAGAAGAAGAATCAGCGATTACGGCTCAAAGCACAGAAGCTTTCAACTTTCTCTGAGGAGAATTTTCCCCCGTGTGAGAAAGCACAGGGGGTGAAGGGAGGGAGGGAAAAGGGAGGAAGCAGTTGAGCGGAAGAACACAATGGAAAAGCGCTGACAGGCCGAGAGCGAAATCGAATCGAGTCGAAATGGTTTTTCTGTGTTGATTTCGGAGGTTTTTTCCCTCCTTTAGGTTGGCAAGCTTTGATTTATTTCAAGGACAAAATGGCGGGAAGGGGGTTGGATCATAAGGGCGCATGATCAGGTTGTTGAGCGCCTCCTCCCCCCCAACTTCCTTCCTCCTTTCATTCGATGAACCTTGGATCTGTCGAGCCGATTAATTTCCTTTGGCCATGATTTCTCAAAGGATTACAAGATGGCGTCATATTTTAGGGGATGAGGGGGTGAGTTCTTCTCCTTTAGCTGAAGTCTCTGTCGGCTTTTCTAAATCCTTTTGGGTCTTAGATGACGACACGTCAAACTCTAAATCGTCTTTCGAACCGATTTCTCTCTCCTCTTCCTCATCCTCATCCTTATCTCCTTCATCTTCTCCTCGAATGTTTTTCTTAGATTTTCTCGAGCTATTTTTCTGGCAGTGATCATGACACATTTCCCCCTTTCCCTCAATCTCTAATCCAAAATTTGGGAAGAAAAATTTTTCCTCAGAAACAATCAAAGATGCCTTCATTCAGCCTTCAATTTGTCTTTTGGAGAACTTTAAACCAACTTCCGGTAGTTTTGGACGTTTAAGATGTTGACTACCAAACTACGAGATAACTCGTAGCCTCTTTACTCGCTATATGTGTAGAGCAACGAGCAAACTCATAGTATAACTGCGGAAGTAATTGTAGTATATCGTTCTTTGACTCCCAGCCTTCTTCATTCTGGGTATCCATCATCTCAGCTCCTTTCCACCCCTTCATCCCCTTTCGGTTTTGTTTTATCCTCTGACTTGGATTAAGGCACTTATGACGACTTACGTGGTTTTGGTTGGTAGTCTCAACTTCCACTTCCGGTTTATCGAGACATGGTAGCATGAAGTAGTTCGAGGTTATCTGGAAAATGTTCCAAAGTGAGGAGGAAAATTCAAATCTTTCAAACCAAACAACCACCACTTTCCTACACGTGTTCCATTGTCCTCCTGTCGACACTACTGGGATTAAATTAAATCGGATTAACACACCCCTTTCCCGACAGAGTTTCCGTGGGTGTCAAACACGTTCACCCCTTCAGAGTGTATTCTATGATGTCATGGAAATCAGTTTGAATGTTTCGTTCAAACACAAAAAAAAATATTTCCAGGAACCGATGATAATAAACCCCCGAGCCCGACTATAAACGAACTGAGGTGTACGAGGGGGTGTATGACTAGCAAGGGATGTAAACCAACCCCCAGCCCCACAGACCTTCATTAAATATTTGAATCGAGCGATTTTAATGAATTTTTCCAAAATGTCCAATAATCCTTTTTCTGTTTTTTTTTTTGGTTTTCGCCTCCTTCCACCTCCAGTTTCAACCCCCCAACCCCCGCCTTCCTTTCTACCACCCTTTCCAAGAGATCCTTTGAATAAATACAGCAGAGATCCTTTTCCCATCCTCCATCTCCCTTGCCGAGAGAGATTTTTCACCCGAAATTGTATTATTGGAGATTATGAAATATTCATAAAGTTTCTAAATAAGGTTTTCGGAGTCGACAGGTTTCTCCTGAGGAGGGAGGAGGAGGAGGTCGAAGAGGAATGGGATTCGGAAAGGAGAAACTGCGATGGAAAGGAAAGAGGATGAGAGAATGAAAGAAAAATGGGAATATAAAAAAATATTGAAATGAGAGAGAGAGAGAGGAAGAAGAAGAGAGGCAAGGAGGCAGGGAGGAAGAGAAGACAACGCGGAGGTGAAGGAGGAGGAGGAGGAAGAGATTCGGTTTTGATTTTATCGCTTTTTGAGATGAGAAAAAATTATTTTTATTACGTATTTTATTTTTTGTCGGTTTCGTTGTCAGCTTTCCCCGAACGTCCTGGAAGCCATTTTGTTTTTTTTTTTAAGTTGGGAAACATTGCTTTTTGACTGTCAAAATAGAACGATGGGAAGGAGGGGAGGGGGAAGAAAAATATTTTATTAAATCTTTATCGCTGAATTTTTCTTTTGTGTTTTCGGTTTCCGAGACAGATTTGGAAGTTGTATCCCAAACCCTACAGACAAACACAACATCGGAACTGCTTATTTGAAATAAAATTATGATAATTAGCCTTACAACCGCCAAACAAATCCAAACAACCAAAAATTTTTTTAAATTTTCACTACATGATATGATTAAATTTAATATTTATAATCGGGTCAAGTAACTGTCTTCTTGTAATTACTATCAAATCTAAGGACCCAAATTATTTGGGAGGATATCACCATTCAGGTGAGAATTTGAAAAATTACGACTAACACATCCATGCAACCTTTCTCGATGTCGTGACGACAACCTCATTCCGAACTTCTTCAAACTCAAACACCATCTTCACTCTTCTTCCGTCTTCCGTATCCAAAACTGCCTAACCCTTCTCAGGCAACAAATCCATTGAACCTGCTCCAGATTACAGATAAAATGCTGAAGAAAAAACAAAATTTTTTTTAAAGATGATCAAGTCGATCCACGTTAATGAAGTGAGGTAACTTAACAAAACACAACACACACAATTCCGGTAATTAAATTAAATTAATATTAATCCAGACGAAAATAAACCTGATTACGCACCTGAGAGAACGTTTGTAAGTCTTCATTTCCCGACAGACACATCATACCGACACTACACAAATTTAAACTAAAAAATTAATCCACGACTAACCATTCACTAGATTGGGGTGTCTGTGGTACTCGACTCGTAGTTGCAATTCTCACCACCAGGTTTAGAGAGAAGGTGAAGCCTTCAATTTTCGTCAGAAATATGAGACAGACAGACAGAACTAAAAATCAAAGTTTTTATCAATTTCCTGAGGTCTGAATATCCGTAAGGATGTTAAAAATGTTTAACTTTTAGAAGATATACAAGTCAATGTTAGGTTAATTGTTTACATGAGGCGCCATATTGTCTTAACCTGCCCTCTACGGAAGTTTTGTGAACTAGTCGAATCATTTAAAACTAAAAATACCTAAAAGGACATAAGAATATTGTACCAATGACAGTCAGAATTATTAATTATAGTTAAATAAAATGCAATTCCAATTATTAATTAATAAACAAATAAATAAATAAAATTCTCCCTAATAGCACCAAGAAAATGATGACGTCACGAGTAAACCTGGCGGTGAGAATCGGAACTACGAATCTAATACCACAGGTACTTCAGTCTAGGTTGTGAAGTCGAAGTGGTCAGTTGGTCGTGGATTAATTCTTTAGTTTTGGATTTTGTGTTTGTCTTTTGTGTCTGACCGGAAGTGAAGACTTAAAAGTCTTCTCTCAGGTACGTAATTAATTTTTTTTTTCGTCTGGATTAATAATAATTTAATTTAATTCACGTAATTTAGTGTTTTGTTAAGCTACCTCACTTCATAGGATTAACATGGATCGACTTGATCATCTTAAAAAAAATTTGTCTTTACTTCAGTTAGGCTTAAAAGCCTAGTGATTCTTATTTTAATGATATTAGAACTCAGTCAACTTGTAGTATTTTGTTTTTAATTTGATGTTATTAACGCCATGAATTTGCCAAGTTAGATCCTCTCATGAAACTAAATAAATAATTTTGATTCTTAGATTTGACTATCAATTTTAATAATTAAATTTATTTATTTTAATAATCCTTAATTTATTCTCCTTAATTTTTTATTTAATTATTAATTAATTTATTGAATCATTCATAATTTTTTATTAACTTAATTTTATTTTATTTTCCACTTTTATTCTTGATTTATTTTAATAATAATTTTATTGATTTTTATTTATTTATATTAATAATTTTTTATTTATTTATTTTTATTCTTAATTAATTTTAATATTTTTTAATTTTAATTAATTTATTTATATTAATTATTATTTTATTTTATTATTATTATTTTTATATTTATTTATTTATATTAATTAAATTTAATTTTTAAATTTTAATTGAGTGTTTCTTTTTGGGAAAGTGACCTCACCTGGTGGGATTAACATGATTGGCTCGAATTTTTCGGCCACTTTTTGGACCACGCTGTCAACATTTCCTCTTTGCCTCTTCTTCTTTCCGTTTCCGCCAATACTCCTTCATTCTTATGCTGTGCTCTTTCTTTCTTTCCTCCGACCAGGCTTTCCCCGTCTTCAGTCGAACTCTGGGAAGGGATCCTTGAGGTTCTAATTTTGCTTTCAATTTGTCCGGCTGATGGAGGTCTTGTTGCGTGATTCCTAGTTCCTTGAGATCTTTTTCGGTTTCTAGAAACCACGACGGCCTTATCTTTTTCTTCAGGAAATACTTGAAAGTCTTGTTTGTTAGTCTTTCGAAATTCATTCTACTCAGATGTCTGTAGAAGCGTATTCTTCTCTTTCTCATGAGGTAGGTGTATAATTCAATGCTGTGTCTTCGCCTGTATTCGTCGTTTTCCTTGACTGGGCCTAGGATTTTCCGAAGTACTTTTCGTTCTTTGATTTCCAGTACAGGAGTCCTCTTCGTTTCAGTGTCAGGCACTCTGATGCGTAGAGGGCTTCAGTGCGGATCACTGCGCAGTAATGTCTTAGTTGATTGACTCGGATGCTATCAAAAAAAATTTTTATTTTCTCTTCAGCAAAACGTAAAAGACCCGGTATTCTTATTTTAATGAAATTAATTATCAGTCAACTTACAGTACCCTGGTGTTTTTTTGTTTCATTTGATACTTGATCTATTGCGTTAGCTGTAACAAACTGGGCCTTCTTATTTGGTGACATTAATATTTTGAGTTTGAGTCTCGATTTTAACACTATGACGTCCGCTGGCCCCACTGTGGTGCCATGAAATATTCACAAACACTATTGACTGAGCCCCGGTGACGTCACATTCGGAAATTATTGCGCATGCGTCGGTGGCGATCTTATACTTACTTACACATGTGGACGGTTACTGCTAAAGTTCATATGTTGTGAATTTAAACTTATTGGTGCTCAGGTAGCACCGGAACCAAGACGAAAAAATTTACACGAGACTTGCGGACGTTATAGTGTTAATTAGAGTAAGACAGTAACTTGATTCGATTATTAATATAAAATTTGGTCATCTTATGGAGTGAGATAAACAATCTGGATCCTTAGATTTGACTGTTAATATTAATATAATTAACCAAAAATGAGTGTCCTTTGACAAGTGACCTTCACACCTAGTAAGATTAACATTATCGACTCAAAAATCTTAAAAAATTTTTCTCATTCGCAAGTCTTAAAAGACTGATGATTCTTATTTTAATGATAATAGGGCTCAGTCAACTTCTAGTATTTTGTGTTTTTGTTTTTATTTGGTAGTCAATTCACCACGGCAACAGTATCCAAATGGATCCTCTTTTGAGACGTAATAAACAATTTTGATCCTCAGGTTTGACTACAATAACTATAATAGTAATATATAAATTATTTAGATTATAATAATTTATTTAAGTTTGCTTTTTGTTAAATTATCCCCTGACCTGTCAAGATTAACATGATAGACTCAAACAACTTAACAAATTTTCATTTTCTCTTAAGCAAAACATAAAAGACCAAATATTCCTATTCTAATGATATTGAGAGTCAGTCAACTTAAAGTACTTAGTTGTTTTTTGTTTTGATAGCCATTTCATCGCATTAACAATAGGAAATTGGGTCTTCTTATAAAATGAAATAAATAATTTTGAATTTAGGTTTTGATTATAATCACAAGAAGACAGTTTGGTTATTAATATTAAATTTGAAGTATTGAAATATTAAAACCTATGAAGTGAGGTAGCTCCAAATTTAAATTTTTGGTTTGCTTTCGCGGTTGTAATTATAATTATCAAAATTTTTGAAAATCAATCACCTCAAAGCCATTTTTGTTGAGTACAATGGGTGAGAGAGTTTGGCGCGGGTACCCTCGTAATAGTTTGTGGTTTTTTGGTTTTTATTTAATTAATCCCAACGATTAACTTATTTATTTATTAATTAGTTCATTTATGCATTATTAATGTGTTATTAAAAAATTAAACGAGTTTATACGTTGTTATTGAGAGAAATCAGGTATGTAATCCAACAAATTAATAATTTTTCATGAGGGGAGAGGAGTTTTGATTTGAAACCAATATGGCGGCGTTACCTTTGGTTCTTATAAAAGTGGAGACAATTTATTAATTAAGTTTTGATTTATTTATTTATTAGTTTACTCATCTATTTATTGAAAACAGCTCTTGATGAATGAATAAGCTTTTGGCGTTGTTTGTGAGAGTAATCAGATACGGATTAGGGCGAATTAGTAGTTTAGACTGAAATCAAGATGGCGTAGTTTTGATTTGTTTTGAGTACAATGGAGGTAAAGTCAGAAATATTTATTTACACGTGATTCAGGGCCTTAGACAAAACTCTGTACTATGTGAGTGTTATACTGTTACAATTTAACTGTAATTTTCAGCCATGTGTACTGTATATTTGAATTTATTTCTCGTGGGGCAAAAAATTTTTCGACAGGATACACACAAACATGGAAAACGTTAAATGACGCCATTTTGTCGTCTGCAGCAGGGAAATTTATCCCTGCAATAGGTATAAAAGTAAAGTTGGGTGGTAGCAATTTCTTAGTTTGGAGTACGTGACCACAGAGGTTAGGTGGATGAAATTGTTTAAGTTTCAAACAGTTACTGTTATGGTGTCGTGTTTGTGTTGTTGCTGTTGTTTGTGGGTAAGTGATGTGTAACTGTGTACACGGCATTTGACCTCAAAGTTTTTAAATTATTTTGAATTGTGGCATTCAGCTACAGCTTTTATCGTTCAAACTTTCTAGTCTAAATCTAGTTGTTCTTTCTATTCTTCTCACATTCTTGTTCTGAGCACCATAACTACTCCGCTTTATCTTTCATTTGTTTACTCTCCTTTTTCTCGCATTCCGGAAGTAAGCTTGAATTGTTAAATTTTTAATTCAAATTTTAATAATCATAGCCAAAAAGGGAGGAAAATTGGGTAGTGAAATGTTTTGAAAGGAGCGAGCGTGACAATGTTGGTGACAGTGACAGAAAAACGTTTTCAGAAAATATTTGAAATAAAAAGAGAAAAGAAAAAGATGAAGAGGTGAGATAAACAAGAAGACAGAAACGAACAAAAACAAGAAAAAAAAGATGAAAAATGGGAGAAGACAAGAGGAATCGGATGTCGATATCAGGGCCGGAAGTGAATGGGGGATAGAGAAGCGAAAGGGAGGAATGAAGGCGTCATCGGTGTCAACCGCTTGCAAGCCGCCATATTGGAAGTCAGGTTCGGAGGAAGGAGGTGGGAGAGAAATAAATTAATTTTTCGTTGTGGTAGAATTTTTTGTCATTTGCTGTTGCTGTCGGTTGCGGAGGACTGCGGTCGTAAAAAATCCAAGTTTATCATATGCAATTATGCTTGTGTGGGCGAGTTCGTACATGACTTACAAAGGGAGGGGAAATGGCGGTTGGAC
This sequence comes from Columbicola columbae, assembly GCA_016920875.1. Lineage (NCBI taxonomy): Eukaryota > Metazoa > Arthropoda > Insecta > Psocodea > Philopteridae > Columbicola > Columbicola columbae. Next base: position 2,871,237 of record JADMLL010000009.1, on the reverse strand, counting down.
GGGAGGGGAAGTGTCATGGCGGATGGGTGACATTTCGTTTTAACGGTTTTATTCGAAAAGTTTTTTCATTTGGATGGGAAAAATTGTGTTTTTGTGGGTGTTAGACATCTTGGTTTGTGCTGTTGGTTTTGCTGTTGTTGTTGCTGTTTGTACTTTTCCGTTTTGTTCTTTATTAAGCTTCGTTTTTCCCGGTAAAGAGGAGGAGTTGGTAATGGAATTTGTGTTTGTTTTGTTCGCCTTGTTGCGTTGCGTGTTGAAGAACCTTTGCGAGAAGGCGGTGAAGATGAGAGTTTGAAAACTTTCTCATCTTCTTCTGTTGGGTTTCTCATCTATTGTTCGTACCGTTCGTGAGTTAGTGTCTTTAAAATGGTTCGTTTGTCTTTTGAGCTTGATCCTTTCCTTTCTTCTTCTAATTTCTGTTCCTGAATTGCTTTGAAAACTTCCTCTCCCTTCTCTCTCTCTTTTGTTTTCATTTTTCTTCACGTCAAGAATCATGATTCTGCTGTCGATGCATTCAACTTCCGGTGGAATATACTTTTGATCAGTTCTTTCATGTTTGTTACTCGATTTGTATAATCTTGAACGTTGTTCTGGTGTATTGGGCTGAACTTGGTTCACTGTTTCTACCATTTCCTGTCGTTTAGTCTCCTGTTTTTTGTTTGGGTTAGGTTGATTACAGTTTTTTGGTCTTTTTTTGGGTTCTCTATTCTTTTCTAAATGGAGATGAATGATGGTTTCTGTTGTTTTTCGCTTTTCTGTTTCTTTTCTACCGTCTTCTGTTTTTTCGTCACTTTTGTGTTTGTTTTGCTTTGAACAAGGCCTTGATTCACTTCTGGAATGTTTATATGATCTTTTGTTGTCCTTTTTTTGGGTTCTTCTATTCTGTGAAGGCGTTTGTGACAGTTTCTTTGGTGATTGTTGTTGGGAAAGAAGCTTCTACTTTCATTTTTTGAATTTTTGGGTTCTCTTCTCCTCTCTGACTGGAGGTAAGGGTTGGTTTCGATGGTTGTTTGTTGTTTCGGTTTCCTTTGTCTACGTCTCCTGTTTAGGTTGTGCTGTCTCTTTTACGTTTGTTACTCGTTCTGTGCCATTGTCTATGTAGTGTGAACTTCATTCGTTGTCTGTTGTGTTTTGCTTTGTCTTCTAACATGATTTTCCATCCGTTGAAAGTGCTCGTCTGCATGAAAATCGTTATTTAGACGGTGTTCAAACTTCCAAAACGTTTTTGTGTTAAATTCAAACCGTCATCCGTGCACAAGTTGGTTGGGAGGAAGGCGTTCGAAAGGTTTCTGCTTCAGGAAATTTTTATTTCTGTTGCTTTTGGCTCTTCTCTGACATTTTCCACTTTCCCGGTTTAAAATTACGCTCGCGTGCGTTTTCTTTTTCTTGTTTCCTTTGTCATTTCCCTACCTCTCTCCACCACCACCTCCCCTTTCCTTCCTCCATCTCTCTCCTCTCTCTCTCTCTCTGTCTCTGTCTTCTCCTTTTTTATTATTATATTTTCGTTTACAAAGTCACACCAATTTGCATTATTTATAGAAGACAAAGGGAAAATGAGGGCGAACGCAAATTAAGTGACGAAGTCATCAGAATGAGGAAGACGCGTGAGAGCGAAGAGAGGACAGAGGAGAGAAGGAGAAGGAGGAGGAGGAGAGAACGGGTGGGAAGGGACGAGCGGGAAAACGGTTCGTTATCCTAATGCTTAGAACTTGCAAATATTCTGGGCGTTCGTTCGGTCATTTATCAAAATGAATTTTTGCTTTTGTCCTTTTTTTGGCGCCAAATTCGAATTTTGATTTTTGAGAGGGTTGATGGGATGGGGTGGGGTGAACGTGAACGTTCGGGTGGGGTTGACGGTTCGAACGGTTGATGCAATATTTGGTGATGTTATCATCTTGTTGTGGAGCTTTTGTATTGCAGTGACGGTAGTTCTTTGGTGTGACGTTCGTTGTAGGCGTTCGCTTCTTATTTTTAGAAATCTGGAAGAGTAGTGCGACCTGTTTTGTTTTTTGGGACGCCGTCTTTCATGAATGAGATGAACGGTTTGAAATTAGAAGTAAAAACGAACGCCTTTTAGGCTGTTGGTATTTTTCTAAGGAAATCTAAATTTGTAGCCTGGGAGAACGACAACAAAAGAATCAACACAGACGAGGACGAGGACGACGACGACAAAGGACAAAGCAGAGAGAGAAAGAGGATGAGATGGGCGCATGCGTTCCTTCAAGAACAAGGAAAAATTGAAAGGTTCTTTTGCTTGTCCATCCGTTCGTTTTCCTAGAACGGGAGAGTGATAGCGAACGTTTCAAGAAGTCATCCTTCCTTAAACACCACTTCTTTCTTAAGGGTTGGGGGTGGTTGTCAAGACGCGAACGTGTTTCGTTGATACTTTCAAGTTGGGGGTTGTTGAGTTTTGTCATTCTTTCCTCTTACACGTTCGCTTCCTCCTCCTCCTCCGTTCATGGCCTTTTTCTATTTTATTATTTAACGTTTTAATCAAGATTTTCGTAGTTTACGGTTTAATTTTCATTTGAGTGGCAAAACTTGTTTCTCTCTTCCTTCTTCTTCTACCTCACCGACATCTTTTCTTTCCTTCCTTTGGTCCTCGGACTTTGGTGATAGATAGACAGAGGAAAGCGTTCCATCTTGTCTTGTCTTTTCCTCTTTTTCTTTCACTTTCTTTGGTTCAAGAGAGAGGGAGAGGTAAAGGAGACTCTCTTCTACATCCTCTTCCGCCATTTTGTATAACTCTGAGATCAAACGCATGAGACTAAACGAGAGGATGGAACTCGATGAGATAATAGAATAATTCAAAGATCAATCGACAGACTAAATGAACGAATGAGTTGGGTGATTGATTGATTGATTGATTAAGCTATGTCTTAAAAAAATTCTTTGTTCTTAATCGGTTCTCTTGGTTTGGTAACCGGAAACGGAAAGGAGAGGAAAGAAGATTGTACGGGAGAATGAATAATTTGCAGATTGATTGATTGATTGATTAATTAAATGATTGTCTGACTGATTGATTGATTAGTCGAATGAATGAGTGAATGAATGAATCGATGTGGATTCGAAAAGATTTTTTTTTTAATTTTTAATCAGCAGTCCCATAATCAGTTCTCTTGTTCTGTTCCCTATTTCCGCAGCTGTTTTCAGTTCGGCAGCCATGTTTTCAATTAAGTCTTCTTGTCTCCCAAATGAGCCGCTTTCTCTCTCCCTCCCCCCACTCGTGTTCCGCTTTTCTGTCTTCCTGTCGTGGAAAGTAAAGAGCTTTCTGAACCCAATTTGTGAGGATTTGGTTAATTCCCTTTGGAGACCTGAAATCCTGAAATTTCCCGTCGTGCTGCTGTCGTTGCCGTCTTTTCCACTTCCTCTTGATCCGAAATGGGTTTTTCGTGACTGAAGATTCTGAGAAGGAGTATTGTCTGGTGTTAGGTTTGCAATAAAAGTCGTTTCCGATAAATTGATTCGATTCGGAACCTTTTTGTGCCAAAGGAAGAGTCAAAGGAGTAGAAGACCTCTCGAAAGGGTCCGAAGGCTCTTGAAGGCCTTTTTCCTTTTTTTATTAGTCACGTGACTTCGTTTCTTTCCCTTTTGTCTGTTTGGAGTGTTGGCTTTCATCCTGTTGGTGGATTCTTCTGTCGTCTACTTCTCTCTCCGATTCTTTGTTTTCCTTTTTAATTAAGATTCTCGCTTTTGTTTTGAACTGTTCTTCTTCGTTTTTCTGTCTTTTGACTTTTTATCATGTTTGTCTTTGGGGTTTTGTTTGTTTCTTTTGTTCTTCTTCTTCCTCGTCAGATTCTTTCTCTGTTTACTGTTCTTTGTTTTTAAGTTGTCCTTTCTGTTTTCCTTTTTTTCCCTCGTTTCCGTCACTGCCTCCTGATTTTTCTTTTCGTTGTCTCCAGTACTCCTTCATCTTTTTACTGTGTTCTCTCCTTCTTCCCTCGGACCACGCTTTCCCTGTTTTCAATCTGGCTCTTGAGAGGAACCTCTGAAGTTCTACTTTGTTTCGCATCTTGTCCCGCTGCTTGAGGTCTTGCTGCGTGGGTTCTTGGATGTTTTGTTTCTTCTTCTTCATCCAGAAGCTTTTACTAGTTCTTTTGTTTTACAGTTGTCTTCTTGATTTTGTTCTTTTCATTTTTAGTCTTTAAAGTTATCTGTTTCTTGTTTGAGATCTTTGTCTGTTCTCTTTATGTTTAGTTTTGTTTCTAGCATTTCTTCTTCGTTTGTTTATCTTTTTTGATTCTTATCTGCTCTTTTTAGTTTTAGTTTTCGTCACGTTTTTCTCTGTTCCTTTCTAAATTCTTTGTTTTGAGTTTTTCTCCTCCCCTCTTCTTCCTCTGTCTTTTCTTTTCATCATCATCTGTTTTTGTTGTGTTTTCTGGTTCTTTTCTTCTTCGTCTTTTGGTTGTAAGTTTTCCTTCTGTTTCTGTTTTCTCTGAATTTTTGATCCTGTGTGAAATGTGTGTGTGTTTCCCTCTCCTGTTTCTCTTTTTGATTTTGTTATTCTTTGTTGGCTTGCTGAGTTTTGTCTTTTTGTTTTTAAATTTTTGCTTCTTTTTTCAGTTATCTTTTAACGATTTGTGCTTCTTTAAAATTTTTTCTTTGATCTTTTTAACTTTAATGATGTTCCTCATTTCTTTCCTTTTCGAAACTGTCTTTTGTTTGCTCCATTTTTGTATTGAATCTTGCTTCTTCCTCGTCTCCTTTGTTCTCATTATTTTTTCCAACTGTTTTTGTAGTCTTTTGTTTTTGTTCCTTTGTCGTGTTTCCCTATTATTTAGTTGAAATTGGTTTTGAAAAGCAGAAGATGGGATGAGGGCGAAAGGAAACGGGAAGGAAAGAGGGCGGAGTGAAAGCGTTTCAGGAAATGATTTTCTTGGAAACTGTTCTATTCACCTGTCCACGTTTCCTTCCGAACGGTTTTGACATTTACTACGGTCATCTACTCATCGGGGAAACTTTCATCTAATCTCCCTGCCGCTTTGTTTCTTCCTTTCTTTTCTCCTGGGGGTTGTTTCAACAAGTGAAAGGCTGTTTTGCAAGTTTTCAGTGAAATGAATTGGATTTGGAAACGACAGTTTTGATTCCTGATAAAGGCTATGGAGGGAGTGGTTGGAAGAGGAGGGAGGTGAGTGAGGAAAGGAGAAGAAAAAGGAAGCATGGATGTCGGTTCCATATCTCGTTTTAACGAATGTTGGTGGAAAAGGATTTGACGGGAGGCTGGGGTAACGGCGAGAGGGATTTCCGGTTCGGAGGGAAAAGCGGAAGTGGATGATGTCGGCGCTTTAATCCACCTCCTCGTTATTTCAATAGCAACAATTCATATAAGGGACACCCTTAAATTTAGTTTATTAACCGCTAAACAAAGAACCTTTTCAACCCCGTAATGCGTTCGCTCTCTTGCGCTACCCCTTCCGACCGATACACCTCCTCAACCTTCATCCTTCCTCCTCTCCCTCTCTCTCTCCTTCGGGAGTTTATTTATCAGCTGAACGCCCGGGAATTGGTTTTCCAAGAGTAGCGAACGTCAGCTTCATCTATTACTCCTTCCCACCTCCCTCCTCCCTCCTTTCTCATCTTTGTTAATTGTTGTTGAATTCGTTTTCTTCGTTGTTTCTTCTTTCTCCTCCTCTTTCTTCGTCTTCTTCTTTAATTTCCAATCTCTTTTCCATTAAACCTTTCTTCCATCCTTGGGTTTGATGGTTTTTGTTTCGTTTGTTTTGCAACCCTCCAGTTGTTGATGTTGCTGTATTGGTTTGTCTATTTTGATGTCTTGTCTTTCTCTTCTCTTAAGTGTTTCTTCTTTGACACGTTCATGCTATCTATTTGTGTTTGCGTGGTTTTTCTCGCATCTGTCTGTTGTTTAACTGTCTGTGATGAGTTTCTTACTTCCTGTTGTTCTACTTCTGGCATTGTTTTGTTGTTGTCGTTTGTTTTTCTGCTGTTGTTTTGTTCATGTTCCTGGTATTTTTATTTTGTGTGGGTTATCTCCTGTTTCTTTTGATTCTGTCATTCTTTGTCTATCTTCTAACTGTGCTTTGCCCATCCCCTTGTTAGCTTTTGAATCGTTGATTTTATTGGTTTGTTGGTCTGTCGTCTTGCTGAGTTTTGTTTCCTTTGGTTTGTAGCCCTCTGGTTGTTATTGTTTCCTGGCTTGTCTCTCGATTTCTTGCTGATTTTCTTTCTTCTTGTTCTCCTGATTTTGGGATTCCGTCTTTATGTGAGCTTTCCAGTTGCTTTCGTTTTGTATGAATTATGTGAGTTTTGGTTATGTTCTTCCTTGTTCGTCTTCTAGCTGTGTTCTTCTGTTTCTGTTTTTCTTTTATATTTCATCTCCTTGGTTCTCCCTTTTTTATTCTTGTTTTTAGCTTTTGATTTTCTGTTCTTTTCTTTTCTACATCATTTGATTTTGTTCCATTCTTTTTTGTTATTCTTCTGGTTCTGTTAATATTTCTTAGTGTTCTGGTTGTATGTCCTCCTTCTACTCTTAGTGTTTCTCATTTTTTTAGGCCCTCAGTTCCTCATTTGCCCTTCTTCATTTCTTTACTTCTTTTTTGTTCTTCGGTTTTGTTTTGCGTTTCTTTCATTTTGTTTGACAGCTTTAATATTTTCCAAGGTCTTTGGAAAAACTTTTAAGCCTCCTCCACCTCATCTGGGGAGCAGAATTCTCAAAACGAAAAGTTGGGAAAACATTAATCAAAAAGAAATCAAAATTAAATCGAGATAGTGAGAGAGAGAGAGAAATGAGGAAGAGGAGGAGGAGGAGGCAGCGAAATCGTGATAACATGAAAACATCTCAAAGGATATGCTACAAAAGCGGTCTCCTGGGGCCCCTGAGGAGGAGTGGAAGGGAAATGAGTCCCCAAAAACGTGATAATTGCTCGGATATTTTAAAACGTAATTAAGGCTCAGAGGGATGGAGGGGCTGGGGTGGGGGGAGAGGAGGGAGGTCCCAAGGTATTCAAAAGATAATTTCTTTTCGGAAGGACCTCTTTCATAATAAATGAAACGAGAGGGAAAACAAGTTTCTCAGTTTCTCCATCAGTTATGATGATGAAGAGGAGGTGATGGGAGAGAGGGGGGGGTTGTGTTTCATATCGTCGAAATGATTCTTCGCATCTTCATTTCATTTCCGGTGTCAAGAGTTGTCGGTTTTGTATTTCCTGTTCTGTCGCAAACCTGTCCACGTCCTTTTTCCTCTTTTGTTTGAACCGAATGTGTTTTTGATACTCGGAGACGAGGAGGTCGATTTGGGTTTTTGGCGGGGAGGGGAAAGAAAGGAAATTTAATAAACCGGAAATGAGGACAAGAGAAAGGACAAACGGAAAGTGACGGATGGAGGAGGAGAGAGGGAGAGGTCACCTGTCTTTGGTGAAATTAATAAACCTTTTTGAAAAGGAAACGTCACGAGGACGTGGAGGAGGATGAAGGGGAGGGGTGGTGGTTTAAAAGCATTTCCCATTTACAAGAGGCGGGAGGATGTGGTCAAGGCTTTTTAAGCCCCTCCTCCTGTCATCCCCGCTTCTCCGGAAACTCGGAAACTTATTTTCCGGAAGTAGTAATTGAAAAAGGTTTGACGTCTGTCCTTCTTCTTCTTTTTTTTGACGTCACAATATTAAAAGAAGAAGCGGAGAGACGGAGAGCGTCCACTATAAGACCGAGGCAGGGGCGTATTTCCTCTCTTCCACTTCATTCTGTCCCTCCTCCCTTCTTACTCCCAGTTTCGATTCTTTGCTTTTCCTCGTGATTTTCTTTTTTTTTTTAATATTCCAAGTCGTGGTTTTTGCTTTGTCCTCTCTCTCTCTCTTCCTTCCGCCCACCAGTCCCGTTTCTTTTCTTCCAGCTCCCTCATCCTCCTCTCACCATTCCCTAGTCTCCTTTTATAGGAAAAGCAATAAAAATAAAATTAAATGTTAATTTTGGATGAAAGGCGAATTTTCTTTTCCTTTCTGTCGTTACTTTGTTGAGGGAAAAGGTTTTTTCTGTTTTCTTCTATCTTTTTCTCTCCTTTCGTTGACCCCCTCACTTCCCTTCGGGTTCTTTCTCTCCTTCTTCCTACGCTTTGTAAGGTAGGAAGAATGGAAAGCCCACGTCAGACCGGTTCTTGAGGGAAAGGTTTCTCCAACCGAATATTTTAATGAATTTGAGGTGGAGGGAGCGGAGGAGGAGGAGGTGGTGGTGATGAGGAGGTTGGGAAATGAGTTTCCTCCTTTTCTGACCTTTTTCTGACTTTGGCAAGGCTTTAAAACTTTGTTCTGACGTCTAAAACGGGATGTTGAGTCGGTCGATTGATTCTTGGAGAGGACGCCGGAGAGACTTTGATCGGCCATGATGAAATCGTTTGGAAATTTTTTTTGTGTCGAAACCTCTTCTTCCTTCATTTACTCTGTCGTAGTCTTCTCCCTTCTGGGTGCCTTTTCTGACCTCCTCTCTCTCTCTCTCGTTCGGGTTAGCGACTTCAAATTTTTCATTTTTGCTTTAGGAAGCTGCGAACCTCGTTAATTTCCTTCTGAAATCGAAAGGGAGGAAATTGCTGACGGCTTTGTCTCTTTTTGATCATTTTGAGCTTTATGCTACCCCCAGCTTTCCTCTTTTCTCCTTCCAGCTTTTGAAAAATTAAAGTCAAAGTATCCTAGAATCGTCAAACCGATTTCTGGTTGTTTTTCTATAAATCGTTCCATCAGACTCTTTCCTACATGACCTTCTATCTCACTACTTCCTCCTACGTCTACCCCTAACCCATCACCAGTGACTCCCATCAAGGGAATGTAAGAAAATCGACGCTTTTGTTTAAACCATGAGTTTAAAATGACTGTTGCGCTAATGTGATTTCAATATAATGCGTAGTCTTCTTATAATAAAAATGTTTTCATCCAAACAAATATAAGATGATGCATTTTGTTGAGCAATTTAAATTATTGCTCATAGTCTTCTTACATTTTGTTAGAGAATTTTCGAACTCAATGCGACTCGCGTAAATCTAAATCTCGATAATTAATCCACCGCATGAAAAGAGATCTGATAAAAGTCTTTAATTTCCGGTTTACGTATATAGAAGTAGATAGGCATACACCGATGAGAGAGGGTGGTGGAAGGAGATGGATGAAAGGAGACTCGTTGAAAGATGACAGAGAGAGAGTGAGAGGGAGTTCATAGGGAACAAGGTATACAGTTGAGTATACTACAGTGCACGAGAGAAACGACCGGAAATGCATTTCCACGGTTGGCAAAATCGTGAACGCATAAATCATTACTAGAAAGGTTTTTGTGTTTTGTGATACAAAATGGCCGGATGTTTCGATTTCTGTTTTGAAAGGTTAATCGTACGGAGGAGGAGAGGCAAAGGAAACCGGAAATGCGGTTCTCTGTTTCGTTCTGTTGTTCATCTGTGGTGCAGAAAGTTGCATGATTCCGTTTGCTAGAATGTTTTTGGTTTGAATCTTTTGCAAGGATATGACTTGTCCCAACAAATATGGGGGATGGATTAAAGCTAAAAATGGAGGGAAATGGTGAAACGGATACTACAAGAGGATAAGAGGAAGATGAAACAAAACTAAAGATAGAAAGGAAGGATAGAAAAGAACTGAAAACGAAGAATCACAACAGAAACAGTGGATGAAGAAGAAGAGAAGAACACAAGACCAACAGCTAACTGATTTATTTTGTGAACGATGCTTTTCATCCTTTCGTTTTGGTAACTCTGTTCTCCAGATGAGGTGGGAAAGGCACGAGGGGTTGTCAAAGACTCGGAAGCTGTACAACAAGAAGAAAGAAATGCAAAATAAAATAACAACAGAACTAACAATTATAATTAGTATAAAAAGAAGACAAAGAAGAAGTAACAAAACTAACAGAAACACCAACAGCAGAAGGAGGACACCTGAACAAAAAGAACAACAAAATATAATCACAACAAAAACAGAGGATGAAGAACAGGAATAAAAGACTGAGGGCCAAACGGATGAAATATAAAGGAACAACAGAAAAAGGAGATCATGTAACCACAGCTAGGATAACAGAATCAAACCAAGAAGAAAAGGAGGCAAAACAAAGGAAAAACAGAAGAAGAAGAAACAGCGAGAAGACGAACAAGAACTAACCTAATCAGAAGAAGAAACATGGAAGGAATGAACTCACACGGAACACTGATGCAAAGAAAACAGGAGCAGCTGGAGGACAAAATAAAGGAAAAGCAAGAACATACAGCCAGAAGACGAACAAGGACCAACCTATTCAGAAGAAGAAACATGGAAGGAATGCAAAGAAAACGAAAACAGCTGGAAACAATACCAGAACCAGAAGAACAAGAAGAAAGAAACCCAACTCGAGGACCTGACAATAACCCAACTCGGCAAGAAATCCAAAGAGACAAACCAATCCAACAGCAAGAAGAGAGCTTCAAAGGCAACGAAAGAATAACAAAATCAAAAGAAACAGGAGAAGGAAACAGAGAAAACAGACAAGAATACCAGAATGGTGAAAGAAAGACGAAAGCAGAACTAAAAATGGAAAAATAAACAAGAGAAAGGAAAGATATATGCAAACAAACAAGATGGCGGCGGCGTAACGTTTTTTTATTAGTTCGGAATTCGTCCACCAGGTGATAGTTTCCTAGAAAAGGGAATTTGATGGAGGAGGAGGGAAGTTCGAGATTAATTTTGAAAGAATAAAGGAATGTAAAGTGAGATGATGATTCGAGGAGATGAAAACAGAACGAGAGAAAGGATTTCGAAAAAGGGAACAACAAAGGAAAAGAGACGGAGGAAGGAGAGAGGAGATCTGTTTTCGGTAAAACAAGAACCTTACTCGAACTCCGTTTCCTCTTTTTTATTTATCGTGAGTCACTAGGAAAAAGTAAACAAAGTGAAAGTCGAGAAAGGAAGAAAGAAGATCGTAAACGGAAAGATGGAAGACAGGAGGCGGGGGAGGGAGATGAAAGAAAAGAAATCTCGAAAGAGAATGAATTTGGCATTGACAAAATAAAAAAATAAAAGTTTGAAGGGCAGATGAAAAGTTTGAAGAAGGAGGATGAAAATGGCGTAAGATGGAGGAGGAAAGAAGATGGCGGACGGAGGGAGGTGAAGAGGTAAAAATCCTCTCGAGGAAATCGTTTATAAAATGTCCTTTTTTGTCAAAACTTTCTCCCGGCTTTCTATCACTTTCGAATTGATTTAATCTTGTATATGTTGGCATTCTTCACTTTCACTTGGGCTTCCCCTTCCTCCTCCAATCCGCACCCACGCACACGAATTCTCGAACACGCGTTCGAATCCTTCAATTTTAAACGGTTTTCTCAACACGTGACGTCTGTTCGGAGGACTTTTTGGAGGTTTTTTCATTTGTTTTGGGAAATGTTTTTGGTTTTGTATTTTGGAAGGTTGGCAGCATTGACTTGGCCCTGGATTGAGGTTGGAGTGAGAGTGCCCTGGGCTTTTATTCGGTGATGGCTTTTCCAATTATTGATTTCCTTTCACTTGTCTTCTTCTTCTTCTCCTCCTCCTAATCCTTCTTCTTGTTCTGGTTCTTGGTCTTTTGTTTTGTTAGTTTGAGTTATCTTCTCCGGTTTATCTTGTTTTCATTTGTTTATGCTGTTGGTTGTTTGTTTGTTTGGTTGTGTAGATGTTCTGGTTTTGTTCTGTTTCTTGGTTTCTTTTCGGTGATCTTCCTCTTGGTCTTTATGATTGTCATTTTCGTTTGTTTGGGTTGTTTTCTTCTGAATGGGAGTGCTGTTGGTTGTTTGTTTGTGTGGAATCGTTGCATTTACATTCTCTTAGTCTTCTGCGTTTGTCTTGCTTTGATTTGGTCGTGTTTGGTTGTTTGTATTTAGTGGGATTCTTCTTTTTCAGTTTTGATCGCGTTTTTGGTTTCATTTGGTTCTTCTTATTTTTATACAACGTTTTCCTTTGTTTGTCTCTGTTGCCTTCTTTTGAGTGGTGATGTTATAGGTTGTTTGTTTGTTTGTTGTGCTGTGTTTGTTTTAGGTTGTGTAGTCCTTGGAGCTGTTTGATCTTTTTCCGTTTTGCTTGTGTCCTTTGGTTTCCTTCGACTTGTCTTCCCTTGGTCTTTATGGTTGTCATTTTCATTTGTTTGTTTTGGGTTGTTTTCTTTTGAATTGGAGTTGTTGTTTGTTTGTCTGTCTAGGATCCTTACATCGGTGCGCCTTTTTTTGGTTTCATTTGGGTTGTCTTCTTCTTATTCTTCTTATACAACGTTTTCCTTTAATTGTCCGTCTTTTAGCTGTAGTGGTGGTTTAGGTTGTTTGTTTGTTGTGCTGTGTTTGTTTTAGGTTGTGGAACTGTATCATCTGGGTTCGGTGCAGTATCCTTGAATTGGTATCTTCTTTTCTTGTTTGGTTTTCTTTTGCACTTCTTCGTCTTGATCTTTATCTAAAGTTTTCATTTGTTTGTCTGAGTTTTCTTCCAAGTTTTTCTTCTGTATCGTTTATGTGTCTAAGAGCCTAGTACCTTTCTTCTTTCTCTGTTTATTCTGTTTCTTGGCCTCTGTATGGCGTTTTCTTTGTTTCTTTGAGTTGTTTTTCCATTCATTTCGTCGTGCTGTTGGTTGCTTGGGTGTGGTTTGGTTGTCAATTCCTTTGGTTCCTTAATTCCTTTTAGTTGTGTAGTTTTAGCTTTCTTCGACTTCTTTTTCTGCTGTTGTGTTATGTACATTCAATTTCTCTTAAAAGGTCTACACTGGTCTTTCTTTCTCTGTTTTGATTTTGTTTTGCATTACTGGATAATCTCTAAACGGTTTGACTTTTTACACAGATAATGAACGACAGAGAAAAATCTTTTAGTTAATGCCTTTCTGACAGGAGAATGGAAGAAGGAGAAGGAGGAGGAGAGAATGACGTGGATTTTCAATCAGAGATTAAAAAAGCAATAAAAATGGGAGGTTGGGGGGGTAGTCAGTGATTAATCCCTGAACCATCCCTCGACCACACGACCGCAAAAATCAAATGAAATCGGAGCTTTTCTCTCTTCCTCTTTGTGGACTCAGGTTCTCCTGTCCAATCACGGAATGACTTTCCGAGTTGTCTGATTGAGTTTCTGTTTTTGTTTGTTTTCAGAAGAATGAAGAGCGATGAACAACGAAGCGGGAAGGGTGAACAAAGATGGAGACATATCGAATGAATAGTAGAAGGGCCTTTGGGGCCTAGCCTCCACCCGCCCGACACACCCCGAAGGCCGAGGCTGGGGTGCTTTCACCAAGCATGGTGCCCACTAGAGAATGAAGAAGCAAAACGTCCGGACTCTGTCTCTGATAGTCTGCACGTTTACCTATCTTCTCATCGGCGCTGCCGTTTTCGATGCTCTCGAATCTCCTACAGAAAAAAAGCGGTGCGATAGTCTGCGAGGTAAGTATCCATCTGTCTGTCTGTCTCTCTTTGCTGTCAAAACCTCCATCGGGACCACGGAGGCCTATTAAACGGGGAAAACTCACCGGAAGCGGGTGGGAAGGGAAGCTGACGCCCTGTGGGTGTGTGGTTCTGTCGGCTGTCTTTCAGGTTTCCTGTTGGTCGCAGTCGAGTTGAAAAGTCAAACCCTAATTGATTGAGAAAAGTTGTTTTTGGTCGTTGGGATTGAGTTAGCTCGTGTCCATGGAAACCGACGGTCAGCTAAATACGTCATCGCGACTTTCATCCGACCTTCTTTTGTCTTCCTGTCATATTTGTTTTGACGAAAATGTCCTCAAAGTGACTGCTGTTGCTGCCAGGGATTTTTCTGTCGTCGTCGCCGCCGTCTTCGTTGTTGTTGTTCCGCCAAACTGTCGAGCTTTCCGTCTTTTCTATTGACACTTTGACCGGAAGTTGTCAGTTTCCAATGTCTTTGGAATCGATTGACTGAATGCGAGGTTGCCAAGTTGTTCTTTCTTTCTGTTTCATCTTTTCCTTCGTCTCTTCTATCTCCTGTGATTCTTCTTCTGTTTTTCTTTCTGCTTTGTACTTTGATCCTTTTGTCTCTGTCTCTCCCAGTTCTCATGTTGTTCTTTAGCCTTCTGCTTTGTTTTGTTTTCTTCTTTCTGCTTCAGGCTGGTTGACTTTTAATTTCGCATCTTCCTCCTGCTTCTTCTGTTTCTTCGGACATTTTGGTCATTTTCACTTTCTTTCTTTTATATTCTGCAGTTTTTCTCTGACTTTGTTCCTCTTCAGTTTTGTTTCCGTCTTTTTCTCTTTTTAGTCTTCTTTGTCACTACCTCTTCGACGTTGTGTTTCCTTTTTCTGTTATTTTCGAAGCACGTTAGTTTCAACCATTTATCTTTCTTTTTGTGTTTTTGTTTTTCTTTTCTTTCTCTCTTTTGTCCGTTTCACTCTTTATTTCACCTTTGGTCTGTCCTGGAAACTTACTTTCTCATCTTTGTGATGCTCTGTTGTGACCCCTGCTTCTCTGTTACCACGAGCCATGCCGGCTTTGTTTTCCTGCTGGAGACAGAAACTGGTTGATTAGTCTTTTTTAGTTTCGCCTTTTTGTCGTTCTGTCTTGCTGTTTTTGTTTTCCTTTTTCTTTGTGTTTCTTGTTTCTTTAGGGATTATTCTTACTTCAGTCCTGTTTGTTGTGTTCGGTATTGGTTTCATTTTCCTTTTATATTTCCGTTAATTTTGATCTCCTGTTAGTCTCCTGTTTTGTTCTTTTTCGCCTTTTATCTGGTTCTAATTTCCATTTGCTGTCAAAACTTTGGTGTAGTATCTGCATATACTCTCAATTTTGTTGTCGTTTGTCTAGCCATCGTTCGTTTAAATCAAGATGTGACAGATTGCGGTCACTCCTTCCTCATATATGTCACTCTTAGAATGGGAACGGAAATGAATGAATGTCTTTGTGGGCTGTCGGAGTGAAATATAAACGTCCCGGGGGTTTGGTGTCACCGGAAGTCAATTTGAATTGATGGATTCCTCCCAAAAGATATGGCTGGCATCACATCAACCACAACATTCGCTCGGGATCTCCAACTCAAATGTCAAATCCTCTTTTGTGTCATTCGTTTTGCGATCGCGAGGGAGGTAGAAACCAAAAAAGCTTCCTCCCCCATTCCTCTGTCTCCGTCTGTCTATTCCTGTTGTAGTTGTAGCCAGTCATGCCCTCTGAAGCTCAAGTCACGGGTTGAGCCATTCGAATGGGAGAGAACTCGGAGAGTCGAATGAGTCCCCAGACGAAATTTCAAAAGGATATTTCACGTTTTGCCCCGGAGGGAGGGGGTGCAGCAGCAGCAACAGCAGGGGGGAAGGTGATTTAAGGAAGTAATGTCGGAGGTCTGGCCTCTCGGGTGAAATCAAAAAAAGGTTTTAAAAGGTGAGTGGTCACAAGGGTCAAAGGAGTCGGTTTAAAAAGTTGAAAAATTGCCGTGGAAGCAGACGAGGGAAGGAAATGGGACTGGGAATGGTTGGTTGACACGAACTTTTCTTTCTGTATTGTGCTGACTTTTTGGTTTTTGGTTTCAGACATTGAGATAATGATCAAGACGAAATACAACATTTCAGCAGAGGACTACACCGTGTTGGAAACGGTCGTACTCAAGTATGAACCTCACAAAGCTGGACAACAGTGGAAGTTCGCTGGAGCTTTTTACTATGCCACAACCGTCCTCACAACAATTGGTAAGTTTGATTTTGCTTTTAATTTCTCTGCTGGTATACGGTCCTGTCGGTTGCTGCGGAATTGTTTGTTGCTGTTGTCGATTTGTCACCGTTCAATCATCTCCGGTTGTTTGCTCTACGTTCCCATCCTCTAGTGGTTCTAGTCCCCAAGCTTGTGTCTTCTTTGTTACCGTTTCTCTCTCTCTGCTGTTCTTTCATTTTGTCTTTCTGATATTATGCGCGTGCATCTTTCGTTCTTCCTTTGTTTTTGTATTCTTGATTCTGTCTTCCTATTCTTTTGGGCTACTGTTGTCTTAGGCAGAAAGAAAGACTCAGACAGTCTCTTTCTCTTTCTGCTTTTCTTTGATTTTTTGTCTGTTGGAAATTCTGGATCTTCATCTCTGTTGTTCCTTTGTATCTTTTGTTCCTGTCTTCTCTTTCTGTCATTTTTTACAGTTTGTCTTTCTTTGTCTGTTTTCTACCTTCTTTCTTCCTTTGTTGGCTTTTGTATTTCCTATTCTTCCTTTCTTCTAGTAGTCCTGTCTTTTGTTTATATCTTCTTGTCTGCCGTCTTTTCCCTTTGCTTTTATTTCCATTTTTGCTCTGAGATTTTATTTTTGTGTCTTCAGCCTTCTTTACTGTTTTAGTTTTCTTTGTTTGTCTTCTTTAAGGCTTTTCTTTGATTTTGCGTCTTTCTAAAATTTGTTTTGATCTTTATTTTGTCTCTTCTGTCTTTTTGTCCTGTCTTTTATTGTTTTAGTCCTCCGTTTGATTTTCTTTTCTTCCTTATTTATTTTTAATTCTGTCTTTTTCTAGTACAGTCCTGTTTGTTCCATTCTTTTTGTCTGCCTCCCTCTCTGTCTGTTTTCTTTTCATTCTGTCTTTTCTGAATCTTGTTTTTCATCTTCTTCTTTTGTTCTTTTTATCTTGTTCCTTGCTTTTCTTTTTATCTTTTGTCTTTCTGTTTTCTTTTTACCTTTTAATTCTCTCTGTCGGTGTTCTTTCATTCTTTGTTTCTGTTTTGTTTTTCTAACATCTTATTTTTGTGTCTACTTTTCATTAACTCTATGTTCCAATCCAATGTCTTCTTACCACCCTTTATTCTTCTTAAATTTCTGTCTTTTTGATCCGTCTTTTCTGTTTTTGTTCCTGTTTTCTTTTTGTACTTTGTAATTATTGGTACTCCCCTGTTTTATCATGTGTCATGGTCTTTAGTTTTTCCTTCTTGTAGTTGCTTTGCTACCTGTGTCATCTATTTCCATCTTTCTCTTTTATTCTGTAATTTTGTGTTTCTTCTATTTTGTCTGTTTTTCTAACTTCTGTTTGTCTGCCTTATCTTTGTTCCATCTCTCCTTCCTGTTTTTCTGTTTTAATTTTTACTTGTTTTTGTTTTTCTTCATGTTTTCAACTGTCTCTTCATTCGTCCGTTAGAATTTCAGATAATCTGAAAAATTTATATTTGTCTTTTGTTTTCCTCTTATCTCTTTGCCTTTGCCTCTATTTTTGTCTCTTTTCTCTCTCCTCCCTCCGTCGAATCTCTTCTCCTCTCTTTTGTTCTACTTGACACATTGTGCATCTCTTCTTCATACCCTCTGTTATTTATTCATCACACTCGCTCTCTCATCTGTAACAACTCATTCAATCTGTTGATTTGTGAAACTATCTGTCGTTCGATTCTTTCTTTATTTTCTACCCTCTCCTCCTTCTTCCTCCCTCCCTCCCTTCCCTATCTCTCAGAGATGATGAAGAGTCTTCATTTGTTAATTATTCAAAGGAGATTTCGAACGGCTCAAGTCGCTTTCGAAAAGCTTTTACAAATGGAAGGAAGGAAGAAAAGGAGGAGGGTGGGCGGGTGGGTTGGCGTTAGGGGGTAGACCGATTTCTCGGAGAGGGAGGGCCGTTCCGGGGTCAGGGGCGAAGGAATCCTTCTTCGACAAAATCATTCTGCAGAAGACGGGAAATACAGATGTATACATTCGAATCAAGGGATTACGATCACGTTTCCCCGGGAAAATTTTTTCTTTTTTAGAAATTATAAGCTTACGAAGAGGAGGGGGTGGGGAGGGGAAATGGAGGAGGGAAAGGAGGAAGATGAACTTTTGTGCTTGAATAAGATTCTCTCTAAAAAAGTTTGTTTTTGCTGTTGATAAGTTCAGTAGAGGAGTAGGAAGGTGTGAAGAGGAAGGAGGAGGTGAAGGAGAGGAGGAGGAGGAAGAGGGCGCATCATCCCGACAATTCTGAAAGTTTAAATTAATTTTTTTTTATTTTTATTTGAGAGAATTAAATTTATTAACAATTAAAAATTCAGAATCAATTATAATGTTAATAAATCCTGAGGGAAGAGAAACGAAAGTGGGAGGCTGGAGAGGAGAGAAGAGAAGAAAAGAGAATAATAAGGAGGAGGAGGAGGAGGAAGTGAGTGTCAGTTTATCTTGGGAAAAAATGAATTACCCTGGATTCGGTATGAGAGAGAGAGGAGGAGATGAAGAGGAGGAGGAGGAGAGGAAAAAGGAAAACAACTTCCGGGGATGTTTACCGGTTGGGAAAAGTCTTCCCGTTGGGTTCGTTAGAGAGGCTGGCAAAACTTTCCCGGGAAACCTGGGAAAAGTTTGTACAATGGGGTTGAAGAGGAGGAGGAAGATGGGAGGTTGATTTGGCTTCATCTCTCTCTCTCTCTCTCTCTTGTTTCTTTGTTCTTGGGTTCGTTCTGTCTTTTCTTTGATGTTTTGGTCTTGGTCTCTCTCTCT